>JAVSCE010005761.1:0-321870 GCA_032199065.1 Smutsia gigantea | reverse complement strand
AAGAAAGAGATTATTCCTTCCTCTGGCTCTTTCTACAGAGAAAACAACTTCCTTTACGAGCATCTACTTGAAAACACCCATTTCTGAGCCAATTCCTGTGGCCAAAGGAGTGCCATATCCTGGTTAGTTATATAGCCTGAGTTCTTAGAATGACCACTGGCAAACTTCTCAGGACTTCATGTCCATATGAATACTCTGGGAATCTTAGTCAAATGCAGATTCTGATTCAGGAGATTCGAAGTGGAGTCTGAGATTCTGCATTTCTACCATTCCAGGTAACATATATGGTCTGCACTTTTACAAAGAAACAGTGGGTATATGGACTAGATATGGAAAGGCTTCTAAGTTTTTACCCACCATTGAATTCCCAGAGCCTATACTACCACTCAGTACATGAAAAATATCCCATAAGTATTTGTTGAATTTCGAAGGATATTCAAAAATTGGGGAATTGATGCACAGTCAGCTAAAGATCTTTCTAATCCATTATCCCTCTGCAGGCTCAAATGTCATCTTTTGAGCCTTTCAATATTATCTGAAACACCAAAATGAATATGGTACAACACTTACACTTTGAAACTGAAAAGTTACATAAGTTTCCTTTCCTTGAGAACATTGGTAAGAGATACACTCACTAATCCCACTGAGACATCAATATTTAGACACAGGGATCTCCTTTCCAGGTGCACAAAATTTAACAATTAGAAGTATTATATACAAAGATTACTGAATGTTTGAGCCTAGAAGTAAATGATATTCTCTACAAAATTTGTAGAATGGTTTCTCCTATCAAACAAGCATAAGTGGCATGTAGAAAACATTTAAATGACACAAATTATACAAATTCCAACTAAGATAAAGAAATGAATGTTGAAATAAGATACTCTGTTTCTAATTCATTAGAAAATGAAAGAACCTGTGATTTAGATTTGAAAGGACCTCTAAGTTTTTCTGAAATGTTTTACATCTTTCCAAGTGTTTCTTATTGTTTGCAGCAGTCAGCAGTAGCTCTGTGTTCTGGAGCGAGGGCAAAGACACTTGGATGGACGCCTTCCTGAATTCCATTCACCCAGAATGATAGCTCTTGAAAAAAAATGTTATCTCCAAACAAAAAACTTCAAAGAGAAGACTGTAAAATATAAAACAGCCCACTCAGACTTGTGACCCCTAGCAGTTGCAACTCTGATACCATAATGAAGCAACTTTTCTGGGGTTAGGGAGAACAGCCACCCTCACAGTAGTCGATGCCAGTGTAAAGTCTGTATGGACCCCTATCTCATTTATCTGCTAGGTAGCAAATCTCAGATGACTCTCAGAAGCCCAGTCAGGTTCCTGTGAAAGGGCTAACTCCCAAGCCCCATTTTCTCGTGCCCCTTCTCTTATCACAAGGAAGTGCACTTATTCCTTCTGCTCTGATTTCTGAAGTGACAATTTGTCTCACGGAAATTACTGCAAACTTATTAACTGAGATTTTCCAGTTGCCCCTGAACTCTAAGCCTGCCTTCTGCCAAACTCATAGGCAGACGATTCTCTCTGGCCAGGTTGTTTATGTGTGGCTGTCTTTTTTTCATGAGAGGATCACCAGGTAAAAGGAACAAGAAAGCAGGAGGCAGATAACATCACCCATTATTCCCTTCCCCAAGCAGAAAATGGCCTATGCCTCCACCAAAGGAAGGTAGAGAACAAGGTTCACTGCTTTCCCTGAAAATGTAAGCAAAAAAAGAGCTTCTTGAACCACCTGAGACAACTTGGAAAGCATCAACAGAGAAAGTTCAACACCTGAAGGGGTGGAACACACCATGAGCAACTTAGAGAAAAAAAATCTCTTGCAGCTGAAGTGCGCCCGCAAAAGCCCAGAGGTTGCTGCCTTCAAAGGGACCATCAAGTACAGTCAAAGACCAAGGGGACCGGACTGAAGACAGTGGCACTCCAGGAGATTCCTGAACAGGAGGGAGCTGAGGTAGAATCCCAAATAACTGGGTAAAACAAGAACTGTCCTAACTCTTGACTTTTCCTGAAAGCAAAAAGAATTTTCCATAGAAATGACTATATCCTTATCTCATTCTATCCTGCCAACTGCCCTCTGCTGTGCCCTCATATTATTTTTAATAACTTAAGACAGTTTTGCCCACCCTCTGTCCCTGCACTATATGCTAGGTCAAAACCCTTAGGAACTCAATGGCCACAAAAGTATCAAACAGACAGGTCTATTCACTTATTCCCAAAAGTTCTTTCCTATCTCCCATCCCCTCTTGATTTTAGAAAGTTTTGAAGGGTGGTATTAGTGATCAAAACTAAAATAGGGAAAGAGGACCTGTGAATGCTCTCTTTACTAGGAAATAGAATTATAAAAATGTGCTTAGGGAAGTAAATTCTCTGAGCTCATCATTGCCTTTGTAATACTGGAAACCTTTCAAGAACTCTTTAGATAATGGGTTTTAAGAGAGCAGTCTAAAATATTTTTTAAATGCTAAGCAATCCAGAGAAGTTACAGGACCAAAACTGTTCATATGAAAGTTTTACAAACTTTCACCACTGCAAAGAGATGAAAATTTTCCCCATCCTTCCCATTTCTATGCAAATTTTTAACCAAGGAAGTAGCAGTGATTATTAAATGTGTACCCTGCCACAAAGTTTCAGGACATCATATAAATAATTGAAGTCACTCACTTACAAGATGAGACATAAGCAAGTAACTGTGAAGATCATACAATCAGTGAAAATTAACATTTCAAAGTTCTATAAAAGCACCTTTAAAAGTTCAAGTTCTGTAATTCTAAACAGTTGCTCTTCCAAGCTAAAAAGTAAACCTTCGGTCTTCTCTTTGGTAACTATACCTTCCTCCCCTACCCCCCATTCCCCTTTTTTTTTCTTTCTAATAAATATAGAAAGAAAAAGGAAAAGCAAAATAATAACTGTTTAAAATTCCAAGGTTTTACTTCAAGCCAAGGCCACATTTCTCAGCAACTTTGATCAGGTAAATTACTTCTAAGTGTCTCATTTTTCCCTCCAGAAAATTTAAATAATTTATCAATCACCTCTGATCTGAAAATTTGTAAAGGCATTTAGAGATTGAATGAAACCTACCTGCTGAGATTTCTGTTTCCAGGTAGATGGAGTAGACATACTTATCCCTATTCCTCCTGCTGAGTTCCACTAAAAACCTTGGACATTATATGTAAAACAAACACAAGATCTTAGAGTTAATAAGAAGAAAGCAGGCTGACTAGGGACCTCTGGATCTGAAGAACATAAGTGCTGAATTCCCTGGGGTTTCTTTTTGCTTCATATATTCCAGACTGGATACTGGAGGAATGGAACCTCCACAAACATCAACAGGCATAGACAAAAAAAAAAAAAAACAAGCAGTAGCCCAAAGGAAAGCTTGCCCTCTCTCAACAAAGGACCAGGAAAGTGACAGTCTAGAAATATAAAAAACTTTCGGATAATAACAAGTCTATTCTGCCAAACAGCACAGAAGAAAACTGTAGCCCAAACTCCCACTTCTGCCAGCAAAAGCCAAATGGAAGACCTAGATATCCACTCTTGGCAGAGCAGAACAAGGTGCTCCAACACCCTCCCCCCCAGCAGTGTGTCAGAGGAAGCCTACTGGAAAGTCATAATTTTCACCAGTGTTCAGCGGTAACAAAAACACCACAACCCAGTGTCATTGGAAACCACAGGAGGACCCTGAAATTCCACTCCATCCAGCACTAAGAAGCCTTACTCCCAGGGTTTTAGTGGAGGCAGAGTGGAGAACCTAGACTGTCACCCCCACCTAGCAGTAAGGAGGTGGCACCCCCACATCACCCACCAGAGCACTGTCAGAGAGGCCTTCTAAATTAAAACACAAGATTTAAATAAAATCTAGAATCTTATAATATTCTAATTGTCCAGATCCCAATTAAAAAAATCACTTGTTACATCAAGAACCAGGAAGAACTTACACTAAATGAGAAAAGACAATCATCAGATGCTGTCTGGAGATGATACACATGTCAGAAGTACCTGACAAAGATTTTAAATCAGCCATCACAAAACTGCTCAGATGAACAATTTATAAACATATTTGAAATTAATGAACAAATAGAAAGTCTCAGCAAAGAAACAGAAGATATAAGGAAAAAACAAAATGGAAATTTCAGGATTGAAAACCAAAAAACTCAATGTATGGTCTCAATAGCCGAATGAACAAGGCAGAGAAAATAATCAGTGAACCTGAACAGAACAGACAAAAGACAGACTGACAGGAATGAACAGTCTCAGGGACAAATGGATGGATAACAAAAGAACTTGTCATCAAAGTCCGAGAGGGAAAGGAGAAGGAAGATGAAGCTGGAAAGTTATCTAAAGAAATAAGAGCAAGAAAATGTCCTAAATTGATACACACAAAAAAAGGTCCTACAGATTCAAGAAGCTGGGCGACCCTGGAACAGAAAACAGCCAAGGAAATCCATTCCAAGACACATCATAGTCAAACTTCTGAAAACTAAAGACAATCTTGAAAGAAGCCAGAAAGAAATGACACATTGCTTATAAGGGGTAAAAAAACAATTCAAACGACAGTGCATTTCCCACCAGAAACCAAAGCAGCCAGAAAGAAGTGGCATAATATTTCTTCAGTGCTGGAAGAAAAGAACTATCAACCCAGATTCCCATACCCACTGAAAATACCCCTCAAGGCCGAAGGGGAGGGAAACCAAAGCATTGTGAAGTGAAGAAAACCGAGGACAATTTGCTGCCGGCTGACCTACCTCGGGAGGAAGACTAAGGAACTGCGGCACGCCAGCGCGGACGCTCAAACCCGCGCACCTGCCGCCCTCCGCTACGACGCACCTCCGGCGACGCAGCGCGGCTCCCCACCTCCCGCACGGGCGCAGCCACGCCCCCGAGTGCGCGCGCATCCCCGTCTCCCCAGGCGGCACCGTCCGCAGACAGGCAGTGATAGAAGAACTCTAGGAACGTCAGCAAGGTAGAAAGTTGGCAGGAAGAGTGAATGTACGGGTTAACCACAGTAGGCTTTCCTTGTCCTCTTGCTGTTTCTAAATTAGGTTTGATGATTGAAGTAAATAGTGTGACATTATCTAATGTGGTTGTCAACAAATGTAAAGGAAATATTTTAAGACATCTATATTATAAAGGGGAGGACAGTAAAGGCACATAGAGGTAAAATTTCTTCACTTTAGTTTCTCCACTTTAGTACACATGTATATATACTACATATACTATATATACATGTATGTATATATACTAATATATATAATATATAAAGTATACTATATAGTACACTAATAGTATATAAGGCATATATACTAATGTATGTATATGCTTTATGAAGAGATACACTAAAAACCTATACATACAGAATTCTAAAAATATGTTCATGTGAGGCAAGCAGGAAAAGGGAAACACAGTGAAAAAAAATAGAAATAATTTTAAAAAGCATACTGAAGCAATTATTAATAATGTATCACGTATCATTTAAAAGACATTGCATCAATTAAAAAGAGAAAGGGCTGAGTGACTTAAGAAATATTACCCTGCTATGTGCTGCCTACAAAAAAATTACCTTCAAATATAATGATGTAGGTAGGTTGAAAGTAAAAGTATGGGAAAAGATATATGATGCAGTGTTTTATGCATATGAGATATATGTAAAGCAAGAAATGATAGAACTAAGAGGAAAAACTGACGAACCCACAATTATAGGTGAATACTTCAACATCCCTTTCTTAACTTTGATACAAGACCTAGATAGAAGATCAGCAAGAATATAGAAGAATTCAACACCATCAATCAGCAGGCCCTAAAGACATTCACAGAACATTCCATAAAACAGTAGCAGAATTCACATTCTCTTCATGTACATAACATATACCAAGATAGACCAAATCTGACCAAAGAGCAGATGCCAACAAATTTAAAATATCTGAAATCATACACAGTATGCTCTCTGACCACAGTGCAATCAAACTAGAAATCAACAGCAGAAGGGCAAAAAGAAAATAAACATTCGGAAACTAAACAACATACTTCTAAAAAAATCCACGGGTCAAAAAGAAAGTCTTATTGGAAAAAAAAGAATGAAAATTAAAATATGTCATCAAAATTTGTGGGACACAAATAAAGCAGTGTTGAGAGATTTGTAGTACTAGATGCTTACATGAAGAGGAAAAGTCCTGAATCAATAAGCTAAGCTCTCAGCTGAAGGGCATAGAAAATGAAGAGCAATAATAAACCCAAGCAGGAAGGAAATAACAAAGAGTAGAAATCATGAAACTGAAACAGGAAAATAGAGAAATCAAAGAACAAAAAGTTTGACTCTTTGGAACGATCAATAAAACCTACAAATCTCTTGCAAGACTGACAAAGAAAAAGAAGATAGAATTAATAATATCTGGAATGAAACAAGATATTATACAGACTGCAGACAGCAAAAGGATAATAAGGAAATATTACAAACGACTTTACACATAAATTGGAAAACTTAAATTGACCAAATCCTTGAGAAATACAATCATAAATCACTCAATATGTAATAGGTAATTTAAATAGCCCTATAACTATTTTATAGATTGAAATTGAATTCATAATGTAAAACCTCTCCAAAGAAGAAATTTTAACCCAGAATTCTTCACTGAAGAGTTCTACCAAATGCTCAGAGGAATTAATGCCTCTCATAAAATTTTCTATAATTCTTTCAGAAAATTCAAGAAGAGGGAACCCTTCCTAATTCATTCTGTGAAGCCAGTATTACCCTTAAAATAAAACCAGACAAAAATAGTAGCAAAAAAAAACTGCAACCAATATTCCTCATGAACAAATCCTTAATAATATATTAGCAGATAGAATTCAGCAATGTACAAAAAATATTATGCCATGACCATGTATGGATTTTTCTAATGATGCAAGGCTGTTTGAATATTCAAGATCAATCAGTGTAATTTATTACATTAATGGATTAAAGAAGAAAAGTCATGACCACAGCAATTGAGGCATAAAATTTATTTTTCATACTTGTTAAAAACTCTCAAAACACAGGAAGAGAGGGGAATTTCTTTGACTTGTAAAGAAACATCTTTTACAAAATACTTGCAGCTAACATCCCATACACTAGTGAAAGGAAGTCAAGAGATGAGAATCATTAATATGAAGCAGGCTGTTTGACAGTGGGTCACCATTACTGAGAAGATCAGCTGGTGTAGAGGCACAGGTGGAGGGAGGAAGGAGAAGAGTGGGAGAAATGCCCTCTTTTCTTTTTGTTCTTTTAATGAAACATTAGTGTAACTTCTGTTTCAGAGGCAAAAAGGGTATTTCACCAGGTGAATGTTTTAAGTTCCTAAAAAGTAAGTAACTGTTTCAGCCTTTTAAATTCCTTATGAAATTATCAATGAGTCATAAGAAAAATGCTAACGTCAAAATTAAAATCAAATGAATCACTGTTTCTGGCTGCAAAGCAGCAGCACTTTGCTCTGTGCTTATCACTCTGCTGAAGGCCCATTGGCTGCCAGCTCCCTCCCACCCCACCACGCCTGCTGCCCACTGGGGCAGCCCTTCTCCCCAGTGTCACAGAGACTGGATTTTGGATAGGAAGGCAGCACTTTCTCACCCACCAAGAGCATTTTCCACGAGGGAAGTCTGTGCTGTTACTCCTCTCCCCAAAGCCAGCCCCATCACCATGGAAAAGGAAAATCACAAGAAGATTTTGTTCCTTCTCCAAGCTGGCATCTCAGAAAAGAACTTCAGCCCAGTTTCAGTTGGGTTCAACAAACTCTCAGGTTTGTGATGACGTAGGACCAAATCCCTCTCCCTTTGTATCAAATTGGTTTGGCTTTAGCAGCTTCTTTCTCTAACACATTTTCTTATGTCCACGGGAGGTCCTGAGAGCCAGAGGAAGGGAGAGAGAAAGAAAGAACGCTGAATGTAAAATAGAAGGAAAAAATAATTCTAATTTTTTTTCGAGGATTGGTGAGTGATGGGGACAAGATTACAGGTACCAATCTCTACTCCTGCCTAAAAAGGACCACCACTTAACTTACCTCATCACTGGACACCCTTGCGGGTTCTGACTCCTTTGGGATGTAGAGGTCAAAACCCCACAGATCTACTAGGTGAGAGCCTACTAGAGGGTTGTGTTTTGGCACCAGCTGCCATGGAGAGAGGTTCTTATTTTTATACTACTGGGACTGAACCACTGCCATAGCTCTGGACTTCCTCAAAATGGTACATGATACACAGACTTGTCCTCCATCCATGAAAGTTCCTTAATTACTCTCCCAAAGATTAACAGTGGTCTTGCAGTTAAATGTCCTATCTCTAATGGTTCTGGGAATGGAAACTCTTTGAGACACTGCCTGCCATGCTGTGAGATGGCACCTGATTGTACTGCAGGAATGTCTAGCAATACCCTCCCTGCTCCTTTATGCCACATCCTTAAAAGTATCTTAGCTAACTCATGAGTACACACAGAGGTGAGGTTAAACAAAGGCACACAGGGAGTATCCTTCTGACATCCCGACCTCAACCCAGCCTCATCACTGAAAGTGATATTCAGGCACAAAAGAGAGACAGGATCTGGAGCCCACTTCTGTATTACCTAATATGACCACCTTCCAGAGATGTATTTCCCCAGCAGGACAGAGATATACGTTCCTTAGTGAAGCCGCTGTTGATAAAAGGATTTTAGAATTCTTAGCCCTCAGTTCTTTCTCCATCGAAAACCATTCTTTCTCCTCAATTCACTAAAAGGGAGCCATCAAAAGTAACTTCAGAGCCCTTTTTACACAGGTAAAATGTTCCTTACCATCACCAAAGGAGTTAATCGTGCTATGATAATATTTAAAAATCACCCTCTGCTCTTGAAAGCTGCATTAATCTTACATATATATATATTTTTTCTTTTCATCACAAACAACCCCTAATTTCTCCTGTTCTCTCCATTTTCCTTTATTCAGACAAGCTATCTTCAGGCAGCAAACATACACTGAATCCTACAGGAGTTGACAATACTGGAATTTTTCTCCTGAGCCTATTTTCTTACATCTGTGTAGCCCACCTATTGATTGTCATGGTTTGCCGTCTGATTCACCGCGGGGCCCTGGTGTTTAAGCAACATTATTGTCATGCCTTATAATATTGGCAATACCAGTGTGCTGATGAGGACTGTAGGTTTACTGGTTAATTAAACCAAGTGACTGAAAAATTTTTAAGTCAGTGGTAAGGTTTCTTTATAGGAGAACATTTGGTCAAATTTATATGTACAGGCCAGACAGGCTTCAGAATATGCTCATTTCCAAGCCAGTCTACAGTGAACAAACTTCAGGGCTCCTAGTTTGACCCAAATGCCGAGAAATCCTGCCTGTAAATGAATCAGTAAAGTTGGTAAAGTTTTCCATAGATCTGACTGAATTCCAGCAGAGAGAACCCTGCAAAGAGAAGAGACAGAGAGGCAGCATCTCAAAGGATGAACAAGGGAAAAGGGCAGACCTTGATTGAGGAAAGCAGGTCAGCTACCAATTGTGTACACATGCAAGGCGAACTTGTGAACACATGTCCAACTTGGCAGATGTATAAAGATCCTGTATTTATAACGTGCTCCTGAAACATCTTACTTGAAATGAGCAATTTAAACGACTTTGATTTAAAATGAGGCTTTTAAGAAGTTTTAAAAACATTTCCCGTACTACATACTAAACACCAAACACAGCTTTCTGGAGACAGTGTTCTCCCCCAAATGAAGTCCTGTGTTTCTGAATGTTACCTTGAAAAGCAATCTTTCCTCTACCTCTTTGCCTTGCAACAATCGAAGCAGCTGGAGCTGGAGCTCAACTTTATTAGTGATTTAAAACACACTCCTGGAAACTAAGCTGGCTTTTTTTTAATCCATCCAGGTGGGAAGCATGTTCCAGCAAACAAGAACAACACTTATAGTTCTCAAACAGATCATGCCTTAAGAGCTCAACTTCCAAACATCTCCTACAAGCCATCTACCCAACAAAAGGCAAGGGTAACCTAGTAAGAAAAACTAAGCCTTCTGTATAAAGACAAAGATAAAACAGTTCAGCCGCCAAGATTCGACATCTTTAAAAATGTCTTTTCAATCTTAACTTTTGTCTGCTTGGTCGTCTAGCAACCAAGTGCTGAAAAGAAACTCCACCCAAAACAAAGTGAAACAATACAGACACTTAACTTCATAAGTGTGTGTGCGTGTGTGTTAAGATTCTCAGCATGCAAAGATAGAAACTTGCTTTCAGACAAAACAGAAAACGTCCTGATTGTGGATGGCAGGAAAGGAAGTTGGGAGTGAGTAAAAAGCAACTTTGAAAATGCGTAATGCAGGATGAGGGTATAGTTTCCACACACTGGGCTAAAGCAAGGTTTACACTCTTAATAAAAACAAACCATTAAGCTAGGCCCAGCACTGTCAGGAAGTATAAAACAGTTCTTGAAACTTTGCAGTTACTATACAAAAGCTTTTCATAAACTCTGTTTCCTGATCTTCATTAAACGTTCACATCAAGTTGCCATGGGGCAATTAGCTTGCCTCCTGAAATCAATAAAAAATCAACAATTTGGAAATAGTTGTACAGTAAAATAGTTCAATAATTATTCTCTCATAGTGTTGTGGCCAAGTGGTTCCAGTGTAAATGCAGTCCAGATGAGATCCTGCTCCTTATGAGGGAAGCTTCAAGCAAATCGGGGGTTTGCAGAGAGATCTCCCCATCAGAATGGACTGCAACAATAACGTGCTCTTGGCACTGCCTTGGAGAGGGGCCCGGGGCGCCGGGCAAATGCGGGCTTGAAGTGGTGCTCAAGTCAGTGTCTGGCATGCTGCTTGAGCACCTCAGAGGGACTCAATTCAAAACGTAGAGACCTAAACAAAATGATAAGCCCAACGAATAAAAAAATTAGGTGCCCTACGCTCAGCATTTGCACTCCAGACAGAAACAAATAAAAATTTTCCCTTGGGTATACCGTGTGTGTGCGTGTGTGTGTGTGTATGTATATAGTACTATATATATTATATATATATATATACGTGTGTGTATGTATATATGTATGTGATGTATCTATGTATTATACACATGTGTAGATATATAGCATGTTTACATATTATATATGTAAAGGATATATTTGAGATTAGGAATTCATTCATTCTAGCATTTCTTAAGCAAAATTTTAAACCTGTGTTGCTTGCAAGAAATCTTCAAAGTGCTCCCCTAAACAGTAAAATGAGGCTGCTAAACAGATGATCCTTGTAGGATATTTTGCTAAAAAGGAGGTGCCAACACATTATTTCTTCGCTGACCCCCATTGCAGAGAAATCAATTTCTTTTGCTTTTCCTAGCCAGAGCCCATTCACTTCAGCACTTTATTTGAAGCCAACCATGGCATCATGAATTCCAATATCCATCAAACTGAACCTCCAATACCTGCTTAGGAAGCTTTTTATCACCCTCTAGGCTCCATGGTATTGTACAGTGAAATATCTTAGGACTTAAAAAATAAAAATCAAGCATCTTTTTAGTATAAACAAATGCTTTAAATGTATGACATCTGTTTGCTGCCTTCAAAGGGAAAACTTCTAACTCAGACACTTGGCACTAAGATCACACAGGATCAACTCAGTGGACTGACTTAAGTGTTAAACTTTTTTAAAGTATGTTAAGGGCTTGCACCTGCTCCCCCATCCACATAGATGTACTGACACGTATTTGACTAAACTGACTACATACATGCCCAAGCAAGCAAGCAGAGCAGATTTTACAAGATAAGCAACCAAGTGTTTTCATGTCTGAGGGTGGCTGGAACACAAAATTGCCAGTCATCTTGTGGGGGAAAAGAATGCCTTTGAAAAAAACATGTAGGGCATCATTTCAGATATGGAGAAGTGTATTCAAATACCATCCTGTATGCAGGTTTTGCTGTTGGGATTTTTTTTTCCCTTTAAGCACTACTTCTTAGAGAAGGTCCAAATTTCTGCTACAGTGATCCAGAAAATAATTATTTGAACCTTGCTATTCAAAGCATAGTCCTCGGGCCAACGGTAATGGCTTCATCTGAGTGTTTTAGAAATGCAGAATCTCAGGCCCCACCCCAGACTCATTGAAACAAAACCTGTATTTTAACATGATCCCAAAGGGTCTGTACACACATTAATGTTGCATTCCCCTTGAGGCAATACTGATGATCGTATGCACATTAAGATCTAATAAATTTTATCTGAAGCACTGGTTCCCCTAAGTTAGATAGCAGTTCACTGAACTTGCAGGCAGATGATCAGAAAACCTTGCCCTGGAGAATACTGTAAGGCTGTAATTTATGTCAGCAGGGTGGGGGAAAGAGGAAAAGCAATTTACCTGAACGAAAAAGACTTTTATCCCTCATCTCACCCTACCCATTTGCTGCAAAGAATAAAACAGAAAAGGAACAGTGCCAAGCATTCTTATGTCTTTGTGATTGCCCATCCATGTCACACTTTAGCTACACTTAAATTATTTTTCATTGCACAGCTATGTTCCTTTTGCCTTAGAACAGATTTGGGGCATCTCAGAGTCAGTGAATCAATATCTTAACCTTAACATGACTGTAGAACAAAAATAACCTATTTGTAAAAGAGCTTTGAATTGTACAAATGATTTTTCCACTTCCAATAAAAAACTGAGTGGCAAATATGGAACACTTAGATTATCTAGTGATTATATGGGTTACATTAGGTCATCTCTCCACTCTTGGCTTCTTAGATAGAATTTAAAGTAGCGACTGGAGTAGAAATTATGAAAAAGTGCAAGCACAGATAAATTTGTAAACCGGACTCTCCCCCAGTTTGGAAACCAAAAAAATGAACAGAGCAATCTGGACCTCCATTACAGGCTAAAATCATGCACACACAGGCCTGACGAGTGCAAAAACAGAGGCACAATTTAATCAGTTTTGAAAGGGGATCCCCTCAAATTCAGAAACTATTTATTTTTAAAGCCAACCCTAAATGGAGTCAAAGATTTCTACAGAATAGTGACTGAAGAGTCAAGAGATTCAGTATCATGGAGATAGTTATGACACTTTCTCAGAATGAAGAACATGAGCTAAACTGTCTGTAAGAATGAAAAATGTATGAAAGAATATCGTTCCTCAAGTGAGCTGCCAACAAGGTCAGAGTCCTCAACTACCATGAAATCTCTGAAACTAAACTGTAACAGAAAATGCCATCATCTATACATTGTTTATATCACATACATCTTCATGTGTGTACTTATACACGTATGTATATATGGATACTATATATAAAATATGCAAGAGAACATATTTAAGTTGATACCATTGAAAACCATTTTAATCAAGAAAAATCAGAACCAGTGACACAAAGAAATCAAAAGAATGGGTGGGACTGCCAAATGAATGGAATTTCTTGTGCTATATATATATATACTCTCACACTCACTCTCATCTAGAGTATCTGGAGATGAGAAAATATGGGTTATTATTTTTTAAGATGTCAATACTGTGCCATCTGTGCCTCATATCCATGGTAAGAGAGGGTGATGAATGGCTGGAGGACAGAGATGATCCTTTCCTCCAAAGTTGGGTCCAACACTAATGATTCTCACTTGTGCAAGAGCCAGAGGGATCAGGATAAAAAGAAACAAAGATTTTAAAAGTGGAAGAAGCAAAAAATAGCTAGTGTTAATTTAAAAATGCCATCTATGTAATCTCAAAGCAAGGATTAAACCTATCACACCCAAAATGTAACTACGTTCCTGGTCACTGTAAGCTAATTCCTGAGAAGAACCTGATTATAACAGTCTGTTCCTTTACTAACACACTATTTTTCCAGGCAATTTTGGGGAAGGGCCAGCAAAGACTAAAACTAGGTCTCACCAATCATAGCAGGATCAGAGATGACACAAAACCCTAGAAACTGACCTTCAACACTTCCAGTAAAATAGTGGGGTTTTGTGGGTCCCTGGGCTCTGCAAACACCCACCTTCTTTGGGTCTGATTTCAACCCAGAGCACAGAAGTCCTGCCACTGGTAAGTGTTCATTCTGAGTGGCCTAATTTGACTTCATTCTGCTTGGGCTTCAGTCCAATTGGCAGGTGTCCTTGTAGAAAGCTGATCTCAGACACTTTCCCTTTCTAACTTTCTTGGCATCATTGTCTCTGTTGTGTGGTATATCATCTCTGAAACTTTATCTCAGGCTCCCCACATTTTGCTTGTGTTATAGCTCTGGTTTTCTCTTAAATCTTTCTGCTCCAAAGAGATTCATATAAAACACTAAATCACTGGTAATTCCTTGGTGCATATATGAATTATCAAAGGACTTGCTTGCAAATTATCTAACATTCCTTGCTTTTCCCCCCACCTCCCTCCACAATGAGTAACTTAAGAAGCAAAAATGCAAACAAAAGGTAATCACTGTGAATGCTGTAAAATTTTCTCTTACTGGTCAGCTTTATAGAATGAAATGCCAGAGCCTCGATATTTATTATCTGAAATAAGTTTAACATTTGGAGAAATGTGTTTGAAACCATAGCCTAGGAAAGAAACATAAGCTGATCAAACAGAGAATGGGGATGGGAAGAAAACATGATGGGCACAATTCTGCTGTGTATTGAGCAAAGTTAGAAAATTAGGTCCTTCTGAGCACAAAGCGCTCCCGGACAAGGTAAAAGTTCATTTAAACACAAATCAATTTCCAACCATGAGGGCCACTAGATAGCAATTTTAAATATACCACAATATCAATAATGAAGAAATCTTATGTTTTATTTAGTACTTTGGCCAGACCAGCCCCTCTGAAGGGATCACTAGGTTAGGAAATAAGAAGAACAAATCATCATTCACTTTCCTGCAGGTTCATAATTTTCCCAGTTATTTATATTGGTCCTGCTTTGTTCTTTCTACAAATTAAGGAGTAGGAGGGGGGTTTCTATATTAGATCAGCAATGTCTGGTTCTTATCCAAATATTCCATCTAATAAGGACGTAAGTTCTCATGGATTGGATAACCACTCTGCAACATTCCTGAGAATTGAATAATATAATCTTGAAAGTCAGCAGAGTGGATTATCCACTTTTTTTTTCTGGACTTGAACTTGTGACCTTAACAGTAGCACTGCAAATAAGCAAATGTGCTAAGCACTTTGCCAGAGTAACCTTCCATGTAGACTTTTCATCTTAAATACACACAACTAAACACAACTACCATTTTTGGAAAAGTATGTACAAACCCAATACTTCTTTTGATTACATATAAATACAAATTAGCTATTTCTTTTCCTAAAAAGTGGTTATAATAGTAAATAAATACAAAATAAATCTGACCATTATACTTCATGTGCGGGGGTTAAACCCATATAAAATGTACAACTAAATACATTTTAAAATCTTTAAGGAATAATTCTCTGATTAAAATATTTGTTTTCCCAACTTCCTTTCGTAGATATAAATATATTTTCAAAATAGCTGTTTTTTTTTCTCCATTCCATTCCATAAATAAAGTCTTCATTGGGAAATATTAAAGTGTCAACTTGGTGGGTTTTTTTTGCTTTTTTCTAATATATATATATATATATATATATATATATATATATATATATATACACATACATATATATATATATATTTTTTTTTTTTCATTTTGCTGTGCTAACGACACCCACAACCCTCCACAACCATGTCCTGATAGTTCTTTAATACAACCTTTTCATTTTCATCAAGGTACAGCATGGAGATAGCACTGAGTTCTGTTGGTACACAGCACGCCTTAGGAATCTTAGAGTTTACTGAGTTGACCAATGTCTGCACAATGGCATGATTTGTGGAGTTCAGGTGATCGGCCAGAGGAAAAGGGCATTCACCATGGCAGTAAAAGGCATGATAACCTGGCGGGGCTACAATCCAGTCATTCCATCCTACGTCACTGAAGTCCACATACAAAGGGTGTCTCTTACAGCTGGACTTCAGGCGTTTGCGCTGTTTATGTTTCGCTTGACGCTTTTCTCTTTTGTGGAGAGGATGTCCTTTTCCATCGTGGCCAAAAGTCACTAGCAATGGCCTTACCTGCGACCAGCTGTGCTTGCCTTGGTGCAAAGACCTGCTAATCCTAACGTGCCTCTTGGAGACACCTTGGGTCTCTCCTAAGTGGGCCACTTCCACCACAAATCCATGGTTAGCAAGTCCCTGGGCAGTCCACCTCGTCACCGCAGGGGTGACATCAAAACTCTCCCACATGCTTGCATTCTGATTCACCAACCTGGTGTCCAGAAGTCTGGTCACAGGGAACTTCGAGGTGGCTGTGGCAGATTTTATAATCTCATAAATATTAATTCGGTGATGGAAACTGCTATCGTTTTCCAAAGTTCCCTGCATCCGTTCCCGAAAAACCTGAAGCTCTGCTGAGGTGATAAACTCTTCAGTGGGGATAGAAGTTAAGTTAAAGAAGAATCGCCGGGTTGTTTTTCCACTTGTTTCTGGCAGTTCTTCCAAAGATTCTAATTTGATATAAAAAAGTGGAAAAGAAGAAGAAAAATCATTCAGTAAGATAAGTAATGACAAGCTCATTATATATGAGAATTTGTAAACCCTATATGAGGGTTTGATTTGACCCATGTAAAAGTTTGCAAATAGAAAATAAAATTCTGCTCCTTAAGCAAAAAAAGGAGTTTCCCTTTTCTATACATTTATGTCAACATGCATACCATGAAACAGAACTTCACAATTCATTGTTATGATTTTTATCCAATACACAAATACTGTTTCCAGGTGGCTATAATAATGGGGTAAATGCTGAAGTACTTCTTTGGAACTCAGACTGTAGGGCAAAAAAAAAAAAGTCAGCACTATAGTTAGTAGAGGTCTAATGAGTGAGGATTTGAGGAAATTATTGCATTTCTTAAAAAGAAAAAGGCTTTAATGTCAATCCCTTAAGCGATATTCTAAAATGTTACTCTGCAATTTAGATGATTTACAAATCTCGATATACAGATTTCAGTTTCCTAATTAAAGACTCTGAAACTCAACATCAACTATGACATCTTGCAAAGCACACCCTACTATTTGACTCAAAGTCCAGAGACAAAGGCATTTACAGGATCTACTTCTTTTGGAAATGTTAAGGGTACGCTAAACATTAAGGCCAGACAATTTCAAGAGAAATAACTTCCCAACTGCTGTCTGTTTTCTCACCTCCTTATGACCTCAGAAATCAAATTCTCATTTTAGGTGCTTTTGAAAGGAAAACAAAAATGACTCTCTTCTGTTTTTAATTCCTTTATCTTTAAAAAAAAAACAAAAAGACATTGAAAAATACACCTACCAAATAATAGGCTGCAGGACAGACACAAAACCAAAAAAAATTACAAAAATCTATAAAAATACCATAATGTTATTCATGATATAAGGGATAATATCATCTATTACAGAATAATCAGTCTATATCTATTATCATTATTTCAAAATAGCCATTTAAGTGGGCTATACATATAAAATCTCTTTCTGATTTAAGATTCTCGAATTTCAATTTTTAATGTGTACTGTGTTACATGCAAAAACTTTGGGTGCTTCTGTCTGAAAATAATCAAAGGTACACATTACCATTAAATTGATAGTAAACAGCACTAAAATCTGAGATATTTGGGTTTATTTTCTTTTCGCTTTACCACATCTTGTCATTTCACTGTCAAAAAAAAAAAGGTACCTGCTTCATTCAGGATCCAACTAAGTGCTAACAAAATCACCGTATTTTCATTATGTTTATGGTTTATTTCCCCTAAATCAAAGAGCTGTAAGTTGGTCACAGGATCTAGACACTTTATCTGAGGGGAATCACTTCAGACCACTCACTCAAAGGTTCAACCTTTGTATACCTTCACCATCAAAGCAAAGGTCATCACGAAAAGCTAAGTGTAAGCAGCAAATTCACCAAATTATGGAGTAATGCTTTGGTGGGATGCTTTTCAAACCTTAACCTTCACACAAAACACCTAAGACACCTTAAATATTCAGAAGGATTCTGATTCAGTGAGTCTGGAGTGGCACCTGAGATTCAGCATTTCTAGCAAGCTCCCAGGTAAGGAGAGGCTGGGCACTCCTAGACTGCTCTTAGAGCAGCAAGGTTTTAAAGGATGCTTTTCACATTCAAGTGTAAATTGGCAGGAGCATATTTTAAAGTATCTTTTTGTAATAAAAACAGGTCGAAGAAACATCAGTGTTAGCCAAGGATTAAGAGTTGAGGAAGCCAGGGCCTCAGAACAGAAAGATCTCCTAAAGCTCATCTACTTCGACATGGAGACTACCAGGCCAAGAAGTTAGCCCTCCATGGCCCCCCAGGCCCACTAATCCACACCTCTCAGGGATACCTTTCAGGAGCCATCCACATTCTGAACCACTCTGGAAGCTAGGGTACTTCAGGCCAGGCACTATTTTAAAAATAACTCTCCCAACAATCCAACTAGGGCTCTCTTCAGTGGCTCCAACAAGTAGCAAGGATTGTATTTAGCTCCTCCTTTCCTCTCCTCCCTGCAATTCAGGGGCTCTCTGATGTTTCCGCTGTAGGAATTCTTTCAGCAGAGAAGCCACCCGCTACCAACGCAAAAAGGGCGGTGCAGCCGTGTCCCCCAGACCTAGTGACACGGAGCTAGACCTGGGCCTGAGCTACTGACCTCTCTGATACCAGCACACCTAAGAACACTCTCTTTTCTTTTAAAGAGGGGGAAAGAGAGGAAAATCATCCAGGGCATTTGCTGAACAGCGTTAATGAAGGTACCCAGAGAAAGTCACAGTTTCAACAAAAACTCTGAACCTAAACCCATAAACAAGAAAGTTATAAACATGCGGATACAGTGACAGACACACACATGGCTACAAGGCAACAGTGAAGAGACAATCATCAAGGGAGGCCCAAGAAACAGGTAAATTAAGTAAAGAAGAAGGGCAGAACCCTCCAAAAGAAACCTTTTGATAAGATTGAATCATATAAAATTGCCACCATTTGACAAGATTTGACCTATAAAAACAGCAATTTCATGCACTTCAAAATCTCATTGGAAGTTAAGTGGCAAAAAGGATAACCACTTAGCTTAGCAAAAGAGAGAAACTGCACTACTAAATCATAACAATACTGAAGACCTTTCTCCAACTTTTCAGCTTCACTTTCATCAGCCTGCTCCATGAAGGACTCCTAACCCTCCTTAACATGAAGGCCTCCAGGACCACACTTGTGACTATAGATTCAGGTCACAGAGGTTAAGTTGGAAGTGCTCAGAAATCCCCCAAACCAGGAAAAAACTGCCCAAGATTAGGGATGGTACTTACCACCCTTTCCCTTTAATCTGTAAGGAAGGAGTCTTATTTATTTTTCTTGAGAGTAGAAAAATAAAAACTTATTTGAAATAAAGTAAAAAAGCTGCAAGTTATCACATCCAGCCTGGGGATTATGAAAATATATAGCATTCTCATGCTCTAAATAGGTGATGTATGCTTTCTGGGAGGCTTTTACAGTTATTAATTCTCTGTAAACAACCCTTGTTGAGTAAGCTGAACTTGCCAAAGGATTTGAGGATTCTAGTCTACCCTGAACCTCTAAATTCTTATCCAAATAGATGGAACTATGGCTGCAAACATGTGAGGAAGTAAAGAAAAATAAGGCAACAGTAACATCTGACCTCTCCTCCAAAATGGAAGTTCTAACTTAATCATACATGAATAATTGAAAGAGTGTAGACATCAAAATAATCCAAAAGATGAGATTGAGCTCCTTCAGCCAGCCTAGGTCCACTCTGGTCTACTCTTCCTTAGACCAGGAGAGAATATTAAAAGAAGCCATCAGGATAATGATAGCTAGCATGCTGAATGCTGCTTTGTGCCACGTCTGGCACTAAGAGCTTTATATGAATTATCTCACAAGGAATCAATTAGACGGGAGCCATTATTACCTTCATTCTGCAAATGAAGTTGGAGCTCAGAGAGGTTATGTGACTTTCCTAAAGTCATAGAGCTAGTAAATGAAAACATGAGTCTACTGCCGTTCCCAAGCTTCTGGCCATTAGATGACATTATCTAACACAGGGGAGGATTCAAAAACTCGAACAAAAGTCAAAACCATTAGGGGCATGTTTATATTTAACACAATGAAAACCATAGGGTGAGTTCTTTCCCAACTAAAGAGAGAGACCAGACAGAACTAAATGAACAGGAGAGTAAAGTGGCTGCGCCCATGGGGATATATAGGCCTTGTTTGGAACCACTGATATTTTGTGGCTGCCTTTTTGTCTTAAGAAATGGCAACTTTCAGCAAAAAAGTGGGTTACCATTATGTTTTGAGAATTCTACAACACTCTCTGGACACAGATCATTCCATTAAGACAAAAACAACAAAGACAAAAACCTGGGGATATTCTAGCAAATCAGTAAGGTTGGAAATCACTGCCCTAAAAAGGAAATGAAAGGAGCTGAGAATAATAAACAATATTTTCTAGGATATAAAAAAGTGGCTAGAGAGTTGATATGTCAAGGAGAGGAAAGTGATAAAATACAAAGGTTAAAAGCAGTCAACTTAAAAAAAAAAAAGACAACAGAAGGGCACCTAAAGAAAAAGCATGGTTGTCATCACTGACCCTGACTGGCCTCTGCCCACTCTTAGCTCTAACATCTTTGGCATAATCCAGTACCCTCTTATTGTCCTCTGAGGACTAAGTGAAATACACAAAGGGCAAGTCTACAAAAAGATAAAATAGCTTAAGGAGAAGGGATCAAGAGAGAATATGCAGGAGCCACCATGAACAGGTGGAACAGAAAACATTAGTGCAAGAAGTCTCTTTGGGCCCCAAACCCTCAATCTCTATTAGCACTTCCAAATAGAACCAGAAGCACTTTCTATTTAATGGGGACTTTTTAATCACACAGAAATACTGGGAATGCCAGGAAAGCACATAAGGTAAGGACTGGTTTCAGGGGTATATGTATCCAAATCCTTTGGTTAACATCGGACATTTTGGACACACATTCCATACAGGGCTACCTTGGTTGTTTCTTGAATTCTTCTATTATAGAGTGTTTTAACAGTAATTGTATTTGTGGGAACAAGATTAATCTCTGTTTGAAGGCTTTCATCACAGAGGTAAATAATTCAGTAATTTCATGCAAAAAAATCTGGAGAGCAAGCACAAGGTTCTTCTATATTCCAATTGGACAGGAAAGCATAAAGAGTTTTTGAAAAGCCAATGAAGTCTACCAATTTCAATGTGTTTTTATCTACAGTCAAGCACAAAACACTCTTTCCAGGTGGAAAAGTTATTTTTTTTCTATCCTCAGGGTCAGTTCTGAAAGGACTAGGGCCCAAAGTATTTTTTAACAACTGAAAAAAGAAAAAGTTTTTGCAGCGCTTAGGCTCTCCCAAATATCAGGCACTGTACAGAGGACTAGACAAAATTTCATAGCAGAAGCGACAACTGATAATTTCACCTCCGATGCCCTACCATGTGGTCCCATTATCTTCACACATTGGTTAAAAGAACTCCACCATGGTATCTCTTCTCTTGTAATTCACCAAATCATTCAGATCTCATTCACAAATAAAATCAATAGGTAATTCTTGGAATCACGTCCTTTGTTCCCTTATCAAATAAATGCCTATTAATACAGTATGAACCAAATTCTGCTCTTAAGCCAGCAGCTTTAATCGCATGGTTTCTTAAAAGGCAAATTTTAGTGCTATGCATGGCTCAAGGATGTTTATAAAAAAACAAAGCCTGAGTTATACAATGAAATGGTCTTTAAAAAGTTTAGCATGTAGCCTAAATGATATACTAGTAATAACAAGAAAAAAATGGATTTGTTGAAATTTGAGGCTAAAATTACATAGCTTTTCTCTATCATCTAATCACACCAAGATTGGAATGTATTGCAAGTTGATTTTAAACAAGTTGGTAACTTCTGTATTACTTTGCACATAACATTTACACTTTTAAAGATATAAATTCTGACTTGCAAACTCTAGCATGTTAGTTAAAATAACACACCTAAGTAATTTGTAGCCTGTATAGTTTTGATCATGCTATTTCTCAAGGAAGAATGAGAAATACAAAGACATCACTGACACAATCCTAATGCAAATGAATGTTTTAGGTATCAACAGACTTAAACGACCGTCCTTTTAAACTTGTAAGAGACACCCAAAGTCTTCCTGGCCTTAAACAGAATGGCCTTAAAAAGAATGATTAACCATGCTAAATTTCCAGGAGAGGTGGCTGAAATAGCTATTCTTGTTACTTTTTTAATCCTGAAAAACAATTCTAATCAGCATCAGCTGGGAATGAACTGGATCTATAATCACTCCAAGGTTTTGATGACAGAATATACACAGACGAAAACATTTCTACCTATGAACAACAAACAACTTCTGCTTTCATTGGATGAGTTCTTAATGAATAGAATGGGATTTCTTTCAAATCTGATTTCTACTAGCAGAGAACACCTCATTCAGAAATGTGCTGGAAAATGAACCAATTATCAATTCAGTGTCACCTTTACAAGATATGGCTGCCTTGGTGAAGAAATACTTTTTGTTACGTGACCTGCCTTTGGGACTCCTTTCCAATATCAAGCACTATTCTCACAAGCCCTAGGTCATCCTTCATGTTGAAGAAAATGCCTGGCTTGAGATTTCTTATTTGTTAATATCTGAGAGAGATTTCCACTTGAAATTTACCACCTCAGCAGGCTAAGGCAAGAAAAAGGGAACTTTATTCCCAATTCTCCAATATCTTACAAACCGTTGCTCTGTGATACACACCTTGGACCCGTCCTTCTCTAGAACTTGAAGGAACCATGCTCTATTTAAAAGGCATTAAGCATGTAGAAAGGTATAGAAAAAGAATTGAAGCAGAACGTATTTTTGACTAATTGCTCTAAGAACTTGGGTACAACAGATCTCAATAGCTGTTCTAAGACACTTCAAATCCACCAAATGCCTTTCTGATGAAACAAGCAGAAATATCCTACCTTAGAAAAACCACATTCAGTATCATAAAAGAAAGAAAAACCCACATTCAATGCACATGAAGGAGAACAGGCAGCTGCTGCAAAAGCTTTTATCTGAAGGGAGTTCATCTCAGATTTAAGCACAAGACAAGAAAGTCATTGTGGAAACCATAAGATTGATTGTGGAATTGATCTCCCATGGGGATTATATAGGGATTTGAAATCTTCCAAACCAGGCCCAGATCAACTGTAAATTAGAAAGACTTTGGGGCCCTTGGCTTTGATTTTTCAGTACTATCTCTGAGAATTCTGCCCTTGGCTCTGTCTAGCCTGAAACCCCCGGCTGAAGCAGGAGAAGCAGATTTATAGAGCAAGGGCTTCCAGGCAGACTGAGAGAGATCCCACTCTGCCCTCCCCCCCCACCCCTTCTCATTCTTCCCCTATGGAATTCTTGCACGTTTAGCTGACTAGGAGCATGCCTTTTGCCCTCATCTTCCCCATCACTTGATTCCTCTCCAGTTCCTGGAGGAGGAGTCGCTCTTCTGGCTGCAAGCCAGGAAAAGGGTGCGGATTTACCAAAGGGGAATCCCTGGCTCCCCCACCACATAGCCAGTGCGTTAAAGCCAGGTTCAGAAAGGTTCTTACAGAGGCAAGAATGGTGACAGGCGTCTGGGGCGCCCTGGCCCAGCCGCCCTTCCAGGGATTCCTGCAGTCTGCCCACGGTGAGGCGCTTTGCTAGATGACTGCCCGTCCCGCGTCTCCGCCCCCACTCGCTGCTCCACGCCTCACCTTCGTGGTGGAAGCTGCGCACGGTGTTGGCGAGGCTGGCTGCCCTCTCCAGCCGGCGGTCTGGGGCTGGTGCTCCCGGCTGGCCCGAGTGCCGGCGGTATAGGTCCAGCATGTAGGGGGGCACCACGGCGTCCCTGCTGGGTGTGGGTCTCCGCTTCAGGCCGAACATGCTGAGCAACCGCAACTCGAACTCACTCAGGACGTCGTCCGAGGGTTGGGACGAGGAGCTGCCAGGCGATGCGGCGAACTTCCTCCGGCCCAGTTCAGGAATGAGGCCGGCCGCGCCGCCCAGGAGGACCTGGGGAAGCAGCAACGCTAGAAGACAGCGGGTCCCGGCCACCATGGTCGACCTGCGGACAGGGCCGACGTGAGTCACCGAGTTCCCCGCCCAGCCCTCCTCCCCACATCCGCCCCCGCGGCCTCTGGGTCGGTTTGCCTCCTCCTCCAGGGTGCCCACCTGGCTTGCAACAGTCGCGGGGATACTTCAAAAAGGCTGAAGTTCGAACGTCTGGGAGAACTGAAGCCCCCTAATTCCTGAGCCAAAAGGCTTTTTCCCTCCCATCCCACTCTCAATGCGTCGGACATTTGTACATACTCCCTCCGCCCCCCTCCAGCGCGTCAATGACTGTCACCTTTTTTCTGTGACACTCGCGCTGACAGGCAGTGCAGGGAACCTGGGGAAACCACTCTCGGTCTGACACCTCTCCTTTCCCTAAACAAACCCAAACACACACTGCCCGGCGCTCGCTTGCATATAAACACGCACGAATAGTGCATGTGACTTCCTTAGAGGCACTGTATAGAACTTCCTGATACATATACACACACGCACAGCCTATAACTTCCAGACCCAGTAAACTCAAGGCCACAACTTCCGAAGCCACCGGCAACTGTGACCCACTCCTTTGACTTCAGAGGTGTCAGGACAGGCCACTCCATCCCCGAACCCCCCACCCCCACCCAATGCAGTCAAGGTGCACAGGAATCTTCCTGGGATTACGTAAATGGTTAGTATCTATTAATTCACTTGTCCGTGTAAGATGACACTAAAGTACTGCCCCCCTAGCATTCCTGGAAACAAACAGGGAAACCCCAACTTCTAGTATTTTCCCAAAGGAGACGTAGAAAGAGCAGGTCTTCCGGAGACACCCGAAGAAGCGAGAAGGGATCGCCCTGGCAGGGCGTACAGGTTGGCAGCTAACGGGTGAAATCCAGGGGCCACCCTCTCGAAGGGATTTGACTTTTTTTTTAAGTCATCTAAGTGTTAACAGCCCTAATAAAACACCGTAGAGGGGAAGGAGGAGGGGAGGAAGACTGCGGGCCAGGAAGGCGAGGCTGACGGTCGCCCGGGGCGGTGGGACGGGGGCATCCCCGCAGGGGCTCGGCAGCACGTGGACCTGGAAGGGGGTCTGTTTACGTCCTGCCCAGCCCTGCCCCGGGAGTAGCTCCTCCGAAGCGGCTGCCCGAGCCCCGCGCCCACCCCTCCAGTGCCAGCTCCCGGCCCACGTCCTCTACCTTTAGGAGACCGCAGACCGTCTAAGAAGCACGCGGGGACACGTCCATTGAAAGAGCCTCCACATGGAAAAAGCTCTGGCCGAAGGACCTGGCGCAGGGACCGGGTTCCCTTCCTTTGCCTCCTCCTTCTCCTCCCGGGTGCCGGCCGGGCAGTCCCTCTCCTCACGCAGGGTACGGCGTCTCGGGTCGGGCCCGGCGGAGCAGTGGAGAGGCGGCGGCGAGGCTGGGTCCGTAGGGGCTAAGGCACGGGCGCGAAGTGGGGAGCGCAAGTTACTCTCCCTGCAAGTTCAAGAAGTCTCCAGCCAAGTGCTGACACACAACAACAGCGAGCAGGGGGAGGAGTGCGGGGCAGGGAAGGGAAGGGAGAAAGGAAACGCTGGTGCTGTCGTTGTCCTTAGGAACCACCGGCGGCGGGACGCGTGGCCCCGCGCGGGGCGGGCTCCGGGGCTCGGGGGACGAGGGTCGGGCGCTCCGCGCTAGTTCCGCCGCGGCCCATGGCTCGGGGCAGCCATCCTGGGAGACGCCGGGTCCGGGGAAGGGCGCAGCGGCGATCTCGGTGCCGGGCGAGTTGCCCCCCCGCATCACTCTGCCTTACTCCAGCGCACCCCCATCAGCGCTAGCCAGCTGAAACCACCCCGGCTCCGGCGCTCCGGCGGTGTCGGGCGCATTCTCCGGAGAGTCGAGCTGAGTCCCGGGCCGCCGAGGCGGGTGGCCGCGCACACCCTCGCGCTCCTAGCCCCCGGGCCAAGCCGCTGTGCCCTTTGTGGCCAGCCTGGGGTCGGATCACACCTCGGCCGGCTCGTCCCAGGCCCCCGAGCCCCGGCGGGAGGTGATCTGCATCGCGGCGCTCAGGCTCGGCTCCAGGCTCCCCGGCGGTCTGCGCGCGGGTCCTCGGCTGTGGCGCGGCCCGGGCAGCCGAGGCCACGGGCAGCGGCGCGCACAGCCGGGCGCTCCAGCCCGCGCGGGGTCTGCGGCGCGCGGGTGCCTCGGAGCCCCCGGTAATCCGCTAGGCGCTCGCCCCGAGGTCGTTCGGGTCGGCGGCGGAGCCTGTGGCGGCGGCTGTCCGGCGGCAGCTGCCAATCCCCGGCGGGGTGTGGGAAGCGGAGCGGCGGGCGCAGCGCGAAGGGGCGAGGACTCCGGCAGCGGCGACGGCGGCGGCGGCGCCGTGGCGCGGCGCTCGCGGCTTTTAAAGGGGACGCTGCCTGCCGTCTCCCTCCCGGCCCAGGCCGAACACCTCCCCCTCAGTGGCGAGGCTCGCCGGGGATCCCCGAGCGGGCGGGAGAGGCGCGCAGGGGTGTGGACGGCGCGCCGGGGCAGCCGCGGCGGGGTGGGGCCGAGGGCGGGGACGCGTGGCCGCCGCGGGGGGCGCTCGCGCCTCCAGCCCCCGCCTCAGAGCGAGATCAGCTGGAGCGCCGGACCCTCGCTGGGACTCCGGGACGGAATCCGGGGCAAGTAAGGGGTCGGGCCTTTATTTCCCCACCCGACCCGTTATTCAACTTTCAGTTTTAAAGTTTTCGGCAACAGACGATTAAAAAGAGAGAAAGAAAACAACAAACCTCAATCAAATTATAAGGCATCTTGGCACAGGGTTGGATTAGACACATCTGTGTTTCCGGGGATGGGAGAATTAACAAATTGGAAACTGGGTGTCATTTAAGCTCGAATACAAACAGATACATGTATTTACATTTGTGAATGCGTATATACGTACTTACATCTATATAAGCGTGCACGTGCTTTATTCAGATAAATATATGTAATACACAAATATATGCATGTATGTCTTTGTAAATAGACCCATATATGTAAATATATGCTAACAAAAGCACATACTTCTGTAAATATGCATGTGAAATGGATGTCATCCTGCTATACATGACATGCACAATGTGGACTCTGTGTGTGTGTGTATGGGTGTGTTTGTGCGTGCGTGAAGAGAGAATGAAAGGGATTTGATTTCTTTTTGCAGTAGCAATCACTACATGCCTTTTGATATTTAACTTGTCCAGCTCACAGGCAGGCGATAAGCAGCTCAGAGGAAGCTAAAATAATGCAGTGTGAGCCAACCATAGAAGACAATTCTGGTTGGAGACCTCAGAACCTTCTGCCCCACCCCCTCCCAACCAGAACTTAGCAGCAGGTCGATGACATATGGTCCAGTCACTTGTCTTCCTCAGCTGAAATACTCCCCAAATCTGCTGCACTACGGTGTTTTGAGGCCAAGGTTTTCTGTCCCTCCCAGGATTCCGGGATCCTCTCTGCAAAGCATGAGGGGTTGCCCAAATGATCCAGAAGCTAAAGGCAGAAAGCTTCTGGAAACTATGTTTGGCATCAGGTTCACCTGCACAGAATGTTCAGCCTGGAAAGTAAAAGGAGAAAAGTCTTGAAATGGGAGACCATAACAATCTATTATCCATGTGTATTATTTTTTCAGTTGGGAGCTAAAATAATTCTAGCTTCTGCTCACATAAATCGGATTAGCAACCCACAGAGGGGAATTAGGAACTTGCTGTTTCTGAAAGCATAAAGGTCAAATAAGGTATTTCAGAGGAAGCCTACCTACTAGGAAAATAAATGGGGGAACAGGGAATATTCAGGAACATGCTATTTTTTTTTCTCCCTGAAAATAAAACACTGTGTTAGTTGACTGTCACTCTGAATCACTGGACACAAAACAAGTTGACAATAGAATACATTCTACTTATAAGACAGTGAATGTTTATTGTGCTTCCAAAACGATTTTCTTACCTATCAAGTTAACAAATGTTTCTGTCATAAGTGAGATTTTAAAAAACAAAACTTCTGTGAACACAGCTTTTAAAGAGGAGGAGAAAGGTGATAGCCACTGGACACTCCTTAAAAAACAAATCTCTGGTGGTGACATTAAGAATGTCTTGCAGCTTTAGGCCTTCGTAACTTGTGAAATAGGAACCTTGTCAGTTGATGAAAAAATCTTCCTTAGTCAAGGATCTGGGGGAAAACTGGATCTTCTGGATACGTTATTCCATTTCAGTGTTGCCCCTCAAAGGATCTCTTTTTTGTGTAATACATGATTTCTGAGGGGCTGCTGAATGCCTGCTTTCCCCAGCACAACTTCCTACATGTCCCTATTTCTCTCTTAAGATGCAGCAGCTCTGGTTGTTTTTTAGAGATGGCTGCCCTCTTGTGGTGGAAATGAGTTCAAACGCTTGGGAGAAAGAAGTCAATAAGTAAGTAAATAAAGAGTAAATAAATAATCTCCCAAGACTGACTTGGGGTACAAAGTACAGGATGACCATACCAACCCATTTTCCAGGCAACACAAATGGTTAACAACAATAAATCTAAATGGAGATGACCTCTTTTTATTCTCTTTGCCACCTTCCACCTGCAACTCAAAATGCAAGGTTATTACTTAGAGGTGACAGTGTTTCTTTGCCTCACTGCTAGCCACGATCAATTCCACCTTTTTCAAAGGTTCGTTAAAAGTGTTTCAGCCCATAACGTGAGATTCATTCTTTCTGTGGTATCTGCCAGGTGTGAGGAGTGGCCGAGAGTGGTGGTGGGGAGTTGTTTGGGGAAGGGGTGATGGTAGTTGCAGATTCAACTACCTCAGAGGAGACGGGCAAAGCCTACCAGGTAAGGCTTCTATATAAGGAAGGCTGCTGCTCTTCCCTTCCAATCATTTCTTGCCAGTTTTTCAAGAGATACCGGAAATCCGCATCTGATTACGTGTGGACACGACCTGGGATAAAATTAAGTGCTTAAAGAGTCATACTTTGGCAACTTTTCCTTTAGCAGTTCAGACCAGAGAATGTTTAATTTTATTGCATCCTGCAGCTATTAGCCTTCACCATTGTTCTTGCTAGGCCAATCATTATGCAAATTAACATTAAAATAATGATCCTCACTATTGTAAAGGTCACAGCAGGCATTAAATGGTCCATCTACCTTGTAATTGTCATTCCACTGAAGCCTGTGGCAACTCCCCTGGGAAACCTCTTGGCTTTTTAGCATAAAGATCACTTTGTTACCAGTGTGACACCCAACACCAATTCCACCTGCTTCAACTAGATGAGGTTCTTTCAAAGGAACCAGGAGCCCCAACAAAGGAGCAGCATCCAGTCAATCAAACTTTTACCTATTTGATGTCTGATTAGATATGGTAGAAAGGATGGGTGGGGTGGAGTGTTTATTTACAAAATTAGGCCTAGTAGGCCAACTCAGGGATATTGCTTTCGGGAAAATATTGACTTACATCTTAAAAATTAAGGGAGAAAGAATTTTGTGAATTGACTAGATTGTATTTTAGGATGCACACAGTAGGCAATGTATAAACGTGTTGATCACAGCCCAAACCATAGTTGGGTGACTTAGATTCTAATTCTGGTTTGGCTATGGATGGCTGAATCTAAAATGGTCATCTCTTGGCCTCATCTGTTGATCAGGGTAAACAAATAATGTTCTGCTTGCCTCAGACAGCATGATGAAAGTCAAATGCATAACATGTATGGACATGGAGAATTTTAAAATGCTGTGCAAACATCCTGACTGCTTCTTATTGTATCTTTAAATGTATTTTTCAACTTTCTGCCTGAAACATTATGGCCTGATTTTGAGAGATAGCACTTTGGATTTCTTTCCTTTTTTATTCTAACAGCCTTTATCATATTGCCAACAAATAGGTACTTAGTCAGAAGGTAACCACTTGGGTTGATCTAAGACAGTTACAAATTCTCATAGTCTCAGCTCCCTTATGAATAATATGCAAAGATTAGTAGCTGATTTTCTCACAAGAGCTATTGTGAAAAACAAATGAAAAGATATGTGTCAAGACAAGAAAAACTTGCAGAATTTGAATTACTGTACACAGGCAAATTAAGGTCACTCATTCTTAAGATCAGTTTTGTTTTGTTATTTTCGTTTGCATTTGGTAGAAACCAAAAATGAATATTAAATGAACACATGCATCTGAAAAATAATTATGGTCTTTTGATAGGTTGTTTTAGATATCCATTAAATATTATTTCATTACCATATATCAATATATTTGTCAATGATGTTAAAATATTTTGCCTTTGTGTTAACTGGATTATGAAGAGACAATGATAGTATTTCTCTTTACATATCCAGTGTCCAAGTATTTATTAAGCAGCTATTAGGCCCATGGCATTATTCACTTAGGTCCCAGGAAATACAAAGATATATAATCTCTGCGCATAGTGCATTTAGAAGTCAGTGAAGACATGTGATATCTTTGCAGGTAAATAAATAAAACATATTTTTAAATAAGTGAAAAACAAGTGCTAAACAGGTGCATAAATATAATATATTTATGAATAAGTGAAAAACAAGTAAACAAAGTGAAAGACAAGTGCTGCAGGCTTAATGGAGAAAAAAAATCTGTACTGAAATGTGGTCTCACTAAATTCACAGAAGGGATGGCATTTGAGGGCAATGTTCAGAGTGAGTAGAATTTCTGCTGGTTCAGTTGGTTTCCTTTTGAACGTCAGCATCAGCAGAAGTACATTTCCACCAACAGTATTAATTACTGAGTTTCGCATACCAGCTGCTTTCTGCTTGTTACTTCACTTAATCCTCACAAGAGCCTTGCTCAATGGGTGTTGTTATTACCCCCATTTTATAGATGAAGAGACTGTGTTTAGAGAGGGTAAGCCGTTTCCCAAGGTCACACAGTAGTAACTAGCAGTCAGTAGTCCATCCTAGAACTCATGTCTTTGTTTCTCTGGGGTGTTCTCTCCCCCTACCGTGCGAATGGTCTCTTAATTCCAGATAGCAGGAGCAACTCAAAGCCAAAGCATTGGATAGGAACTGTATGGTGGTGTTTTAAGCATGGGGGGCGGTTCTGATTTGGGGGTTTGGATAGGGAGAAGGGAGCCCTAGAGGTAAGTGTATTCTTCAAGCAGGGTTCCAGCAGGAAAGCGGTAGCACATTCCTTAACAAAGTTTAACAAAAGGATGTCATACACAGTGTGGGCAGAGTTGAGGGAAAATGCCAGAGGATAGTGAAGTACTTCAACTCTGCATTAGGAAGCCGAACCAGGAGGCTTTGCAACCCTTACGGGCACAGGGAGAACAGTCATATAGAGGCCCGAGGAAGCTGCAGCTGCAGGGGAGAGCCAATGGCACAAGCAGGGAGGCTTCTGATAAAGGGGTAGCTGGGAAGGTGCTGGCTGGGCGAATAAATATCTCATCGTATCTTTTCTCCTACTCTCTGAACATCTGTTGGTATCTCCTGTTGGCCTAATTTGGCCAGAAGGACAAGTGTACTAGTTATCTATTGCCGTGTAACAAATCACTACAAACTTAGTGGCTTGATGCCCCTTTCTTACCTCACAGTTTCTGTGGGCCAGGAATCCTGGTATAGCTTAGCTATGTTTCCCTACTCAGGATCTCACGAGGCTGCAGTTATGGTGTTGCCAGGGCTGCAGCCTCATTTAAGGCTTAGGGTACTCTTCTTCTTATGGGGTTGTTGGCAGAATTCATTTCCTTACAGCTGTAGAACTCACTCATGATCCTTTTTTCAGAAACTCTAGCAGAACATCTTTCTGATTAGCAGACCCTCTTCTAAAAGACTCACCTGGTTATATTAGGTTCACCAAGGATAATCTCCCTTTTGATTAACTCAAATTCAACTGATTAGGGGCTTCAGTTATATCTGCAAAATCTCATCACCTGCTGCCATAAAATATAACCTAATAAGGGAAGTAATATCGGTAATATTCTATCATATTCATAGATCCAGATCATACTCTAAAGGAGCCGATTATGCAGAGGCTGGGAATCTTAGTATAAGCAACCCATTGAGAACAACCTCTCAGGCACAGAGCAAGTTAAAGAGTAGATCTAGGGTGGACAGAATGTCCACCATAGTAAATCTTGAAGGGTAAGCAGACTCCAGTACCTGAAGACTCTTGACTGCTGGTCTAAGGTATTTGGACTCTATCCTATCTAAATGGATCACTGTGAAATAATTTTACCAGATGAATGATATGGTTGGACATACAAGTTAGGAGATGGTGGAGATGCATGTTAGAGTGTAGTTGTGGGGAAGAGGGAGTAGAGAGAGACTGGAGGCAAGGGGAACAGATAGAAGCTTTTGTAATTATAAACACAAGTGGTAAAAGGGACCTTTTAAAGTCCACTTGAAGAGGAAGTCAATGTGAAAGTTATAAAGGAGATCAGATTTGCAGGTAATAGCATGGAGGTGGGTAGTAGAGCTATGGGGAGGGGAAAGATCAGCAATATCTATAGGTTTTGGAGCTTGGGCGACAGTAAACTAGCAGTGCTGTTAACAGTGAGGAGTGTGAACAGAAGCCAGATGGGAGATGCAGGGGTGGTTCTTTTTTTGGAAATACCTGTGAGACCCTGATTAAACATCATCCTGGAAGTGTAGAGCAGGGAATTAGACATGGGCCTGGAGTTCAGGGAAAAGACTAGGGGTGTGGGGTATAGATTTCTGAGCTAAGGCTTAACCATTTGAGGAAGAAAAGATTGCCAAGGAAGGCATAGAAGTTGCTGTGAAGAAAGTTCTAGAGAAGCGAAAAACAGACAATGGTGATTTGTCTTAGAATTTGTAAGATGGGAGATTTCAGAAGGCAGGTCCATAGTCTTCAGTGCTGGTGAGGACTGGAGGACAATGGACAGACCAAGAAGTAGCAAGAGCTCCCTGGGAGTGCTTCTACATCACAGGCAGAGAAGAATGAAGTGGCAAGGAGCCTACATGGAATGGAAGTGTCAGCGAGGTGCAGACATTGAGTAAATGAGGGAAAGAACGTAAAGAGAAGGAATTATCAGTATTGGAAAAGTATCTCCGCAGTTCATGAAATAGTGAAGTTTATCTGGAGATCTTTAACAAAATCAACAAAGGGTTTTGCACATTGGCTTTGTCAGAGAATTTCTGTGCGGTCATGTACTTTTTACAAGAAGGAGTCTCCCAGGAGAAAAGTATACTTTTATGTTCTAATTAATACCCAGGGATTCTTCACGAACTTAAAACTTTATTTGCATGTTTCTGCACCTTTTTTTTTTCATAATTTGTGGGACCACACGAAGCTCCGTAAGCTGGGCATAGTTACCTTGAAACTCTCGGTCATGCTCACAGGGCCCCTGATGGGACCGACTGGAAATCCTTTTCATCTTGGTCACCTATTAATTCAGTAAGAGAATTTTGCAAAGGCGAAAAGGGTTTGAGGGCAGTGACTTTAGAATTATGATAAAAGCACTCTGATTGAACAGCAACAATCCAAGAGAATCACAATGACCAGTGATTCTTAATGAATATTCTCCCCTGTGCATATTTCAAAAATTGTCTTAAAGGGACACTGGAAAATTTGCATTCTGCCCTAATTAATGTAATTTGCTTGTTGAGCAAATAGTGTGAGGTGTATGTGACTTGAGAGATTTCGAGAAATACCAGATTTGATTCCCACCTATTTACAATGACCACTCAATGGCACTGAAGACAAGATGTGGCCCACACATCAATGCCCACTACAGGCCCTCAGACCTGACCCCTCCACTATACATCTGATTGCCAACCTAGGGCTATCCCCACTTGGGGGATTTTGCTCTGCCCGTATGTGCTGCTGGCCAGATGTGCTAGGCAATTAATACCTTCCAGGAGCAGCCCTCATCTTGTGACCAATGGGAGTTGTATATCAGTACCTCATGTCTCCCACACCTCTAAGTGGGATAATGCATGATCTAAACTGACTCCCAAAGTTCTAGTCACCCAAAGTGATAACTGGCTTGATAACGTAGCCTTATTTGGCTGCCTTCCCTTCCTTGCTTCACTTCTCCACTGCCCTGTGTTTTCTCTACCTCCCTGTAAATTAGGTGTACTCAAACCTTTGTCTTAGAGTTAGCTTCTGGAAGAACCCCCCAAAAACACTGGATGATTCTACTGACCCAAGATAGCTCCTATCTGAAAGGCCTTTAAATCATACTCTGCCAAGAATGAAATAGAATTGTTGGCTTTGGAAAGTTATTTCCTGCACTCTGTTCATTTACTCATTCAGTGACTTCTACTTCTCCCTGCTATGTTTCTGTACTGCACGTTCCCTGCACTGCTACATTTCTGGGGTTACAAAGATGAATAAGAGGATTTACACCAATTGATCAAATAGAACTTAATACAAGGTAAAGAAATTGAACCAAGAGAGTTACCACCTCCTCTTCCAGGTCAGAGAAGGTTTCCTGGGAGGACTTAATACTTGAGTTGAACCACAAAAAGTAAGCAGGTGTTGGGCAGATAGGCAAGGGGGAATGGAATTTCAGGGAGGAGGAACAGCAGGGGTAAAGGCAGGAAAGCATGAAACATCAAGATTCATTAAAGAAATGACGGGCAATTTAGTGTGACTGAACAGAAGAGGAGAGAGGGGTGCCAGCATTTTGCTGGGCAAAGGAATTTGGAATTTTCTCCATAGGATCTACTTTGAGAAAAATCTCTTTGGTAGATGTGAGCATAATCATGGCTTGGAATAGTGCCAGGTTGGAGGCAGAAGGACAAATTAAAAGGCTGTTGTAACTGTTTAAGAGATGGGGACTCCTTGAACTCAGCAGAAGCATGTGGTGAAGGAGAAATGCTGTCAGAAATTGAAAAGATAGGATCTGATGGCACGTAATGGCCCAGGGAATTGAAAAAGGAGTTGGAAGGACATTAACCAGTACAGAAAGGACAGAAGGAGGAACATGCTCGATTTACAAGGATATAGAGATTGTGAACATTTTTGAAAAAACTCATTGGTTTTCAGAATCCAAAATTTCAATTCCTGATTGTCAATGATTCTGTCCTTAAGATTATTCCCCCAAGGTCATTCATGCCATTAAATATATATCCAGGAGTAAACTAAGTCTGCTTACAATGGGAAACTAATCATTTTAAACTATTAGGGTGCTGCTTTTTGTGTTTAAGCAATTAATTAATAAAAGTCCAGCTGCATATATAAAGTAGTTAACAGATGGGTTAATATTTGCTGGTCTAATCCAGAGTAAAAAACAGTTGTAAGACAATTATAACTATCATTACATTAAATGCCTTAAAAATCAACTTTAACAAAAGACCTGTTTTTCTAACAATCAATTTTTACTAAGTTGGTATTGATTCATTAAATTACAATTTTAGCTTCTTACTAGACAAGTAAACTATTACTTATATACAAAAGATGGGGATTTAGGGATGGTAGTTATTTTAATATCCTGATGAATGGAATTACCATATGTAACATTTCAAAGAAACCAAAATGCAATTTTATATTCTACTTAATTTATACATTATCAATAGTTAGAAGAAAATGTTACTGAAACAATTTAATCTATTTTGAATATTTTAAGTTTGGTAAGGTTACTAAAATTAAAACCTCAGGACCATGTTTATAACCAAGTATTATCCATGTACCAGTTGTTATCTAAAAAATATGTAAATTATAGCATATTTGTCCTTACCACTTGAGACATTATGGAATGGTTGTTGCAAAGGAAGGAAGGAAGGAAGGGAGAGAGAGGGAGGGAGGGAGGAAGAAAGATAAATTCTACTTATCATTTATTTGTCATAAAAGTAATATAAGGAGTAAAGATCTCTGGCTATTTGAGTGTTTTTGTTATTTGAATTAGAGTAAGTTTGAGTTTGCTTCACTTTAGCTAAAGAGTTAATATAATGTCCCAAAGTGCCAAACATAGAATCAGACAGAACAGGAACTACTTGGCTATGAAAATACTTACACTGAAAAGTGTAATTACATTTGCTATTATTTGGCTCATTTATTTATTTTAAGTGATTTTCATTATGGAGTTACTGGGAGATATCTGAATTGCATCCCCACATGTCCTCCTTCATTTACAGCAATAAACAAATGAAGCCCTTTTAGATAGGAAGTAACTTTCAGATCAGTTGATGTTTATTTCATATCCTACATCAGAAATTAAAAATCAAAACTGGGTGCTTCCCCTTTTGTTAACTTGGTTTCAGTTAAGCAGAAGAATTGCATAGTAACAGCTCTTCTCCAATTGTCTTTCTACCTCTTTTTGGAATAACTTGAGGGAGGTGGACTAATCTTAAAAATGAATAACTAATTCTTCCATGAAATTCTGCTTTAATGAGCACTTTCCAAACTGTATTCTAAGTTACTTTTCCTCTGTGCTTCGTACTCTTTACTGAGCTCTATGATTTATCGTCCAAGCCCACTTAAAAGGAAAGCCACCAGGGATATCTGGATATCTGTGTGTCATTAAATGTTGGTAAAATGGTAAAGTGAAAATGGTTTCTTCATTTTAATTTGCATTTCTTTTTATTATGAATGAGGTTGAAAAATCTTACCTAATACTTACTAGCCATTATGATGCAGTTTTTGATTAGATTCCTTACCTATTTTTCTAAATTGCTTGCCTTTTTCTTACTGACTTAAAGAGCAGGAAAACAAAAAGCATTATAATAGTATTATAACATCTAAATTTTCTTATTAATTTTTATAGGTTCTTTACATATTAAAGAAATTAGTCCTTTGTCAAAAAATATTTCTCCATTTGTTGATGGATTATTAGTTTATGATGCATTTTTTTCCTGTATAGACATGCTTGATATTTTTATAATTAAATATATTAATCTTTAATTTTGTGAATTCTGTGTTGTATGTCTTACTTCAAAAGGACTTTTCAAACTCCAAGGTAATAAATTCACCAAAGCTTTCTTATAATATTGAATAGATTAATTATCTTTAAAATTTTGGCTCATTTGGAATTTATTTTGGCTTGCTAATTTCCCATCACATTTACTGAATTATCATCTACTATTATTGGCTTGAAATGACATCTTTATCATGTCCCATTTATATTTGGGACTCCTTCACTGAAAGGTCCATCTGTTTCTTTTACTTTTATCTAATTGCATGGGCTAGTATCCTCCTAATAGAATATAAAGTATGAAGAAGCACTGTTCTTATATGCCTTTGTCTGCAGTTAAATCCACACCACTTAGAACAATGCCTGACACATATAGGTCCCATATTACTATCTAAACACATGAATAATAGAAACCTCTATTTCTTGATTCATCAACTTTACATATAATCTATTGATTCTCTATATAAAAACAGGGACATTAGTGCACTGACACATCTTCTCAGCTCTGCCCTGTATTTCCTGTTGCTCTACTATTATTTTCAAATTTTCAAGATTTAGAAAATGGACTTTCTGGAATCACATTTCCCACACTGATTTAATTTTAGTTCTGTGTATAAATGGGTTCAGTGCATCCACCTGTACTCTTATCCAGGCTTCTCCTAAGGCAGGTTTTATTAAGAAGAGCTCATAGGTTATGATTTCATTTATTTGTGGAATATAAAAACAAAGCAAAACAGAAGCAGACTCATAGACTCTGAGAGGTGACTAGTGGTTACCAAGCAGGAGGGGTTGGGGCAGGTTGGTGGGCGGGGGAGGGGGATAAAGGGGCACAATAATTCTCAGTCACAATATGTTGGTCATGGGGAGAGTAGTACAGCATGGAGAATATAGTCAGTGATTCTGTAACATATTTCTATGTTTATAGATTGTAACCGCACTAGAGGGGGTGAGGATTTAAAAGTATGGGTAACTGTTGAACCACTGTGTTGTACCTCTGAAACCAACATAAGATTGTATTTCAGTGATACTTTAATGAAAGAAAAAAAAGCATGGAGGGGAAAAAAAAAGAAGAGCTCATGGGTTTCATATGATGCATTTTATTCTTATTTGATGAATTAAAATTTTCATAGTGCTTTCTATATGCCAGGCACCAAATGCTTTACAAATATTAAGTAATTTAACCATAAAATATAGTTTTTTATTTTTGCATATAATTAAATCTGTTTGCCCTCTTGGCTTCATTTAGGATTTTTATGTCAACCCTCTTTTACCCTACCTCCATCCCAAATAACTTAAAGACACTGCATCACTGCTTCTGACAACAGATATTTCTGTAGAGAAGTCTGAGGCCAGCTTGATTTTTACCTTTATGCCCAACTTGATTTTTCTACCTGTATTCCTGAAGAAAATAATCTTGATCCTTGAAATTGAAATTTGGGTAGGATGTATCTGTATTTGTCATTATTATTGGTTTATCCTAGGACATACTGTATAACACATTTAATCAATTTGTTAAATCATTTTCTTTCGGGTAACTTTTTTTGTATTATATATTTTAGTTCCCTTCTTTCTTTCATTTGTTAGGATTACTTGTTAGGTTCTTTATGACATTTTCTTCACATTTTCCCTGGATTCTTTTCATATCCTCTGAATGCACATTTCTCCAAATTGGAGATAGATGACCACTCACAATCTTTCTTCCATCTGTTTGAGGTAGAGTAGAAGTTAGGGGTGCATTTGGGAGGTGGAGGACCCCAGAGTCGCTAATTTCTTTCTGACTCTGTCATATTTCAAAGATGTCAATTTGAATAGTGTGCCACTTCCTTTATTTGATCCCTAGCTGTATATTTCTTTCTTTCCCTCTTTTTTTTCTTAGTCTTTCCTTAAAAAAAAAATAGTATTTTATGTTTCACTCTGCCATTTTACTCTGGACTATGCCTGTCGACTATTTATCTCCCAGGTGCTACTTCACAAGTTTCAGCTAGCTTGATTTAAAAGCAGATACCACCATACCACTGTAATGTTGTAAATCGACTATATTTCAACAAAAAAGGGGAAAGAAAAACAGATGCCACCATGCAAGAATAGCCTTACAGCGCCACAAGTTTTCACTGATAATAAATGACTTCCCCAAGGCCACCAGATGATTACGTTGAAGTTAGGACTTAATCTACTTTATCTGTTGTGATGGGTAGAGTTGGGAAGAATACCAGAAATGGACAATAGCATAAATGATAGCCATGTTTATTGAACATTTACAATGTGCCAGTTACTCTTCTAAACACTGAGCATAAATTAACTAATGTGATTCTCACAACACCACTATGAAGTATACACTTTTATTATTCCCGTTTCACAGACGGAAAATATAAAGCACAGGGTGATAAAGTAATTTGACCAGTCCACTCAGCTCCAAGTACTAGAAACAGGATTCAAATTTTGGCCAATCCCCAAAATGGTGGTCTGAACCTTCCTTTGTGCTGTCTAAACCATAGTCCGGGTCACATTAAGCTTTCTTTATTGTACATGTGGACTCCAAAAGAAATTTGGATGTCCTAGAAAGGCTGAGACAGTTCCTAATTAAGTCAACTCTGGCAACTCCATCCATTCATTCAGATACTCCAGGTACGATATTCCTGATGAATGGGTGTTTTCAAGTTCTTGCTGAACAGATGGGAGGATATGATTTCATATGGTCCATTCTTGATCAAAACACAATTTCATCAATAGCTCCTTTAACGTTTTTGTGTGCACCTTTTGAGGTTGTCACAGAAAATTAAACAGTGAACTGTTAGGTTGCAGCAGGCTCTCTTTTGTCTGCTTATGCCTGAGTGAGAGAGCAAGGGACACATTTGGCAGCCAGCCATGGAATTAGAATTAACCTTGGCCATGAAGGCCCGACAAATGAACCAGCCTGATCACTCCAGTATTTGCCTGTCCACGCGTGGGATTCCTGTCTTAGACCACGGCACAGAAGGATATGTTCCTCTTCTGAAATTTTTCTCGGTATACCAATCAAATTGTCCCCTCAGGACACATCATAAAGAACTGTCACTGAATACTCTAATTGTGGCATTTACCAGAGCTGTTTTTTAAAAAGCAACATTGGTCACAAACTCATATTTTAATCAAAAACAGAATTCTGGTGAGTTGAGTGGTTTTCCCAATATTTTTCAGCTTCAATTTTTTGATAGACACTGGCCGCATAAATTGAATCTGTATTCAAAAGATTTGACCTAAATTAGTTCAGCATTTTACAGTTAAAATAGAAAACCCACATTTTTCTCTGAGGACAATACACACACACACCAACCTCACCTTACTGAAATACTTTTTTCCTTGTCGATTGAGTATTACTCAAAAGTCTCTGAAAGTTTAAAATTCAAGCTTGGCAGTTGTATAATCCTCCCAGGGGAGGAAATTCAGAAGAATTTAAAGAAAATTGGCTTAGCAATGTGTTTTGAATATTGGCAATAGAACATTTTCTATTTGGGTACAACTACATCAATGAAACTTGAGTCAGTGGAAGTCTTGTCCAATGTCATTTAGAAGGCTGTCAGAGCTAAGGGAGGCATTATAAGATTACCAACTGGAAAAGAGAACTGCTTTAAGGAAAGTCTCTATTTCCTTCCATTTCCTGCTATAGATAAATGAGGACCAAATAGAGGAAACCATAAGGCATTTCAGCAAATAAAAACCAACCCACCATTCTGGGTATCATATGTTGTGGCTATTGCTGCTGGGATTTTGTTCACTGTGATGGCTTCAAAGCATGCCTGCAAATTCTTTGACATTCTTCCTGCACTCCAGGATCTGAGTGGATTGTCACCACTTTGACTAGGAGATTACAGAGGAAATTACACTAGGTGATTTCTGAGGCCAAATCATAAAAGGTCAGGTGGCTTCCATCTTGTTCACTGAAAAGCTCACTCTTGGAACCCTGACTTGCCAAATAGTTAACTCTGACTCCCCTGCAGCTACCATACTAAAAAAGGATGGTATAGCCTACTAGCTAAGAGCACAGGCTCTAGAATCAAGCTGCTGGGGTTCAAATCCTTGGCTCTCACTAACCACCAGCTGTATAACCTCAAGACACTTACTAATCTCTCCATGCCTCAGTTTCTTCATTTGTAAAACTAAGTGAAATAACAGTCTGGTGCACACCACCTATTGTCTTAATAGGACCTCATGCAGTTGTTTAAATGGTCAAGTGTTTTCATAGCTTAGAATAGTGTAGGCATATAAGAGATATTATGGAAGTATTTGTTAAATAAAACATGCTCATCCTTTTAAATGTGCCTCACAGGCTTAGAAGCAGATAGCAGTCAGCACAGATCAAAAGCAAATCATTCTGTATTTTGGATTTCAGAGAACAGATCATAATGGCAGCAAGTGAAAATGTTGTTTAAAGCTCTGGCAAACTTGAGCAATTCAGACCAAAGAAAACGCTGGTGTCTTAAAAAGCAGGATGCTCCTAAAAAAAACTCTTTTGCTTGTATTTCCCTTCCTATTTTCTAGGATGATATTTGCTGTGTTTACATCATTGAACCAGGCATTTCCCTACTCAAGTTCTACCACTAAGTAAGATATTTGAACTTATAAAATTTACAAGTCTAAAATAGTTACCAGCATGTACTCCCCCACTCCACAGCTTACCTCACCCTGTGAGGGATTAGGTTATAAAAATGAATGAAATCATCATTCTTGTTTACTGGATAATCCCTAAGCTAAAATAAAAAAAGAAGCAGGGGAGACAGCAAAGAATATTTGAGGAAATATGAAAATGTATTGGTATAGGGACACCTAATAGATTGTCTCACAGGGTAGATTACTGGCAAATGCATCACAGCCTGATCACCTGTGTTTTCCTCCATTCATTTTTTAAATGAAAAAGGGAGCTTAAAGTTGCTCATCAAAGTCTACTGAAGATATAGGTCAATTAGCTAATGCAAAAATACAAATATACCGGTCTGCAGAGATGACAAATGTGCTAGCTATTTGCCAGTCTGCAATTCTTCCCACATTCTGCTGTGGAAACTACATTTCCCAGGCTCTCTCGCTGTACCCTGGCTTCCTGGTAGATTCAGCCAAAGGAGGGCTCTGATGGAAGACTGGGGATGGCAGATGGGAGAAGACAGGATATTTCTCCTCTATTCTCTCTGCTTCAGATGGTATCATCTCCTCTATGATTTCAGCCCTCAGTGGGAACACCTCATCACAGTCACACTTTCCAACCCAGATTCTGGTCCTGGGAACTACATTTCCTTCTGCTTAGGGGTGGTTTCTGCTTCTTGCTATATGAATCTCCAGATTGCCTTATCATCCCCTCTAGGTCTTCTTACCTCCTCCTCATCTCTGTCATAAGTCCCTCTATTAAATCCCTTCTGTTTGAAATACCTAGAGTGGTCCCAGTTTTCCTGACTGGACCCTCACAGGTAACCATAAGCAGTTTTTTGTTTGTTTCTCATCTAAAATGTCCAAGGGTAGTGTTATTTTTATTCCTGATGTTTTGTAAGCAAGCATACTGGTTATCTACATTAGAGATGTGAAGACACTCATGCTAATTTTTATTTTCTTCTGAGCTAGCTGAATGTTTGTGATATATACATAGGAGTGATTCTAGCTGCTCATTCAGTGAGCACAAGAGCTAAGTTGCTCAAGGGAGTAAATTAGCTACTCGGATGCAATCAAATTCTCTTTAATTCACCTTCCTATGGGCTCCTCATTATACATTTGCTGTTTTAGTCCTATCACATGTACAGTGTGTCACATCCATGTATAGCATATGATACATAAAAACCCATCACCTATTAGAAAAAGCAACTCTCACCACCATGATTTAACAGATAGTTAAACTTTAACACTGAATCTTTTTCTTCAAATAACATTTTTATTGACCTCATGACCACCAAGACATGGTAGGAATCCTCCCCCATAAGCCATTTTACTTACTCTCATGGTATCGATTTGGGAGATACAGAATTTGGGTGCTGGTCTCCACCAGGAAATGCCACTGTATGCCCAAGGATGTGAACCTCAGGAGAGAACCTAGGATCTGCAGTCAGAGCTGATGTTTGCATGGAGGCTTTATTGCAGCTGCAGGCTGAGCACATATGAAAAGGTTTTCTGTGTTCAGTTTCTGGATGAGGCAGATTGCATCACCAGGAATTCCTGTCCTCTAACACATAGTGACCAACACGCTTTAATAAGCGTTTGCCTTTTTATTTTCAGGTCAATAACATCATGCTTTCTGTTCATTATGGAACCAGGTTGTTTTTAAAATCTCTTTTTTAAACTAGAGGGAAAGACGTAAAATAATAATTCCAATGCTGTGACTCTGGTATGCCCTGTGCATCAGTAGCAGCCAGAGTAACTCAGTGCAAACGATGGGCCATGCTCAAGTTTAAACAAGGCAGGGTTTCCAAGGCATGGAGTCTGGCAACAGGGATTACTGTCAGGGGAAGGAACTTGTGTATCCTTCCGTGACATAGATGTTCTTGGAGGGGGTGGGAAACTGGTCCCATGCTGTCAAGGACAACATCCTTTCCGCAAAGGAGTCAAGGGTTCAAAGTTAATGCACTTCAGTTGGAAATACTGACAGCAGAACCTGAGGCAAGCAGATGCAGCACATAGGATGTAGACCATCTCAGAAATCCAGAGGATGTGAGTCCAGCAAGTAGGCCAATATCAGAACCAGAACAGCTCCAATCAGACAGTGTTAGAGGTAGAGGGAGGAGGGACAGAGGCAGCAGACTGGCTCACAAGCTTTAAGAGGCTGGGCAAGAGGCAGCTAAGCTCAGCTAAGCTGCGTCTGGAGGGGGTTTCTTCTTCCTATGACCCTGGCCTAACTTCAGAATTACCGTATTTCCTTAAGGCACTCAGATACCACAAGGCTGTGAAAAGTCCCTCCTAGGAACAGGAGCCACAGGGCTGTTCCAAAAGCCTTTATGTACTGAAAGATGTCTTCCGGCATACCCACTCTCTATGCTGAGCCCTTGTTTGAGGGGCATTTATCCACACAATGTTAAACAATAATTAAGATGGCTTTTCTTAACAGATTAATGAACTGTGTGATCTTAACCTTCTCCTTAGTGTTTAGCACACATGATGTTCTTGTGAGATCCAGGCAAATGCTTACAAATCAATCAATTTATACAGCTAATAAAGAGGCACTTAGGAAATAATTACAGATCATATGAACCAGAGGTTTTCTGTGGTAGTGCCTAGCTGACTTTGAATCAAGGATAAATTAGAGTTTGTTGAAATGGCAATATAGTCATGGAGATATTTTCATACTCTATTAGCAAAGTGCACAAGAAGGGAACTAAGTCATCTAAACACAGACCAGATGCCAAGGAAGGGCATTCATAGATAACTATGCTGAATATGCATGTGTGTATGTGTGTGTACGTGGAAGAGAGGCAGTGCCTATGCACTGGAGTGATAGGGAAGAGGTGACTGGAAGGGGTAGGATGAAGGCGATCAGGAGCCAGAATTGCCCCAGAGAGCAGCTGAGTGCCTTCTAGAATGTTTCTGTACTTTTATCGACTGTAGAAAGAAGTTGGTGCAACCATCCCCCTTCTCCTTACTCCACATAAAATTGTCCAGTGACCTTGAATTCTTGGACTCAGTGAGTCCACCAACTGCTAACTGGTGGCTAGTAGGTGATTTTCTAGCTTAAAAAGTATTAGATTTGGCCTATGGAATACTTTAACTTTTTCTAACTTGTTACCAATATCTAAATTTTGAAAAATTTCCCATAAAAACCTTTTTGAAAGAGAAATATTTGATGACACAGGTTTTCATCCCCACATAGCACCAGTGTGCTGGACCAAATCAGTGGGATATCCCTCTAGATGGGATATGGGTTCCCCAGTTTTCCACAGACCCCACTACTTCCTATGGTCTCCTTGGCCTCTAATGCCATTTATTATTATACTCACAATATTGATTTTCTTAATACAGAACAAGATAAAAGTAAAATATGTCTTGTATGAGTATTTCCGTTGGTAGAGATATTCTACATAGGAAACACAGATAGATGTAGACATCTATGCATGCCATGGAATGTTTTCTTACGCTTATTTTACTTCGCTCATGTATATTACCTGCATGACTACTATAGGCATTTGAGTTTGAGGGCCTGAATCAAGGCTTATTTATAATAGAAGGGTGAAGATAACTGTGAGTTTGATGGAGATCATTCTGTGGTACAAAAGTTATCACTTAGGAGAGTATCGAGGACTGAAGGGTCCTTGCTCTGCAGACAGCTATGTGGATATAGACATCAAAAATGTATGAGAAGACTAGGCTTAATCCTCTATCCAGTCAGATCACTAGGATTTATCTGAATTATCATACCTCCTCTGCATTCTGGTAAGAAATGATTCTTATAAATAGCTTTTAAAGGCTAAACAATACTATCCTTAATGAAGTGTGTATATGACCCCAGAATTCTGTATGAACAGTCAGATGAGGAAAGAGTCAATGACCTCTTAGAATCTGACAGGTCTGGAAAGACCCAGGTGAGAAGGCAGCTTTTCCTATTGGTCAAGACTTAGCATGTGGGGGCAAATACTGCCGCAGTGGATGAGATTTTTTTAAGTGGCTCTCTCAGAGCCATAAAATGTCTCTTTTTAAAAGCAGATGGAAACATTGTACTGGGGAACTCTGAGGACTTTAACAAATTTCAGGTCCTGCAGACTTTTTAAAATAGATTACAGAAGCAGTTCAAAGGGCAGGGAAATGCTATTAGACTGGAACAATTAAAGACCCCTAAAATATGAAACACACACACACACACATACACAACAGCAATGATCTACCAAGAGACACGTTTTCAAAGGGAAAGAAAATGAACTAAAGGCAGGCACTGGATAAGACCAATGAAGGGATAATATAAATCAGCCAGGTGATATGGAACCTTTTTCCTTAGGGGAGTTCTGGAACACGAAAATCACAGGATAATAGGCTTTCTTCTAATCCCAGGTCTAGATTTTTTTTTTCAATGCATGATATCAAATTTAAAGCATGATTAAATCCAAGAACCAAACATACTTCCTCACACTGAGGTCTTTCCCTCACACTTAAAAATTTTTATTTTTGTACTGTTTCTTTGTCTGGATCTTTTACAGGTTAAAGAGGCCAAAGGTGGAATCAATAGACTGAATATGAGATTGAAAATTCAAGTGCATGTTGGTTATTCTCTTTGCTTCTACTCCATCGCACCCTACCCCATCCCCCAATCCTTATTCCTCTTTGCTCTATCCTGATCTGTGTCCCATGAGGTGACACCTATGCATGGAATCATCCCATCCCTTGTATCCTCTGGCTTCTGGCTTCTGGAGGGTACTAGCGGGAGATTGGAGGGCAGGAGAGAGTTGTAAAGTCATAGTATTTACTCCCCTGCTCTTTCCCTACTGGGCCTCTTGTTTGCGAGCATAGCGAATATGTTCTTACGCCTGTGCTACGGCTCCTGTGGCCACCCTTCTTAGCATTACTGCTCCTTCCCTGGTGCCTCCAGCCATGTGGTGGGAACCGTTCCTTCCTGTCGGTGGATCCTGGGTGTCTCAGTGTCCTTATTAGTTCCCCTAACTGTCCAACTATCTTCACTCTTCTGCACATGGTCTGAGCATTTAACTCTCTGTTATTGAGCCTCTGAATAAACTACCTGCTCCTGCTGGGACCCTGACAGATATCATTTCATTTGCCAAAAGCTCTGCGTATCTCTCTAAATGTCTGTGGCATTATAATCAATAACAATGATCAATCTGATAATAAAGTTAATTGAGAGCTGTCTGTAGGTCAGGCAGTTATTTCCTATGCATTATTTTATTGAACCCTCACAGTCACCCCAGAGGTAAGATATTGTTTTTATCACCCCTATTTTGCATATAGGGAGACTAAAGCTTAGAGAGATTAAATAATTTGTTTATGATTCCATAGCAACTAAAGGACTAACCTGAGACTCCGTCTCAGGTCTCTCTGAAGCAATCACAGAAAAACAGCATGCACAAAAGAGCTGTCCCAAAATCTGAGAGGACAGTGAGGAAGAAGATTTGGATGTCCCCTGGGTGAGGACAAAGGATAGAGGCAGTGGTGTGCTCATAAATGTTTAACTGGGCTCTCAGTGTGGGAGTCAGGAGAGAAGCCCTGATTTGTAGCTTTTGGCAATTTCTGTAGCATAAACACACCCACCACAGTGGATTTCAACTTGAGGTCACTAAGTGCGGAGTGGGGAACAGATGCGCACAGTCAGCTCTCAAGTTGGTGTGAGTAGGTGTGGACTTGCTCAGAGCACCACAGGGTGGAAGTCTCAAGGAAATGGACTTTGTCTAAATAAGAGGAGAGCCATCCAAAATGTCCATCAGCTGTCCTGTGAGGGGACGAGGTAATCATTATTGTAGGTCACCAGAAGCCCAATGAGCTGTTATGGACCTTGTAAAGGGAATTCTTATGCTCGACAGGACTTGAGTTGACCTCTTAGGTCACATCTAATATTGAAAGATGTGTGCCAAGGTTATGTGGATCTAGGTGGGAGAGGAGAGAAGAAAGAGTTCAGGCTTTACACCCAAGATTCTGATCCACACTTCAAAGGGCTATGTGATCTTGAACAAGATATTAAACCATTCTGAACCTTTGCTTTCTCATCTCTGTGAAGTGGAGATAATAACGCCTCCTCTTCTTGGTACATGATTAAATGACAGAGCCTTGGAAAAGTCATCTAGTGCATTTTACATCTCGCCTGCTCACATTCCCATTCATTCTCCTGCTGGGGGCAAAGAGTGAGCTTCTATATAGGAATCACTTCATAAACAAATCTGGTTACAGGATTAACATCCAAGATTCCTCCTTCATGGTTTGACCTGTGATATTAAAAAATCTATATAATACATTGAGCTGTATTACAATATGGTTTTGAAATTGGCTGGAAATCAAACAGCAAAGAGACATACTGGAATCTTGATCACTAAATCTAACTAAAGGCTGTAGAACCTTTTTGAGATGCTCATATCAGAAATCCAGCCAGCTGGAATGTGTTTTGTAACCCTGACTCCAGTGTAGCACTATCAGAGGAAACAAATGAATGACCTGCCAAATTGGTTTTGGATACAGGAACTCACTCTGGCACACCACAGTAATGTTCAAGAAGAAGAAAAATAGAGGCCACCATTCCAAGCCCTGAGTCACTCTCAGGGGTGACATCAGTATGTGACTCCAGAGTTTGCCTGCCCACTGAAAAACACTGCTGAAAACCTCCAGGGAGAGCAAGAAATCCCTAAGACAAATCTCTTCCCTATTCACTTTTCTAAAAGCCCTTCTGGAAGTAGAGATGTCGGAACCTTATTCACACAGTGAAGAGCAGAGATGGATGCCACCGGCATTATCAGCACTTAAGGTACCTCCCTCTGGACAGCATGGGCTGAGAAGATGAAAAGATGGAGATTGCGTAGAAAGTTGTTGACCTGCCTTGCCTCAAAGAAGAGTTTGCTGTCGAAGAGACCTAGTTAGACTTGAGAAAAGACAGTCCCCTTAATTTTATTAAAAAAAAACTTTTTTGGAAAATGTTACAAAGTTTATTTCAAAAGCCACCAACTAATTTAGGATACTGCTTGATTTCAGAGAGGCTGACAAAAAAGGATCGGCCAGTGCCAAACCAAACTGAAGGTCCACAGAGATGTTTCAGTTTATCCTCTTATAAAACTGAGAAATTGAGAACTCTTCAGAAAAGAAGGGGATGGAGAAATGAACAGACTTGTTTAGCACCTACAATGTACCAGATACTTTGCTATGTCTTCTCGTTAAATTCTCACTACAATTCTTTTCTTCTCTTTCTGAATATGTAGAAACTGAGGTTCAGAATCATAAAATAACTTCTTAAGATCATAAAGCACCAAACCGGTAAGCATGAGATTCAAATCCAGTTCTCAGAACCTCCCTTCCTCCTTTATCTTTCTTTCTTTCTTTTTCCCATATTACTCAGTTTCCTGCTCTATTCAACTTCTTGAGTCTTGAGTGATTTTAGACAATATCAGGCACCTGGGCAAAAGCTCTTGAGCACCATAATATGGGAAAAGTATGAAGTCTAGTCTAGTTGGGGCATAGCCCATGTCCATCTGAATTCAGCCCAGGGCATTTATTGAGTACACATCATCTGCTGAGCTGGATTCTGTCCTCAAGGGACTCAGCCTTCGGTGGGCAAGACAGAACAACACAGGAGAAACACTTAGAGCGTAACACTACCCACTGGATAATCAAGGATAAAAGGGAGGGTGCCACGTGTAAGTTCAACAAGAGCTCAACAAGAGGAAGAGCCCATGCGGGTGGGAGGAGGAAGTGATGGGATATCAGCATAGAAAATATAGTCTTTGTAGAGGGAAGTTAATGGTCAGGTTAGCTCCTGTTATGTTAAGGGGTCACTGGAAATTAAACACAGAAATGAAAATTAATGCAGGTGGGACATGCAAGGTAAAACTACAGTTAATACCACTACAGGCCCTCCAGAAGAACTAAAATAGACACTGGTAACAACAAGTATGGACAAGGATGTGGAGCAAGTGTGGAGCAATCTCATACGTTGCTAGTGGGAATATCAATTGATTATGGCCAATGGCCACTTTGGAAACCTGTTGGGTAGTTTCTACTAAAACTAATCACACGCACACCCTAAATACAGCAATTCCTCTCTGAGGAATAAGCCTACCAAAGATGCAGACGTATGTTCACCAAAAGATATGTACTAGAATTTTCCTAACAGCACTGTTCACAATAGCCCAACTGAAAATTGCTCTGATACCCATCAACAGTAGAATGGATATATCATTTTTGGTGTACAATGGAATATTAATAGCCAAGAGAATGGACAAGCTACAACCACAAAGAAAGAGATGAATTGCTCAAACACAATATTGAGTGAAATAAGCCAGACATGGAAGAATGCATTCTAGATGATTCCATTTATAGAGATTTCAAAAAAAAATTAAACTATCTATGGTATTAAGATTTAGGATAGTGATTATCTTTGGGGAAGTAGTGACTGGGTGGGGGTGTCAAGGGGGCTTCTGGGGTGCTCTTTGACTTCCTAATCCAGAGGCTTGCTACAGACGTGTGTTCAGTTTGTGAAAATATGCCAAACTGTACACTTATGTAAGTGCAATTCTTCCTATGTAGATGATATGTCAATAAAAAGGTAAAAAAAAATACATATATATATATATATACATGTAGATGACTGTGCAGACCAGAATGGACTTCTCTCTAGTCCCCAGCAGTGTCCAACTGCTCTAATTAAATGGGAAGAGAGGCTGGCCTTGTAGAAAGATGCTCTCCATCTTCGCAGTCCCTGCTGTAATGATGATGTCCATGGTGGGGTCCTGCACACCTAGCAATGCCTGCAGGTAAGTGGGTAGATGCAAATAGAAGAAGAAAAGCCACTTTCTCTTCTGCTCCCCTTGCTTTCTTCCTCCCACATTTCCAGCCCCCAATCAGCCTCCTGCTAAGTATTAGTTAACCTCCTAAATCAATACATCTAAATGTAATAGGAAGGAATGTTTGCTTTTGTATCTGGGTTCAAAGTACAGGCTACAGTAGTTGGCTTTTAAGTTTATGTTATAGGCTTAATTTTCTTGCTCAAAATGAAATGAGGAATACATTAAGGCTGCAAAAGGAAAAAAAACATGATTGATGAACTGGCTTATATGATTACAGTTCCTTTAGTAACAAAAATATTTGGTACGTTCCCTTATTATTGAGATCAAGCCATGTTCCTGGATCTAAATGACACAAAAATGGTTTGAATTAGAGTCAAATAATTGCCATTCTGAGTGAACATAAACTTTTTTGAGGGGGTGGTGCTGAATGGGAGTAAAAAATAACTAATAAACTCTGAACCAAAGCTCACATCTGAGACTTAAGCTTCAAAGCTCTTAAAAAGGAGGCTCCCCCCAACCCCTCCCCAAGAGAGGGAGTGAGATGCACGCAGCAGGAGGAGTGGTTTTCCCAAGCTGATTTTCCTGATGGGGTGACCCAGCCTGGGTCGGAATGTTACCATGTGATCAGCCCAGACCATGGCAGCTACACAGTCTCAGCACAGAAGTTAGGGCTTTCTGCAGCATCATTAAAATAATTGGGAGAGAAAAAAAAATGTTAAGCTCCACAAGCTTGAATCACAAGCCTCTTGGAAAGGTTAATAAGCTTGCTGCTCTCCACTCTCCTCCCCTCTCTTCAATGCCTGGCCACCCCCACCCTTCCCACTTGCAGTGACAGGCTGGTTATCAGTTGGGAAAGGAAGATTCAGAATAAAGCCTTTGTTCTGAACAGCTGAATGGCCCCCATTCCACTACCCATGCTGTAAAGTGCTTGTTTATGGCTGTGCAAGGGGATCCACAAGGGAGTCTCTGCTTTTGTTCTGATGGCTGGCAGCTACCAAGCTGGCAGACTCCTGGGGGCCACAAGGAAGTCAGTCCGACAGTACAAAGGTGTGTCTGGCAGAGGAAAGGAGAGAAGCCAGGGGAGTGGGGTGGAGGCAATGCACAGGTTGAGGCTGGACTCTATTAATGAGAGGAGAGCCATATAGATCCAGCAAGAGGAGACAGGAACCTTCTTTAACTAGAGAAACAGAAGCAATGGCGGCGCTGCTCACAGAGAAAGTGTTGGAGCGTGGAGTACATTCAGCTGCCGTGGGTGGTGTGCCAGCTGGATGTGGGCAGCAACTGGATAACTGGATTCATGTCAGGAAAAAGAGAGAGAAGTAGGAATGGGAGAAAGGAAAGCCCAAGAGAGGGAGAGAGAGAGAACTGCAAGGGGTCGGGCTTTCTTCTTCACTCCCAGTCAGCCTTGGAATACACTGCGGTCAAAGGTAGACTTCCTTTAGCAGAGTCCTCTAGCCCAGGCTACCTACCCCTCCCTCCTCACGCCCACCAGCTCCCAGCCTTGAGGCTGGGGTCAAGGTATGGTTAAGGAAGGAACGGCTCCCTGATCCTCCTCCTCACGGGTGAGCTTAAGTAGGTATAGTTGGTGCCAGTGCTGGTTACTAATGGAGGCCAAGAGGACTGTGCCTTCCCCAGAGAGACAATGGGTTTTCAAATTTTGTTAAAACTGGTTTATGGGTGTGAGCGGAGCCCCTAAAGGAAAGAATGAGAAACTTAGTCCTTAAGAGAAATCTTACAGAAACCATGTCCAGGGGAGCAATGGGCCTACAAAGGAAATCCTTTTTTTCCTGTGTTGAATGAAAGCTCTCGTTCATGAGTGAGAGCTGAAATGTGGACAGCTGGGATTTGGAGCTCATCCTTCACAAAGGCTATGCTTCCTGACAGTTACAGTTGCCTTTGGAATGAATTCAGCCTTCTCAGCTAAGCATAGTACAGGGAGGCATATTTGGACCTCTGCAGCTGAAGTCTTTGCTCAGCTGATTAGCCTTTTATGCTTTGCTCTATTCCACATTCTAATCTCAGTGACTACCATGCCACACACCCATTTTAGGGACAGTGGTTCTCTTTGAATCCTGCAGAACGGACAGTCTTTGTTAGCTGATATAAAAACAACCCAAAATGCTGACTGGTAAATGTTTATTTCTCACTCACAGGAAGTCTTGCACATGATCAGTCAGTGACCCAGGCTCTTTCCATCTTGTGGTTCTGTCCATTCTGGGGGTCTTGAAGTCTTTACCATTTAAGTACTAAATGAGAAAATAGTAGAAAAGGCATCAATATCTTAACCTCTTTCTTTGGAAGTGATACACATAATTAGCTAGTATTTCACTGGAGAAACTTAGTCACATGGCCCAACCTTAGACTCAAGAGGGACTGGGAAGTGTGGCCCCCTAGTCTAGGAAGAGACTTTCCAGCCTAACGGTAGCTTTGCTCTAAAAGCATGACTCTTCGGTGGACAACTAGCCATTCCTCCCAGAGGAAGTTATGTTATATACAACTTCCCAGCAGCATGGCTGATTAAACCAGGGGTGTGCACCTGCCCTGATCACAGACTGGCCACTGGCACCAGATGTGGCCCACTGCAGAAATATATGCACCAACTGGCACAATGACTTTTAGCTGAGACAAATAGATGTCATATTTGAGGAATGTGAACAGCCAAATATGGAAAAGCAGACAGTCAAGTAGAGAAACAGACAAGCAAAAAGAAATGGAGTCCCATTCATGGTAGAGCATGGGGAGAGATAACTAGAAAGTCCTGCTGATAAACACTTTCCAAGTTCTAGGTTCATAAAGTCTGCCCATTGTTGAAGTCACATAATCAGAAAAGAATGGGGTCAAGATTCAAACTCATTTCTCCCTAGCTCTAAAGTCTGATTTCTTTTTAAACCTCATTATACTACTTCTGTACTTGAGGTTTTAGACAGAACTTAATAGTATTTTTGGTAAATTGGTCCACTTTTCTCAATTCCCAGGCCCTTTCTGTTTTAGAATTGTATATTCATACCCTTCACCATGTAACTTTGCATTTCATCTCTCTAGAGGCAGGGTCAAATTCTTTATCCATTGATGGTGGAGTGGCCATTTGACTAACTTAAATCAGTGAAATGTGGATGGAAATGATGGTGTGTCAATTTCCAGAAAAGGCTGTTTCACTCACCCCCTTCCACTCCTGACGTCTCAGTGAGAAAAGCACTACCAGGTAGGAACCACTTCATCAACCCGAGCTCCAAAATGTGATACATGGAGATCTGAACCCAATCCAAAGACCATGTCAAGCTTAGTCAACCCCCAGCCTGAAGCACAGTCCCAGCTCACCTGCAGACCCATAAGTGAGAAACACAAATGTTGTTGTAAGCCCGATACTTGGAGTGGTTTGTTAGGCAGCTTTTCTGTGGCAAGAACTGACTAACACAGTGCTGAAAAAGAAGGGGCTCTGCTATTTAGCACAACTGTATGTGTTTGTACTTTTTGAGCACCTACTATGAACACTTAAAACAGCACATTATTATTTTTGATCCCATATAATTACATGATCCTTGCTTTAGCTTACAGGGTAGCCTATATCCTCTATGGGGAGCAAAATTGAGGTTCTTATCATATGAAAAAAAAGTTACTGTTTTAACACTAAGAAAACTGATTCATTTCATTCAGACCAACAACCACACTTATTAAAGTTTGAAGCTTTAAGACTTGTCCAGGGACTTCTCCTACAGGTTGTGCACCCATGAGTTATACACTGGAAAAGAGGGGTAACCCTTTCTCTTTTGACTAACCAGACTTGGTTTCTCAGTCCTGGCTAGGAAGAAATATCTCTGCTCCATTCTCTATCTGTTTTTTAGGTAAACAAGAGAAACTAATCAAGAGTTAAAAATGAATGACACCATCATTTCCTCATTTAAATGCCTCTTTCTCTGAGCATCAGTCACACAACTTCTGTTCTGACACATAAAGAACATGCAACTAGAAAGGCTGCTGAAGGGAGCTGGAGGGTAGGTGGTATGTTGTATGTTTTTACATTAAAGGGACTTACTGCTCTGAATCAAATTATAAATGTGTTTCCATTGCTTACGCCTTCCACTAGAAGATAGTCTTCAAGTTATTTCTGTGTCAGAGTAAAACTATGACTACATAGATGAGGAATCTTTGGATTAGAAGTACCCTAAGATGTATTTTGCTCCAGCTACATACCAAAAATGAATTCAATTTCTACTCAATTTCATCAGTTACTATAGAACTCACTTGATTTATTAGTTGTTGAATGAACATTTTGCCAAGACCAGAAATAGTCTGTGCTGACACTCCACTGCGCATCCCTTCCCCAATCACCACTAAAGGCACCACCAACAGATGCTGCTAATCAACTCTGGCACTCTTTCCTGCTAAGCCTGAAATGAACCTCAGGTTCCTTCTCATAAAACTTCCAGCAGTCACTACTAACCAATTAAGTCAGCACGTAGGATGGTAACAGGTTACCTAGATATTTGTGCATTTCTGGTATCAGATGTTCTATGCACATTCTATCTTCTGTCAGTTTCCAGTTTGTAAAGACACTTTGAAAACAAAATCAGTGCCACCATAAAAGGACATTTGGAAAATAGATAACACTCTGAAAATGCATTCATTCCATTTTTTTTCCTTTGTTTTTCTTTTGGCCTCAGACTATCTAAAGATGGCAATACAGCATGATAAACAAAGGATCAGGGAGAATCAAAATGATTGATTAGAGAGAACCAAGAAAACTTAGTGGGTGTAGATCTCCTTGGCCTGTTAAAAAAATTCTTTAAGAAACAGGTACAGTCCCTGCAGCTTCACAGAAAGCACTGGGAAGTCCTTACCTGTGGCAGAAATGGTCTCCCTGAGTTAGCTACACATTGGGGGAATCTTGTCCAAAAACACATTGCTGATCTTTGGGTAGAAAAACAAATTCTGTGTTGTGACTGTGTGAGATTACTCATAGTAGACACAGTATAGTTTCAGATTAACTGGGGAAAATGTGTTAAAGAGAAAATACATATTAGCATAAGTGACTCATCAGTGTTTTCAGACTGAGAGAAATACACAAATCTGAATTTATCAGTTCAGGGCTCCCTATGCTTTCCTCCCTCCTCGCCCATTGCAAGGCACCCCCTCCAATGTTCCTTTTTTCCTGTTCTGAATGCATCAGTGTCCTGGAAATTCTGGCAGCCCTCCTAGGCCAGCTGCTGCCTCCGACCTGGACATTCCCAGCCTTCTACAAGGTCACGGGACACGCTGTATTCTGGGATTCTTCTAATGGAAAATGAGAAGTGCTTGCAGTTACATGTCCCTGCTGTCCCCATGGCCCTATGAGCTCCTGGCTGGTGGGTCTGGCTTACAGACACAGGCTTTGACTTCCAGCCCTATGATTGAGGCAGGCTTTGAATTATGGATTTGAATTAGATATATTCCCTAATTTATAAAGTCGGCACTCTTCTCAGCTCCTTAGCCAACAAAATAGCTCATGGAACAAATATTAACACTCTTGTTTTCTAAAGGAGAAAAATATAGACAGCCATCTTTGATAGGACTGCTTGAGTTTAATGATGAATTTAATGTATTACTCTCATATTCCAGAAAATGAAATTGTTGCCTGAAATGATGAATGTGCACCTATGCTTCACACCTTCTTAAAGCTCTGTCTTCAGTAGACAAGGCTGAGTCCTGAGGGCACAGCTGTCACAGTGATGTTGGCATGACTCTGCCAATTACATCGAATGGTTCCAAGAAAAGGCCCCATCCTTTACTCACCCACAAATTCACTGAGCATCCACAGAAATGTGGTCACAGGCCCACAGCAAGTGTCTAGTCATTATTTTCTGGCTACACCAATAATTGGGGCCTGATTACAATTCTGTTTGGCACAGGGCATAGCAACCCGGAGAGATGGCATGCTTGCCAGCTGAGTGACCATCAGGGAACTAATGCCCTCTGCCCCACCTCCTTCCCTCTCTTCTTCCTGGGATGAAGAGTAGGTAGGGGTTTTAGGACCATGTTCAGGTCAGTAAGAAGGAACCAAGATAACATAAATAACTAAAAGGGGGAGATGGGGGAGACTTGGAGTTGTCAAATGAGGAACTCCTGACTTCTGGCACAGACTCAAACCTGGAAACCCAGTGAGGTCTGCCCATCACTAATGATCACATAATAATATGTTCCCAGGGGAGGGATGGAAAGAGGCTGTTAAAATACCAAAGCTCGGTACTCCTCTGGGAGAGGAGCTTTCTGAAATGTGGCCCCTGTCCGGGTTCCCTTAGGAGTCAAAGGAAAAAGTGACTGCAGCTTAGCTCCTGCGGATCAAGTGTTGGGAAAACTAGCTGTGGAGGTTTCTCTCTCTGGCCCAGGGCTGGACGTGCCTGCCTTCTCCTTGCATATTTCAAACGTGGTGATGGACCAGCTTGTTAAGTATGCTGGCTGGCTCTCGGGTGACTGGCAGGCAGCCGCGAGTGGGCAGAAACTAAGCCATTTGTAGGGTAGGAGGTGGCCCAACTAGCCAGAACCGGGCTTTGTGATGTCTTCAATGAAAACAGTTATTTCAAAAGATGTTAGAGACTTCGAGTTTCTTTCTAAGGAGATAACGACTCTCCGGTGGAATACAAGTGGGTCTTTGGGCACCTGGACGGATCCCCATGAGCAGAGAAAAGCCCTAATTTGACTATATCCTATACTTGTGTTAGGGCTCGGTAAAAGTTTTCTTTTTGATCTATATTGTATGATTTATTTATATTTATGGTATCAATTTATTGTATAATTGAACACAAATGAACTACTCATTTTAAGTGTACAGTTCAAAGAGTTTTGATAAATGTACACATCCATGCAACCACTACTGAAATCAAGATAGGACATTTCCACTGTCCTAAAGTATTCCTTCATGCCCCTTTACAGTCAATATCGTCTTCCAGCCCCAGGAAACCAGTGATCTGTTTTGTATCACCATAAATTAGTTTTGCCTCTTCTACAGCATCATACCACCAGAATCACACAGTATGTATTCTTTTCTATTTGGTTTCTTTTACATAGGGCAATGTTTTTGAGTTTCACTGAATCCTAGCTACACTGTATACTACACAACGAGACTGAACATTATACATATAACAACACACACAACACATAAAAATAAGGATATTTCATAAACATTATGTTGAGACAAAGAAGCCCTATGTAGCAGAGTACATACTGCATGATCCATTTATACACATTGCTAAAACTCATTGATAGTGTTAGAAGTTAGGATAGTGGTTGGCCTTGGTGGGGTTTGTGACAGAAAGAGAGTCTAACAGGAGCTTTCATGGGGCTGGTTATGTTCTGATTACTTCACCAATGTCTGCAATTAATTTGTGTACTTTTTCTGTTAACTTGTTATCATTCAATAGAGAGTATCAGCAAGTAGGAGAGTTTTTATATTCTCAATCTTTCACCCTCATTTACACACACACTACACAAATATGCACACACATATCACAGGAACTGAGAAATTGTTGGCCAGGCATGCTGCCAACTGTGGTTCATAAAATGGGATCATTGGGCAGGATCAGGTACCTAGCAGTCCAAGCCACTGTCAAGGAGGCCAAAATAATTTTGACACTAGCTTGAGGTGCACTAGATAAGGCATCAAGTCTACTTGTAGGTGGAGATACCTGTGATGACTAAACGATCATGGGTAATAAAAATTGGTGTGAATCTTTGGAAATGTCCATGAGAGTTATAGTCCTCATTCTGGCAGCATGAAAAAGGAGATGTGGCAAACTAAACCCATCAGCTCATGATCTCCATTAATCCCTCACATTGGGTGGTCTTTGGTCCTGGTTTTTCAAAAAATGAATTGAGAGGGGTCAGGAGAACAACTGCAGAGTTTGCAGACATGGTTGCAAGCCAAATGGAACAATATGAAGGGTGACATACTCATTCCTTGAAATATCTCTACTGATACTTTCTGAAATAACCCTATTGCAGATTAATTCATTTTGCTTAATGCTTTTCATCTGTAAAAAAAAACTGGCTTATGTTTTAAGAGAATTACCAGTCACATATAGCCCATATTCCAATGGCACCAAATTTTACAAGACAGCAAAACGGCAGCTGTTACTACAACCACGATTGTTTCCAGGTCACTCAACCCTCCTACCTCTCTGGTAGATACTGAACAAACAAACAGGTGAGGCAAACAAACACATAACCTTTTCCTGTCCTTTTTCCCCCAATATATGCAAGACACTTTGAAATATTTCAGAAGAAACTGTAAAATTAAAGACTTACCAAAAAAGATGTAATGATATGTACACAAAATACCCATCTCTGATTCTTAAATACCTAAAGGTTTCCTGGGTTTCTCTCTGTTTTGCTTCTGCTCCAGGGAACAGCTCTAGTTCAGTGAAAGGAATCCTTGAGTTGGTATCAAAAGGCTTAGATTTGAAGCCTCGTTCTTCAGACAGTTGTGTGGGTTTAGATAAGACCTTTAGTCTTCACCAGCCTCAGTTCCCTCATCTGCCAAGGATGAATGTTAAGCAACTTAAGTAAGATAAGCCGTGTACAGATGTCTTCTGAATTGTAAAATGTACTATGTCTGGGCTGTTGCAGTATGGTTCCTGGACCAGCAGTATCATCAACTGGAATTTGTTAGAAATTCAATTTCTCAGCCCCATCCCAGCCTACTGAATTGGAAACTCAGGAGGTGGGGTCCAAGAATCTATGTTTTAATAAGCCCTCCAGGTGATTTGGATGCGAGATCAAGTTTGAGGGTCACTGTACTACTCAGACATATGCCTGCTTTTAGTAAGAAAAAAGCAAGCTCTTGTCTCCCAAGATCTTGTCTCAGACACTAAATACACTATTTTGCCTTCTCAGAAAATATGGGAAGGAAGCTTCCCTTATTTCTGCATTGGAGGTGGGGAGCGTCTTAGTTGACTGTGAGATGGGGCCGGGTCAGTTCTCCATGTAGACAGACTGGGCTCCTAGCTCTGTCTGGAAGTTCCTTGCTCACAGCTAGCTACTCACTGAATTTGTTTTGCTTCCTTATAGCAAGCACACCGGGTACAGGTCAGGTTGGAGACAGGCCTAGATATATTGGGGCTCCTCCCTGGCATGTGAGCTAGGCAGGCAGTCACATTGCACCTGCCCAGCTGGTGTCCGCTCTGTGAACCCAGGCCTTCTTGCAGGCAAGTTCTAGCTGAGCAAGTAAAGGAGGGAGCAGGCTGTTCCCCTTTACCTTTAGGTCCATGCCATGTCTTCCCCAAACACAAAATACCCGAAATCCTCCATTTGGAAGTCAAAACTCTGAAACGGAATTGGATTCTTGTCACTGGATCTGTTCTCAGTTAATTTAAGCCAAAAGAGAAAGAGGGGCACGATTAATTGCTCCTTAAATCCGGAACTCCATCTACTACTGTAGACCAGCTCTGGAGACTGACTTTGACATTGGCTTTGGTGATGGGCACTACCTTCCCTGAGAACCTATGCAGGGCTCTGCCACACTTTTTCAGTTCAGTTTTAGATGTTCTCACTTGGTTCCATTTTCTAGTCTGCTGGCCAAACACACTGCTCTTCAGTTCTCTTGCATTGTGGAAAAGATGAAGACATGTGAAGACCACCAAATGCTTCACAAGTCTACTCAAGCCCCTTTCTAGCTCTAGTTCTCAACTCTGCCCGCATTTAAAAAAGTCTCATTTCTGGTCCTGGTTCCTACTATAGTAGAAGTTTCTGTCATCAAAAATATATTTTCTATAGCTACATCATAAACCACTCCAAAGCTTAAGGGCTTAAAACAACATTTTTTACTGACAAATTTGAAATTTGGACAGGGCTTCATGGGGGCAGGCCATCTTTTCTCCATGTGGCTTCAGTTAAGTGGCTTGACTAGGGCTGGAAGATGTACTTAAGATGATTCACTGACATGCTTGGTAAGTTGATGCTGTCAGCTGGGAGCTCAGCTGGGGATATGAGCCATGGACCTTTGTTCCTCTCCGCATGAGACTTTCCATGAGCTGCTTGGATTTTGTCTCAGTGAGGTGGCTTCATTCCAGGAGTGAGCATTTTTTCAGCACAGGTGTTTTTCAGATCTCTCTTTGGAAATCACATAGCATCACTTCTACCATATTCTATTTGTCAAGGCATTTATAAAAGCTGCCCAGATATAATGGGAAGGTACATAGACTCTTCCTCTTGAAGAAGGGTGGCAAGATTCTAGAAAAGCCTTGGGATGGGAGACACTGTATGTGTCATCTTTAGAAAATACAATCTGCCACTGAATTCTCTTACAGCATTCTTAACATAATTTCATTAAAAGGTAAATATTCCTGGGAAAGTAATATGATAAACTATTATCAGTCATTAATGTCCTATTGAGGATGTGTTTATCAGGCAACCAGCTAAGAAGAAAAAAGATATATACTGATCAAAGGTAATAACAATAGCTTCCAGTTGTATTTACTATGTGTCAAGCACTCCTACGCAATTTACGCTGTTTTCTTATTCTGTGCTTGTAACAGACCTATGAAGTAGTTGTTGTTATTCCCATTTGACAATTGAGAATCCCAGACTTGGAGGATTTGGGGAACTTGTCTGAGGCCACATGTTTGGAAGTGGTAGAGATGGGATCCAACTCAACCAGTCTGTTTTCAACTCCTCAGTCTGATTTTGAGCCCTCTCTCTACCTATCAACTAGAACTTAATTCTTTTGAAATAATATCACATTTCCAGAAAAATTGCAAAGCTAGTACAAAGAGCTCCTGTGTACCCTTCATACATATTTACTCTTTATACGACCATGACACATGATCAAAACAGGGGGATTAGTGTTGGTACAAAATGAACTACAGATGTTTTTGAATTTCCCTCATTTTTCCCATAATGTCTCCTTCATGTTCCAGGATCTAATCTAGGATCCCACATGCATTTAGTTGTCATGTCTCCTTACTTTCCCCCATCTGTGACAGTTCTTCAGTCTTCCCTTGTTTTCCATTATATTTTCACTTTTGAAGAGTACTGCTCGAGTTACTTTGTAGAACATCTCCCCATTTGGGTTTGTCTGATTTTCTTTTCCCATGATTAGGTTGAAGCTATGAAGTTTTGTCAAGAATACCCCCCAAAAATGATGTAGGGATTTACTCAGTGCATCATGTCAGAGGGTATATTATGACGATGCCTAATACTAGTGTTAACTTTGACTACTTACCAGACAGCATTTTTAAAGAAAGAGGTGGGAGAGAAAGAAACACTTGGATTTGACATGGCAGTATGCATTTCTGTGCAGAAATACTGCTATGAATAGGATGGGGAGTAATTACAACGAGCCTTCAAGTGCCAAGTATGAAATGTATCACTTCATTAAAATATACTAATTGGGTATTCAGAACTGTCCAGGAAGTGGCTGACTTCTCAGGACAGTGGTCTCCATGGCCTTGCAGGGAATCTGGTGACAGTGCCAACCTGTGGATGTCAACACCCATTCTTATGGGTATCGGGGAAGTCAGAGTCGAAAGAGGGTATGTCCAGCGGGAAGCTGGGTCCTGTAAGAGCAGATCATTGTTTCAGGCCATTAGCTGAATCCTAGCTACTGAAATCTCAGTTCTTGGTGCTTAGAGCTTCCTTTCCATTGTTCCTCTGAGAGACAGTCTGGCTAGAAGGGAAGGAAGCCACGGTTTGTGGCCTGGAGACCTGGCTTGCTTTGCTTTACTAGCATCCTCACTATCATGAAAGGGATCTCTCCAGACTCACCTCCATTTGCAAAATTGTGATGCCTCCCTATGAGCAGGAAGGCTGTGAGCACAGTGCTGAGTACTTTCTACTCTGCTAATACTCAATACCTGGAAGCTGGTTTTTATAGAGCAGCAGCATGGTGTGTATATATATATAAATCACAGAGTTTTAGAGTTGGATGCTCCTATCTGTCAGTTTCTGTTCTGCCACTTTCTATCTGGGTCACTTTGAATAAGTTAAGAAAGCCACACAAGAATTTCTGGAAAATGTTGAGAAGCATCCCTAGTTTGTAAAGTATGGCAACAATAATGTATAGAATGTTCCTGGCATATAATAGGTGTCCAACCCAGTAGCTCTATTTTGATTATTGTTGATTACATCTTCAGCTAGGCCTCTAATCTTGGCCTCTTCCTATGCAAAACCCTCTCTCTAGGGCGCCCTCACGGCCATGAATCCAACTATGTGGGTTCTTGGCTCTTAAACTGGGTTCCTGAGTAGAACCAAAAACCTAGAGGGAAATCTGTGGCTCTCCACGGTACTAGGATACAGCAGCAATGCAAATTTCTTTTAGACGGCAGAACCCTTGGCATCAAGGGCAAGGAAGGAAGGGAACTTTCTTAGGACTCAGCAGTGATGGCCTCCCAACTCTCAAAATGCTTGCAAACATCTGTGTGCTCGAAGGATACACAGATTTTGGTGTGTTTCTAATGGGTGCACCGATGCAAAATGTAGGCAGCTGGCAATGGCTACCTGTCGAGATGATTAAGGTTTTATGACAACACTTTACTGGAACGGGTCTTCCTTCTAGTCATCTAATTGTTGGTGGTATATGAAAGTGGAAGGAAATCCTGATTTAAAATAAAACAAAGGTGTTGATGAGAATATCTTTACAGACTGGAGTTTGAGGTGAAGAGGAGAGAGTGAGGGGGTACACGCTGTGCAAACTGCTGAGTCTTTTACACCAATGGATGTGAAAATGAGCCATGGTGTTCATGTGTTTTTGATCACAGGGTAAATGTCAGCCACTCAAAAGGAGGAGACTTGGGCCTCAGATCCCTCCTGCCGTTTACTTGTTACATGACCCTGGAAAGGTAAGAGTACTGTACTGAACTTGTTTGGCTCATCTAGAAATTTGTGAGAACACCACCTGTGTACTCAAATGCTATGGATATATCATGTGTAACCTCAGGTATTGTGGCCAACAGATGCACACAGTGGGTGCTGAAAAGAACATGTGACGAGTTTAGTAAAATTGGGAGTCTGTGCTTGTTCTGTTTGGTGTTGACACATCTCTAGGCCTTCCCTATGAGATAAAGGGATTGAGCATTGATAGCTACAAGGGTTGCTCTGCTTCCCGACATCTGCATACCTGGTCTTTGTGGCCATGCCCACATGTGTGTGTGTATTCCACCATAGCTGCTGGTGCACCCTGCAGCCCTACTCTCTACCCTTTCAATTAGACAGAAAGCCTAATGTCCTTCCCTTTGTAACCTCCAGAAGCAAAGGTGCTTCCCAAGAAAATGCAAATAATGGAATATAAAGTTTCAACTGCAGCTTCATTTAACACAAGCAAAAGTATTTTATTCAATCAAGTGATCATCTGTATTTTCCCTCTCTCCTTAAAGCAGTGATAACTACGAAACATCTCAAGGGAGTTTCTGTAGAACATTCAGAAATATTTATCTCAAACTAGACCTAAAATCTTTAAAAAAACTAGTGTTTACAGTGTAAGAAGACCTGCAAGGACAATTCATAAAAGTAAGTTTCACAAAGCGCATTCTTAGAGGAATATTTCTTCATTCATGTCAAGTTACAGGAAGGCATGTTACTATTGAACACATGTTTTCCTGTCCCTTCATAGGTAGTAGAATTCTATCTGTCTTACGCTGATGTTGATTTGTAACTTCAAGAAAAAGAATCCTACTCTAAATAAATTACAAGAAAGTCATCAGCAGGTACTTCAAAGGCTACTTTGCTGCTTTTTAAAATGTACTTCAGTGTATTAGTTTCCTAACGCTGCTGTAACAAGGTACCAAAAATTGAGTGGCTTAAAACAACAGACTTTTTAAAAAAAATTCTGGACCTAAAAGTCCAAAATCAAGATATTGGCAGGGCTCTGCTCCCTCTGAGATCTTTGTTGTAGAATCCTTCGCTTTGTCCTAGCTTTGGGAAGGTGCCAGCAATCCTTGGCATTCCTTTGCTTGTAGCTGCAGCACTTTAATCTGCATTATCACATGGCATTCTTTGTGTCTCCTCTCTTCCTATAAGGACTCAAGTCATATTGGATCAGCGGCCAATGTTACTCCAGTGTGACCTCATCTTAACTACATCTGCAAAGACCCTATTTCCAAATAATATCACATTCTGAGGTACTCGGGATTAGGAATACAATATAACTTTTTAAGGGCACACAATTCAAACTCTAACATTCAGATACCTCAATCTACTATTTGGGATCCAACAGGAAAAATAAAGTGGAGCACATGTGCAAGGAGGTAGGAAAGCAAAAAAGTAAATGGTGGATATATGCTAGCCAACCCATTTCATATGGTGATCATAAACGGTACAATATATATTTGAACGGGATTAAAGATCTGTTGGCCTTTTTATCTAGTGCATGCACTTCTCCATACCAGCTTTGTTGTGTGGTCATTTAGATTCCACGTGAAAACACCAGTGGTGTTGAGAGTCGGTTGTTTCGTGAAGGCTATCCTTCCACTGTTAGACTTTCTTGGCTGTAGAAGATTCTTTTCTTAGATGAGCAACAATCTGCCTCCTAGGCTCAACCAGTACTGCCAGGAATCTTGCGTTCTAGACTAACCCAGCACCTGGAGGTGTCACCGCCCCCCCCTCACAACAATCTTCCTATACTTCCTGAGAGTTATAGGGTGAACTAGGTGCTCTTTCTTATTTTCTGGTCCACACAACTCAGCTGCTGTGGGACTTAATGTCCAAAACCATTCTAGGCAATCTCCTATGAATGTCACCCCAAACTAGATTAATCAAGTATAACCTGACCAGAAATCTGTACAGAAAAGGGCTCAGCACAGGTAATGGATCCCTTCTCTCAAATGTATCTATTTTCTTCCTCATAGTCATAAGGCATTCTCATTTTCATTGACATTTGCAGTCCTGGACAATGTGTCCACTTCTCACTGGACTCCTTCCCCTGTGACTGGCATTATAACTTATTATTCCGGTTCTCCTCTTTACCTTTCTGACAGCCTTTAAGCTACTTCCTTCCTCCCTTCTTTGGTTTCTCTTGTCCCTCCAATTAGAAAATAGAGTGCATGATCTGATCTACATACATAATCTCACATATGCCTACTGTGCTAGAGTGCATTATTTGTTTATAGTATCTTATTCCTTCCAAGTCCTTGCTAGGCTTCCCCACACTGTTGACTTCAAACTTGGCCACTGACTTGCTTTTGCTAATGGGATGTGACTGGATATTATATATGTCACATCTGACCACAGCCTTTGAATGTGCTTGTGCAGTTGGCTATGTCCCTCTTTTTCTGATCTTTCACCATGACAGTGTACATCAGATCCACATGTAGACTGGAACAGAACAGCCGAACCACAGAGCTGCAGCTGATGTATGGGTGACATGTTAGATGAGGAACAGTAGACTTGTGTTTTGTAAGCCACTGAGATTTTGGGGATGTTTGTTATACAGCATAATCTAGTGAAATAAGACAAACACAGTCACTCTTAAATCTACCATGGCTTCTTTCCACATAGCCCATATTTCTAATTGTATGTTGTGTTGGCATCTCAAACATGGTTTGTTTAAAAATTAACTCATCAGGGTTGGCTTTTTTTTTCTTTTCCCTCAAAGAAGTTCCTCCTTCTGACTTCCCTATTTCTATAAATATGACCTTGATCCTTGTGATAACTTGGACTTCAAACCTTGGAATCAGCTTCCAACCTCTCTCTTTCTCACTATTTCTACATTTTAGTTAACTGCCAGGCCTGGTGAATTTTTTCCTTTATTTCAATAAATGTTTATGAAAACCTACTGTAGATCTAGCATGGTCCTTGTTTCTGTGGGATTTAAAGATGAATAAGGCACAGCCCCTGCCCTCAAGAAGTCTTTAGTCTGGTCTGGGAATAGGATCATAAAGATGACTTCAGCACTATACAATTCATGCTGTGATAAAATTATCTTGTAGGTGGAGAGGAGAGGCACTTAGCCCAACCTGGGCATTCACGGAAGGCTGCCTGGGAAAAACTGATGCTTGAGCTGGCATTTCAGGAATGACTAAGCAGTAAGTAGGAAAGGGAGATGGAGGCATGACAGAAGACAGGCTATTCTTAGAACTAGGAAGACATGACTGAATATGGTGGATGTGGGGAGCTACAAATGGGCCAATATTATCTGGACTTAAATTGTGAGGTTAGGTGGGTAGGAGATGAGGTGGGTGAATTAAGCTAGGTCTAGGCCATGGAAAAGTTTGTATACTATGTCACACAGCTTAGAGTTAAACTTACAGAGTTTGGGAAGAGAGGCATGTTCAGATCTGCCTCCCAAGTAAGGAAGGTGGATTATTTTTTTATTTCAATTAGAACAGAAACCATTATATAGCACCTATTACATGTCAGATGCCATCCTAAGTGCTATGCAAACATCAGCTCATTTAATTCTCTTAATAGCCTTAGCAGATGTGAACTGCTATGATTTACCACTTTACATATGAAGCAAGGGAGGCAGAAAGAAATGAAGAAACTTGTCCCTGGCCATATAACTAAGAAGTGTGAGAGCCTAGACAATTTGGCATCAAGGTTCAAATGCTGAACCACTATTGTATTTGTTATGGCTGGATGTGGATAGACCAATTACAAGGTGACTGAATGATACCAGATGAGCTAGGTAGGGACAGCATAGATTTCATGAGGATTAGATTTAGGAAATTTTTATGTGGTTAGATAAGGAGGACTTAAGGTCGATTCAAAGAAGCAGGGATCACCAGAGGACGGAGTCAGGCTTAACCTGAAAGTTTCAGGTTTGGCTGGTACTGTAGGTGGTGTCATAAGTGAGATGTAGATTCTAAGGGGAGGAGCAGGTTTGTGGACTATAAGAGGAGGATGAAAATAATAAATTCTATTTGGGATATACTGAATAGAGGAAGCAAGATGACAGTAGGTAAAGAACTGACTTAGAGCAAGGAGATGGCACACTCCCATTATTACCATGTTAGTTCAGGTCCTTTTATCCTGTACCTGAAACATGTGGTCATAGCCTCCTACAGACTCATCTGATCACTGCTCCTCTCTACTTCAACAAATTCTACACAATTCCACATCAGAGTACTCTCTGAATGGGCACTTTGATTATGTCTTTTGCCACTTCACACCTTTCCAAGAGTCCCCACTACTCACCTACTCACATATTTCATTTCTCCAGTATGGCTTCAAAGTCCCCCCAAATCAAACTTCACCTACATTTCTCGTCTTTTTCTTTCTCCATTCCTCCATGCAAAGCTCATCTTCTAGCTTCATGTTCCAGACATTCCTTCTCTTTCTATGCTTTTGTGCAAACCATTGTGCATGTCACCTCCCTCTCCCAATGTCTAATAAAACCCTGCCTTATTTCACGACTCATCCAAAACACCCATCTTCCATAAACCTTCCCTAATTACTCCAGCCAGAAGTGGTCTTTCCAGTCTCCCAACCTCTACCATTGTATGCAGTTGACACCTCACCTTGCACAGGCTTATGCAATGGCTATTTTACCTGAAGGATTCACTTTGTATTTCAAGACTGAAGTATAAGTACTAAGTGAATATATTCATCAAGATAAAGGTAAAAAATCATGTCTTTAGGTGAACCAAACTTGAAAAACAGCTTACCTTGGGGATTTACAGACCAATGGTCATCTTTTCTCTATGTAATCTTACTGTAAAATACATCAGTTGACCTGGCTTATACCTTTATTATCTCAAACATGATATGGGAGGAATGGGAGAGAGGAGGGAATCATGTCTTTGAGCTTATTCTCCGAGAGTTCCACAAGATTTTAAAAGTAGTATTTCAATAGGATGGTTGTTTAGTCTATGAAGGAAAGATGTTAGAAAAAGCAGTATGATAGCAATGAGGAGTGAGAAGAGCATTCACTTTCACCCAAGTTTTCCAGCTCACATGTTTATAGCCACCTCAGCCCCAAGCTCCTTCCTTCCTACCAAATCACAGAACACATTTTAGTAATGCCAGTTACTGGGAGCCAAGACACACATTACTTAGATGTTGCATGCACATGCATGGTGATTTTGCATGGTTATCTAAACTTTCAAATGTGCACACATAATCTCACAGAACTAGGTCACAAGTGAAATGGGAACAGAGATTTATCTCTGGGCTGTGTGATCCCTGCAGGACCCAGAGAAAGAAGATTTAGAGGAGGTGTTTTATGGATGTTTAATCTATGAATGACAGTCACTCCTAAAATTCCAGGCATGTTTCTCAGGATCCGAATCTACTGCAAGAAGAAAATAGTATCCCTACTGAGATAATCATTGTTTAGTTATATGTTTTAAAGAAATTGTTAGTCAGGCAAAGATGGAAAGAAATCCATGTTTTTAAAAAGTAGTACATTATTTATTTTTATCTTAGGCCATTCCTGGGGAAGGGGTGTGTGTGTGTGTGTGTGTGATTCAGTTCCACTTTTCTACATAGCCATGTGTGTCTTGTCTATAGCAGGGCTAAAGATATTCCCTTTTCCACATCTGTATTTAAATGAGGCACTGGCTAAAATAGGATATCATCATCCTAAGCTTCAGCTCGCACTTAATGAAAGAGCCAGTATGAATTATTTACTGAATGTCATACTTCAGGTTTTAAATTCAATATATTGTGATGCATATACTACATAATTTAAGAGGTAGACAAATTACAGTATGGCACCTGCCCGTGCTTCTCCATTCAGTCATTTCTGCTGCCTGGGTTAAAGTCTCCCTCACATCAATAATTTACGAGAGACCCTCCAATTCTCTCCTTCAAAATAAGCCAGCATCCAAAACCCTGGCTTCCAAGGGGAAGTGATCCTTTTAACTTGGGACAAATCTCATATGTTGAATGATTTAACAGTCCAATTCAAAGCTTCAATAAGCCACTGAAATGTTGTGAGCAGAGGGATCAAATGTGAGAACAGAAAGTTTCCCCGACAAGCTTTACTCTCTGTCTTTGGCTGTCTTTGGGTCACCGCTCTCAGTGTGTTAGGTTTTTTCGATTGCACTTAACCCCCAGTCTGTTCCCCTCTTGTGGGCCAGAAACTGTCCTGCCTGTCTTGCCTGCTACATTGCTTTTTTTTCTTTCCTCTGTTTTCTTTCCCATTAGTAATTGTATATTAGTCTCTGAGGTGCAGCCCAGGATTTTTCATGGTATTTCTCCCACTTCCTCCAGCCATTCGGTCACTGCTGAATGTTCAGAGAGAAGGGTAGGCTTTGACATGTTGGTTATGTGGATCTGGACCAGTACACTGGAAAAGCTATACAATTACCGGTTCCCTGGAACCATTTCTTCCTGGCTCTTGGGCCAGGAGGGACTGACTGGCTGAGGAGGAAGTGTGGTTCGATGCTTAGAACACACAGTGGTGGTGGAGTCTGAGCCCTGGCTCGGTCTCCTGGCTCCCCAAGCAAGTCCATGTCTGAAAGCAATGTACCCCTTAGGAAATTTCTTTCTGTTGTTCTCTCTCCCTCTCTGAAGTCAAGGTAAGAAACCTGTGGCTGCTGACACTCTTTCACCTAACATAAATGAACATAAGATAAGAACTGACTTGCTGAGCCCATAAGGAATTAAAACGGATATTTTTATGGTGCTATGACATGTTGAGAGTACCATTTTATTATTTCGAGAGAAGTTTAATTTCTCATGAGAGCATGAACAAGAGAGCTAGGATCATCAGAAACAGTTTCTGTTCACCCTCCCCTTTTCCATCTGTATTGTCATTCTGCCTAATTTTAAGAGTAGTGTTTCTAGAATTTGAATTGGCACACAAATTACCTGGGATCTGGTTAATATGCTGATTCTGATTTAGTAGGTCTGGACTGGGGCCTGGGGCCTGGGGTCCTGCGTTTCTAACATCGTCCCAGGTAATGCCAATGCTGCTGGTCTTAGGCTGTATCTCGAGTGGCCAGGCATTCAATTTTCCGGTCCCCAGCTGTTTCCTTCCCCTTGCATCTCGACTGTCTTCTCTGGCCAGTGCTCCTCGTCTCTCCACTCTCCATCAAAACTTAATGATCTTAGGTCCCACTGTCTCAGATCGCTTGTGCTATGTCATCATGATGGGTAGCCTTTTGATGGTGCCAACACTTCTTTTTCACCCTTGCATAAAAAAGCTCATCCCTCTTTGAAGTTCAAGCCACATGTCACCACCTCTCTGTCCTTGTCATCATCATTTGCAATCTCATCCATCCCATCATTTGGTGAAGATTGGCCCTCGAATCATAACCTTCCTATCTAATCTACCCCTTGTGATCAGTCTACAATATCTGTACAGCCAGCACAACAAATACCTGCCCTCCCAATGCCCTTACCTATTGTTTAAAAATAAAAATGAACTTAACTTCTACTCCACTGAAGTCACCCATTGTAAGAGCCACACCCTAGATTGGCCACTACCCAGAACTGCTATGTGTCAGACTGCTTATACCCTGATACTCCATTCTCTGACCTCCTGTCCTTCCCAGTCTCTTCTGGGTGACCCCTATGGTGATCCTTCATCTTCAGTGACCGTTGATCTTCATCTTTGATGCTTTTACTGTCTCCTGACTGCTTGTCCTTGTGAATGTAACCTTGTCTTCCATATGATCATCCCAACTCTTCTCTCACAAGCGCATTCATGATCTTTGTGTTCTATTTTTATCATGCTGCATCTAGAGCAATAATCATCATTTGCCCTTATTTTTCCCCAACCTGGGAAACTGAATGTGGCTAGAGACAATCACCCAGCCATGCCAACTGGGCTACCACAAACACAACATCTTAACCTCTGCTGGGCCCTTGCACAATTCAACAATTCATTCATTTAGTTGCTCAGTTCCTTGAGCCACTCTTCCAGATGAAAAGTGTCAAATATCCTCTCTTCAAATCTCCAGTTCGGTTCATGCCCATACTCCTGATCTCATTGCATAGCCTTACTTCCACTACATTAAAATTAGAGAAGCTCTCCTAGGTGGACAACTTCTATCTTCCTCTATCTATACCTTATCTTTACCACATCCATCTTTACTCCTTTCTTCCTGTACATTCTCTGATGATGAGGTGTTTCTCCTTCTATTAAGGCCAGACTTAGTCACCTATGCACTGATCACTTCTCCTCTCATCCCGTTTCCTCCAGGCTCATATCAGTTATTCCACCAGCTTTTCCATCTTCAATCTCTGCCTCGCTCAGACCTCCTTGCCCACGCCTGCAACTTGCTATATGTAATGAGCAGTTTCAGGCCCTGGTGACTCTGCTCGAGCTGTCCCTTTAACTGGAATATTCTTTCTCTGGTTTGCAGTCTGGAAAACTTCTACTCATCTTACAAGACTCACATTTGGGTGTTGCCTCCAAGCAGGCTTTCATGACTCCCGCAGTCTGGATTAGGTGTCTTGCTTGCAGGTTGCCATCCACAGTTTAAGATTGCCATGGCAACCTTATTTTACTTCCTATATTTTATTATAATTATTTATGTGGTTATCCCCCCTGTAGACTAGGTGCTCCTTGAGGGCAAGAACTCTTGCTTTATTCATTTTTGTATTACAAATAATGGGAACAGTTCATGCACAAATGTGGTTGAGACATAAATACTGGTTAAACGAGTGAATTAATGAATAGGAATTCCTCATGAAATGAACATGTTAGCATACATGTCACCTTGGTTCCAAATGCTTCATTTCATAGACCTCTTTGTGGGCATATATGCTTTTTTTCACAGGAGCAGCTTTTAAAGCTCAATCTAATAATAACACAATTTCTGACATAACACCACTTGTTTACTGAGTTCATTTTAGGCATTATGCTAAATGATTAACATACATATGTCATTAAATCCTTGTGAAAGCACTCTGCAGACACTACTGTTATCATACTGGTAGAGGTAAGGAGCTGAGAACCAGTGAGGGTAAGTAGCATACCCAATGCCACATAATCAGGAGGTTGCAGAGGTAGTTCATGAAGTGGTACATTCCTCCAGCGCCAGGCTGGCTCAAAGATTCATGCCCTGCGCACCACATGTTACTGCCCATGTAGCCCATGGCTACTCTTTCAGAGTCCCTGGTCTCTCATCCTCCCTTGTCACATGCACTGCTTTCCCTTGGCCTGACTTGCCTCTGCGACCTCCTCCCTCCCTCCACCCAGCTCAGAGCACTGCTAAGATCATGGTGTCTGTGACCTGCGCTGCTCCATCCTACAGCTGCCCGCCGAATCTACAATGTATGTAGTGATTGTTTCAAAGAAGCCCAAGGGTTGAGAGAATTTGTTTGTTAATGATCACTAAGTAATGAAGTACTAGTTAGCACTATTTGCCTTAGATAAAAAGGGCTCTACAGAAGCTTGGCATTCCGTAGGTTCTTTTCTCTATAATGTAGTTTGTGATAGTTGGAAATGTTGAACTCTGGCCATTTCTTTTCTTCCTTTGTCACTAGGGACACCCTAGGGTAGAATAAATTCTGCATATTCACCTTTAATTGGGAATGAATGAAAAACCAGGACCAGGGCTGATTAGAAAGCCAAGGAGATTCAAAGCCCCAAATATGTAATCCTGTTGGAAAGTCCTCTGTGCTTGTATAAGGCAAGGAGCATGAAAGTCTTCTTTACCTGGTGTCAGGTGGATGGCTTATTTTATCCACACATCTTCAGAGGCTACCTTCCATAGTCTGTTTCCATACACTGGAAGTAGAAGAAATTGGGTTAAAAAGACTTAAAGGACCACCTAATGATTCTCATTTTTCTCATTGTTGGCTAAATTAAGTAATATTTGCTTAATGCAGAGACTTACAACAATTTTTACTTAAATCTACATGACTTGATGCTAAATATTTATCATGTCCTTTTTTATGGCTAACACCATTTCCAATCTCTGTCCCGCTTTCACTGGTCTTCAGTGTTAAGACATCTTCTGCCTATCGTAATGTTAACAACATAATGCTTTAGGTGACAATACTTAAATCTGAATTTTACTTCCCAGTCAGCCCTCAAGTGAAGGTTGCATTCACTTGTCACAAGTACTCACCTATTTAAATTGAAAAATATTCTATGGACCTAATAAATAAAAGCATGCATGTACCTGTGTGTTTTAAATTAATAAAATCTTAGCAAGAAGATGAACTGTAGGTCATTTTGAATCATCTGGATAGTCACTGGGGGTCTGGGTTAAATTACTCTTGAATTTACATCTTCTGTGTGTACTGCTATAAATGTTATATTTATGTCTTATTGTTGGTAGTGTTTAAAAAAATGTCTAATATGAGGTCAAATCATATTATATGTAATTTTTATATGTCCTCCCAAAGGGCTATTTTATCCTCTAGAAATGTCCTTTGGTTTGTTATATGCTAAGTACTTGAAGGATACAATTGAGACCATCTCAATTTATAATTCACTTTTAACCCTTTTGACTGTAATCTTCTCATTTCCTGAAACAAAGGTATATAAAGCAACAAATTCTTCACTGGCTCATTTCAGAGAGTTACTACCTTCTCAAGAATCCCTATAAAATAGGCTTCCCAAACTATGCTAAGCAGAGAACTCCTCAACCTCTGCAGGCAAAGGAGGACCAGCTGCTCTTTTGAGGTTACTTCTAGATCTAGGATCCTCAGGTTCAGTGGAGGAGATATGGGTGTAAGAGAAAAGGACACGAGAGTAAAGCAACTCTTTAGGTCACAGGATCCCTGGATGTCTGTCTCCCTGATAACACTCTGATAACTGTTGGTATCTGAATTAAGTCTAGAATGCCTTACTCTTTACCCCTATTGCTAAACCCTACTCTCAGTGTCAACAGGGTCTATCTGCCAGTGTTCTTTTTCCATCTGAGATAAAAATATTCCAATTGTGACATCACACTGATTGCTGAGGAAAGGATTAGGTTATCACAAATAAAGACTTACCACTCTGGAATGGAATGATGGAGCAAATGCAAGCACCAGGAACAAATGCTTGTTTCCTTCATAAATCCTTAGCCTTCCATATGGAGTGTAATAAAGATGATCTGTGGCGAAGGAAGCTTTGGTTCAAGTTCTGTGGGAGAGGTTAGAAAAGTAGCAAATTAACCTGTCTGATACCTTATCAGTTAGTTTTCAGTAATCAACAAAGTTAACATTCTTGCTTTCCACAAATCATTAAATCATATACCATGGACCCGGAAATCTCCTAGTTCCTCCAGCATGAGGTATGGCTGGAATGTGAGGAAATGTCAGATTAGGAGGACTTTTCCCAACAAAAGAGAGTTAGTGATTCCCTTGGAACCTTAGACCCTTTTAATCTGAGTAAAGTCCATCCCAGTTAGACCAGGAAGGCAAACTGCTCGCAATCTGTGGCACTGTTTGATGAGTTCAACTGGAACCCACTGAAATTGCACTAAGAGTTCTAAGAGGGACAATGGTGCATACAATACCAACACCTTTATAACCCCAGAATGTCACACATACACAAACGCACAATAAGGGCATGGGAGTGAGTTGAGCTTGGATTCATTCTTCATGGTTTCAGTTAAAGAGTAACAGGAGGGATAAGCTTATAGATAATCTGTTTTTTTTTTTTTTTTCCCATTTCCTCCCCCTCTCCTACCACATCTTGCTTTTCAGGGACTGAACAGATGGTATAAATTTTAACTCTTGCCTCGACTTCACCACATCTCTGAGAAATACAACACAACGTAGGGAGACACCAAAACCTGGTAGAAATAGGATGAGCACCAGCACCAGCCCGTGGGGAATGATCACACTGTGCCCAGGCAGAGCTGATGAGAAAATGTCTCCATCCTTCCACAATTGGCTCAGCGTGGGACTCATATAAAAGAGACTCAATAAATTCTTGCTGAATTTTTAAGTATGTCCCTATCTACTGAGTCACCGAGGATAAATCTGCTTGTTGAAAAAAAAAAAAGGTGTGGGTATCAGAATTACATATAAAATCATGCAGCTTTGTACCCTTATGCTGGGGAGCAGAGCTGCAGTCTGTACCCAGGCCTGAGTTCCTGTTCCAGAGGTCAGCTGAGTGTGGAGTGGGTTCTCCAAGGAGATTTCCACCTCCCTAGCATGCTTTGGCTAGGGAGAGCTGATTTAAATTAATACCAAGGACAGCTTTGAAAGGAAGACAAATAATAAAGTATAACCCAAGAAGATGGTGGAATTTCTGCAAATAGGAACTATGTCTAATTTATCTTTTAGTCTCTTTTAAGGTGCAGCCATTTTACATCTGGCATAAAACCTTCCTTGGTGTCTGGTTGGCAAGGATGGGCCGCTCTTCTGCTTTCTACTGCAGAGGGAATATGAGCTGGTGGTGTGGGCAGCACGAGCTACTGAGATAACCCCACCAGCCACTCCAGCATCCAGTCTACGGAGCCATCCACACCAGCTCTGACCAAGACAGAGGCCCTACTGGAAGTCTCAGCAGCAGCAGCACAGGGAGATGACTGCACTGGCCTCCCTAAGTGCTCTGCAATCTGTACTGAGAGCTTCTGTCTTTACGCTCTTCATTTTGCCAGGCTTCTCCCCAAAGAGCTGTACTTCGGGAACTCTGGAGTTTCCGTCTAAACCAGAAAGACCACGATGCTGGCACTTCTGCCTAAATCTCCTACTTCCAAATCTCACTTAGCCCATGGGAGAGGTTAACAGTCTTGAACCCTGCCTGAGTTTCCCAGGGCCGTTTAGATGCTATTGCAGTTATCTACAGTTGTGTTGCATGTTTCCTCAGTACATAGTGGCCTAAAGCAACCATCATTTTATTGCTCATGATTCTGTGGGTCAGGAATTCAGTGAGGGCTGAGTGGGACAGCCTCTCTGCTTCACATGGGGTTGGCTGGACTCATTCACACAGCTGGACTCATTCACACTCAGCTGTCAGCTGGACTGGGCAGGACTGGAGGGTCTTTCAAGATGGCCCTGGTGCTGGCCGTCTGCAGGAACACCTTGGTCCACCTTCTCATTGCCCTTCCTCAAGTCACCTTCCTATGGTCTCTCAGCCTCCAGGGCTTCTCTCTCCACCTGCCCTCTTTCTCTAGCAGGATAGCACAGTTTTTTTCATGTGGTATAGGAGAGTTGCAAAAGTTAAGGCAGCAGTTACAAGGTCTCTTAAGTCCTGAGCTTGGAAGTCCCAGAATGTTCTCTTCTGCAGCATTCAAGTGGTCAGAACAAATTGCTAGGCTATCCGTATTTAAGAGGTGAGGAAATAACCTTGCCCTCTAGAAGGGACAAGTAGCATGCATGTGTAGACCATGTGCCACAGACCCTGTGCTCTGGGCCACTGGCAACTGCTGCTCTCTGGAGCCAGGCTGATATTTAAGGTGGCCATTAAATTCTCGCCCTGCATAATCTCAAACTGTCCGTTCACCAGACCAGTCACCTAATATGCCTTAACTAACCTTAGCCCACTCAGGACATGATTTGGGCATTCTATATATGCTCATGGTGCATTCATTGTTCATGAGGTAGAAGGGGAGTTTGAGGCTTATGCCCTCCAAAGACATCCAGACCATTTCCTAAGAGAACTGTTTTGGGGATCACTCCCCACTCACCCTCCCTATCTCCAGCCCTAATCTTTGGTCTGGGTTACCCTGTAAACATGTGTATAGGCATGGGCCACTGGGTCTGCCCGAAACTTAGTCTCAGTTCCAAGTTTAAGTGTCCTTTCCACCTGCGCTGTATGTCCCTGCCCTGTTCTGGATCTACAGTGGCAGCCTATGCTGCCTATCCTTTCCCTAAAGTCTGTCTATTGATCAAAATGCCTGTGTGGCACATTGCACGGGGTGGATAATGGGAAATGGAAACTGATCGGAATGTATGGGTTCAGCCCCACCTTGACACTGACCCTTCATCCCTGCCTCCTCCCCGTTCAGTGTTCAGCCAGATTCCAAGAGATGATCTTTGCTCTGTATTGAGAAGGGCTATGATCGACACACCCCTCAGGATGCTTTTTTTGTACATACAAGTGGATAAAAGGTCACATACTTTGTATGCAACTTCAGACTTTGGTTGAACAATTGTGACTGGATGAGGATTACAGGACAATAAAAAAATCGGGATGTGGCATCAAGGAAAACACAATTAAACATTATCTGAAAATAAGATGCCTAATTTACACGTAGAGACAAATCTATACTGCATATAAATCTCCCTCACATTTCTGCTCAAATACACAGGGTTCCTTTACACTAGTTCCCATGGCACAGTGGTTCCTCAGGGTCACAGACCATGTTATAAACACAGTGAAAGGAAGACAAACTATCTTCCCAGATAAAGATTCACAAGTCTTGTTTGCATTCAAGACATCTGCCGATGCGCTGAGTTTTATCATCCCCGAATTTCTTCTCGAGAATACAGAATGGGATGAATGTGGCCTTTTGGAAAATCTCAAGGAAAATAAAGATCAACTTTGAGCAATTTTATTGGAATTTATGTGGTCAGGACACAGGCATCCTCCTTCAGCATTCCATTTTAATTAATGTCTCACGTGGACCTTGCTACGTAGGTGACCTCTTGCCCTTTGGTCATCTCCACCTTTCTTTCAAAAGATCTGATGGAAGTGTCCTGTAATAACCACGCAAGTTTTCAGGCCAGTGGCCCCTCCTTGGGGAGACAAAAAAAAAAAGCCCTCTTAAGCTATGCCTCGTGCATTATAGTTTTGAGTTTTGTAAGAGGATGCTGTCCTGAAGGGTTTGGTGACTATCCAGTTTTCACATAAGCATAATAAACTGAAATTACCAGTTACTAGACATCCTGCCTATTGTCCAAAGAGATACGCAATCTTCTAGAGGAACAGAAATAAATCTGCAAAAGGTCATGTGCAGTTTGGGCATTTCTGAAGCCAGGTACTAAGTTTATTTTGATGGGAAGTTTTGCTCTGCTCTTAATGATTTACCATTTCTAAGGATGTCTAAGTAGAGTCATGAAATGTAACCTGACAGTCGAATCTGAAAGAAATTGAGATTTCCCAAGAACAACTCAGCACCTTCTTATGTACAGAGCTCAAGCTCAAGGTCCAGTCCAGTCGAAATCCAATTGTTAAGGTGGCCTTCACAATACACATCTGACAAATTTGTCTCACTTCTAAATTATTGCTGGCTGGAGCCTGACTATGAAGAGGAAAATAAAAATCATGTAATAATACCCTGGGCAAGTAGAGTGTCTTTTATCAGTGATCTCAAAACACCTCAGAAACATTAATTACTTCTCCAAACATGCTGGGAGGGAGATGTGGTTATGACTGTTCTGTTGGTGAGGAAGCAGATGCCAGGTCAGGGATCGGTGACTTAAGATAAACCACCCAATCTTGACCAGCTCTGGATTAGGAAGGAAGAAACATGGGCAACTCCAAGACAGCATTTGAGCTTCTTGCCCAGCTTTTCACTAATTGCCAATCAACCCTAACCCAGCCCCATCCATTATCACCACTCCCTGTTTCTTCCTTGTCTTACCATCTTTAGTCTTGTCACCAGGTAGCAGGAGTGCTTCACTGAAGTGGATATTATTCAAACTGAACTGGGCTTCCTGCAAACCAAATAAAAAGGAATCCAGGGGAAACAGCATAACACAATTCTCAGGACTTCCCGAGGACTCGATTTAAGAGCAGTCTGAGCTGTAAATATCAGAATATAATCAGAACCACTGTAGTCCTTGAAGAAAATACAGAGAATGAGCTGCTCTTCTTGTGGGCACTAAAGATAAGATGCTATCTGGCCCCATGATGTTCCAATACACTGGGTGAAGTGCAGCTAATTTTAGTCTTTCTTGTTGCACATGCCACACCATAAACTGGGGAAGGCACTATGTTAAGAAAGTAACTTCTGTTCAATATCCTCACTACAGTTTGCCCCTTTTTCTCCTTCACCGTCATTAACCCTCTAGTTTTCTAAACTTTATCAGTAAAACACACTCAAGCCTTATCTGGGATTAACATCAGAGCCAGAACAAAGACACATCAATGCTCACAAGGACCACCTTTTCAAGGAAAATTCCAGAAGCTCCACAGCTTATCAGAGCCCCTCAGTAGACAACATCCCCCTTTTGGGTATTAATATATCAAACCTTTGATCAAGCAAAAAATATGTATCATTCTGGATGTTTCTGTTTCCTGTATCTCTTCTTTGCCTTCTCCAAAATAGGTAACAGGCAAGATTAGGACTTAGACAATGATAGCCACTGTGGAATGAAGTGTGGATCACAAAATAAAATTATGATAAGTTAGTTCCATGTCACGTCACTAGAGAGAAAGTTTACACACAACTGGGGAAAAAGTCTTTTTTTCCATTGACTCATTCAAAACAAGCCATGACTTTACTGGGGCTGGATATCTGGTAAGTCCCACTAGAATATCATGCTCTGGAATTTAGGAATTAGAGGAAGGGGCCAGAGGAAAATTTAAAATAGCCCTAGAGGGTGGTCAAGCCTGGTTCACAGATCTGCTGCACTGTGTAGCCCACAGTCCTCTGGGGAGCTGTAGCAGTGATGTGTTTTACTTTTCTATTTTGAGCCTGTGACTCACATTACAAATATTGACTTCTATTTCTCTATTAGCATCAGATTTTTTCTTGAATCCTTCAAATTGACTTTGACTATAACTTTGGTTAATATTAAACCTCTTGGGTCAACACATTTTTACAGCTGTGAGCTGCTCCAACCACATGGAGAGGGATTGGCAAAGAAACATTACAACCAGGAGCAGGACATGGAGCAGGCTCCTTCCAGGCTCTCTGACCCCCACCCCCATCTACCAAGTACCCTGAACACTCCTGCCAGATTCACCTTCCCACAGCATGTGGGATCATGGTTTCCTGGAGTAAAAGCCTTCCATGACACCCCATTGCCAAGAAAGGAAGTTTGAATGCCATACTCAAGGGTATGGAAAAACTTCACCCTGTCAAACCCCGAGGACTTCACCAAACACATCACCTCCACACACACACATAATCTCTTCTTTGCTTTAGTTCTCCAAGCACTTTGGGTCTTTCTAATGACACATAAGTAAACTTGTACATGAGTGAGTACATTCTCAGTCAGCTTCTCTTGCCTCCTCCATCAGAGTCTCTGACATACTCATCTTTGCACCCTCTATACAACCGGCTCCAGAGCCAGGCACATGGGAGATGATGAATAAACATTTGCTGGCTGAATCTATCTCTAGGTTTATCTATTTCCTTTAGATACATGATTAATAGTCACACGAAGCAGTTAAAATTGCCATCTTGCAAGGTGGATGGAGCAAGACATCTCAGGGAAGGTCAGGTGGTTTTTGCTAATGCCCAACTAAAATAACATGTATTCATATTATTCTTCACCTTATCTAGGATAGTAAAAGAAATTATAGCCAAAGTTATAAATAAACATGAAAATGTCAGTCAGAGAGAGCAATAAAAACTCACAGGGAACACAGCATCCTAACAGCCTTTCTAGGCTGGGGCCCTTTGGGGATATACTAAACAACAGAATTAGGGCATGAGATGCATTTTCCCCTTGACTGCATATTTTCTGGTGAGTGATTATAAAGACAAAATGATGGCAGAAGAGGAGGAAGAAGTAGAAAGTGGGAGAAACAGGAGAAAAATTCAGAGGAAGGGAAAGGAACCTAAAAATCAGCTATCTCACACAGAAAGGAGTCCCTTGAGAACACAGAGTGAATCTGACCTCTCTTCTTCACTGAACTGGAAGTAACCAGATAAAGTCCAATCCCTTTGTTTGCAGAGGAGGAAATGGAGCACGAGGGAGGCCAAATTATTTTACTTCCTCAGGATACAGGCTCTTTAACTGAAGGCAGGCGACTTAGCCATGATGGCTGAGCATCCTAACCATGTTTGTTAGAAAACAACTGGGCACCTGTGCTGCAGACAGAGCACTTCCAGTCCGCAGGAGTTCATCACATCCTTCTCTACTTAACATCAGGCAAGGCTGTAGGTACTGAGGATACAGGAGGGAATTTTTGATGTTGTCAAAATACACCCAAAATTTAGGTATGCCCTTTCTATGCTGAAGAAAAGGCTGAATGACTCCAAAAGCTAGTTCCTATGTAGCATTCTCAGTAATGTTGGGCAGGATCCCTAGTTTTCCAAAGGTTTGAGAACCATCTTTAACTCATATATATATATATATATATATATATATATATATTGCCTATGACCAATCCTTCATTTGCAGTTGCACAAATGTGGCCATGGCTGAAAAAAAGGCAAGGGGGGACTTTAGGTCAATTGCTGGCAAGTTGGCCTCCTAGGCAACGAAGGCCAAGAGACACGTGCAGGTGCGGGCAGGCTTCACACACACCGATTCTTCTCTCATTCACTCTCTAGTGTTTCAGCCATAAAAATAATTGACCCATATGCAATATGGGACTTCCTTCAGCTGCTTCTTATCAAGCTCGCTTTTTTTGAAACACTAATACCCATTTGGTTTTAGAAAAATAGAGGGAGCAAGAGGCTCTTTGACAATCACCCTTTCTAGAAAGTCTATGAGTGATTTGTGACTTTTCTCATGGCTTGTAGTAATGGATAACAAGGGCTGTATGTTTCCATTTTATCATATCCCCGTGGATGCTGAAAATCCATATTTTCCTGTTACTAAAACTTAATGGAAAAAAAATCCCTCAGAAGAAAAGCAGCAACACTTCTTTTATGATTCATTTTCAATGTCAAAAGAAAGATTTGTGTCCTTGGAAGGTGCGCTTTAAAAAGGAAAAACAACTGAAAGTTCTAAAACAAAATAAAAATCTTGCCACACAGTTTAAGAGCAAGAGAAAAGTTGCTCATCAAAATAAGCACATTCGTTCATTTTTACTGTTCACTCTTACCTTCTCTCAAAGCAAAAAAAAAAAAACTACCATTTTTTTCACCTTTCAATGTAGGCATATGTGGTAGATTTGAGATTAAAAAAAACCTGAATATACATGTAAGTTTGTCAGAAATCTAATCTGAAAGGTGACTAGGCTTCACTATCAGGAATAAGAAAATCTTCCTAGAAAGAATTTGCCTTTTTTCAGATATTCAACAATGGGTATATCAAATTGGTCTCTGATTATGTTGACACATAGTCCACCAGGCCAATACCCAAAACAATTTTGGTCAGTTTTAAAGAATATAAACACTACCACTAGCAATAATAATAGTTGCCATTTTACTGAGTGTTTACTAAGTGTCAGACACTACGTAAGTATTTGCGTTGTTTTATTGATTCCTAACATGATCTCACAGGGCATGAACCATGAATTTTCATCATTTTACAGATAAGAATACTATTCCCTGGGTGTTGGTTCAAAGTGGAGTGGGTGATGGGCCAAATTTAGAAGCCAAAAATAAAATTTGAGCCCTCAGAAAAGAAACCCCTAAAAAGTACCTTGGATTTGAATTTAATTTGCTTTCCAAAGTATAAAAGGAAAAGGAGGTGAGGTCAGAGAGCCATGGTGATCAGTCCTGTCTACTAAAGTCTACTGAAAAAGCCAGGCAAAAGGTAATAAAGAAGGAGGCCCCCTCCGGGCCCCATCCCTCACTACTGCACCCCCAGTGCAAGGCATATGCTGGCATTTAGTGTGTTCAATATGCATTTACTGGATGAAGGAAAATTGCATATCTCCTGCATGTTAATGTGACTTTTGGCAGATGCACCTTAAGACAAGAGAATGAGAGAGAGAGAGATAAGACATAGGCTAAATTACAGTATTATGAGCATTTTGCTTAACCTAATTCCTCTTTGGTGTATTAAAGAGTTGGGAGTGAGTTAAAGACAGAGTTGGGTGATGGACATGCCTCCCTTTGGGCTCAGACTGTCGAAAAGCCTTGACAACTTCTCACTTACAAGCACTAAACAAGCTGCGATTAGCCCATGATCTGTGCAGGATTAAATGCTCAGCTTCCCTTTCCTGATTTCTCTCTGCTCACGAGATCTGCAGGCCAAAAATACCCTCTCCCTGCTGCCGACAAGGCCGCAGAGCCCCAGCGTGGTCACTGACCTCTGAGTACCCTTCCCGTTTTTGACCCCCTTTGCTATCAGGAGTTTCTTTCCTGTTGAGCCCTCTAACGCATCAGTTAGCACGGGAAAAAGGTCCGACAAGCAGCTGTGTCCCTCGTGCTTCCTGTGGGCCCCACCATGACCTGAAGCTCCCATCTGGGATACTGGCCAGGTTCCCTGCCTCGTTTTTCCCTCACGGCACCCAGCACCTTAGTTCCCAAGAGAAGACATACCTCTGGCTTCCCAGGCTCCCATGTGGTTGCCCACTGGATCAAAAGCTTCCCTTAAATCAAGTCTTTTTTCCACTTTTCATCACATGCGTATCTCATCTAAAAAGAGTATGACTAGTGTTCACTTTCTAGATCCTGCTTCCAGATGGTAATTGATCAGATAGGACTATCTTTACCAATGTGACCCTTGCGTTTTGGCAACTTTGCCTTAACTCGGGAGATGGCGCAAGTTTCCAAAGGTTCTTCAAGACCTGATATAATAGAGGGGATTTTGGCACAGTGAAAAGTCAAGGGCCAAGGGTCTTCTGAATGCCTATCACACCTGCAGATAAGGGTTAGTGGTCTAAACTCAGGTTATATTTCCCGCAGCCTCAGCCTTCACTGCTGCCTCTCTGCACTTAGAAGCCTGGCCCCACTGCAGCCCTCAGGGACGACTTGATAAACCATTGACCTCAGTTATTAAGTGTGGGGCAGAAACAACATTAAACCCGACTCTCCATTCCCAGTGGAGCTATCATGTCTCTCAGTAACTTGGCAGGAACCTTTTTCTCACCCCATGTCCTTCCTATTACCTTGCAGTATGTCCTGAACCCTCCCCAGCAACCCCAGAAACTCAACTCCAGCTTCTCAGGAGTGAAACTACTGGACACCTGTGCTGGTGGCTTTCATAGGTCAGCGCTGAATCAACAAGCTCCTTCCTTCCCCAGAAGTCTGAGGATCACCCAGGCCAGGAGGGTGACTCCTTCCATCACTAATCACTGCTGATTCCTGGGAAGCAGAGTTGTGCTTCCCTAAAGGAAGCTGAGTCATTCCCAAGAAAAGAGTTACTTTCGTGTTTTGCTTTGTTTTAGCAAACCTAGTCTTAGCGAGATCTAGATAAGGATTTGGGCGGGGCTTCACCTCCGTCGGCTAGCACAGCCTTCAACTTCTAGAATATCTGACTGTGGTATCATCAGCCCAAAGATTCTCAAGGAGAAACTCCATTGACTATTAAAATTGTCATGACAGCAGATCATATATATTTAGCAAATACCATGTGACACATGTCTTCAGTATAATTTAATCTTCACAGCAGTCCAATGACATAAAGACTGTTTCATTCCATTCTGGAGGCAAAGAAACACAGGGAAAGAGGCAGTGGTGTGCTGGCAAACATTAACAACTGATTCTCCAAAAAAAAAAAAAAAAAAAAAAACCCAACCCAATTATGCAACATTCACTAGTTTCTATTGATTCAGTCTTCACTATGTCATGGAAGATTTTAAACACCCGAACCTGATGTCAGTGAATGCAGAGTTAGGAAGAGTTTGTACAGTCGGGTATCTACAGTCAGCCCCAGCACACACTGAACAGAGTTACTTCTCAAAGGCACAGAGCTTGTATGTGACAGAGCTGAATTCTGAATACAAGGCATAATGGCTCCAACATTCACACTTTTAATGACTAACAGCATAATCAGAACCGACCAGAAGGGCCCCCTCTGATTGGCAGGTTGTTGGAGTGTTCATCTTAGTCAGATGATTACACATTTAATCACAATGGATCTGTGGGTATGGATGAAATAACAACACATCTTGGTCATATCTGTCATCCCTGCACCTAAGAAGCACCAAAAGGTGTAGGTATCCATAGATGTTAGTGGAACTGAGGCTGACTAACATAAAGGGCTGTGGAGTGAGCTTTGGTGAAAAGTCCTTGAAAGACTGAGGGTCAGTATTCTGGGGGTCGGGCAGGTGGGAGTGGGGGCCAGGGAGAGGCACATGTAAAAGGTGAAGACCAGCAGAGTGGAGGCCTGTGGAGCAGGGCCCTTAGGGCACACTTTCCTCATCTGTCTTTTCCCCAAGGCTGATTCCTGCACTCAGAACTCTAAGTGGAGCCTGGCTGAGGCCACCCGCTTTTTGAGAACTCGTTTCCCTTCTTTGCTGCATTAGGCCACTGGTGAGTCACTCTGGTTTGGCTTTCAAGTAAAAGTGGAGCAGGAGAGACAGGGCATGCTCAGATCAACGTGTGCAGCTGCCTGTGGCATATGGAGCCCGAACATGGGATGGCTCTTGTTTTGCATGCAGATCAAGGATTTGGCTTGCAAGTCCACTGCCTTCAAAAGGAGCACTGGAAGACTCCTCCATGAGGTATCAATTTAGCTGACCTGAGGGATGGAGAAGGATGGGGCGGAGGCTACAGTCGCATGTCAAAAGGAAAACTAGGTAAGGCGTAAGCTGTGAGCACCAAAACCCAGGCAAGATTGCTGGTTACAAGAAGTGCTTACCTGGGCCAGACACAGCATGTTCACATTGCTGACCTTATCTGACCCTCACCAAAACCCTAAGTAGGCAGTTTTTATCCCCATTTCTTAAAGGAAAAACGCTTCCTGAAGTGTACTGGCCTGGCAGGAAACCCTAGCCTGCTCAGATAGTTTGACTGAGACTAAGAGGAGATGGCATACAGAAGTATGGGCAGGGTGAAGGAATAGAGCTGGGTGAGCCATCAGGGGCCGGCGACGGTGGGGAGCCTTACCGTGGAAAGGAGGATGCAGTGTGACCGGACTCTGGGAAGAACTGCAGCCATGGGGGGAGGCCACCTGACTGCGGTCATGGCCATTCCTGAGGAGCACAGCTACTCTGAAGACCACAGCCTGACCCGAAGGAATGAGGAAAAGAAACACCCCCACCTTTCTCTGGCATCAGCTGGAAGCTAGCGGGCAAAGGATGTGGTCCCAGCGTCCTGGACACAGGACGGGGCAAGGAAGGGAGAATGCATGAAGGGACACAGGGAGCAGCTGACATGTTAAACGACTCCCACGCTCACAGACTGAGCTTCCGCCAGTGAGACCTAAAAGAACACAAAAGCAGCCCGTACAGCAAGACCCCTGGACACAGAGAAACCAGCCTGTGTGGCCTTGAACAAGCCTCTTCAGTTGCCTGGGCCTTGTTTTTTCACCTCTAAAATGGGACAGTAGACTTAATCATACGACATTGCCACTCCAGCACTTGCGATTCTTAGCTTTCTCCAAATGACAGCGCTCCCACCATGCCTTGCTGAAACTGGAACTGATTTCTCTCCTGTCTTCTTTTAGGACCTATTAACGTGAAACAACACAGCACCACAGTGTGAATGCTTCTAAGTTACCGTTTGGCAGCCCAAGGAAAAGAACTAGTAAGACGTGGAGGATTCCTAACTGCTCAGGGAGGCAGCAGGGGTGTGGCTGGGGCGATCCCGCTGCGGACAGCACAGCCCTTGCTTCAGAGTTTAATGCAGAGCGTGGGGGCTTCCAAAGGGTCAAGAGGGCTGGCGATTCATGCAGTGCTGGTGGGCGAACAGTGGAAGGGTCCAGATGCATAAACACATATACACGTGTGCACACACCCACATACCCACACACCCATCAGCATGCACCAAATCTGTGCATCATTTCTGGACATAGGTTTAGCATGATCAGTTGGTGCCCCGTTATGATTCGTTAATGTCAAGAACGGGCAGTGTGGAAGCTTGTGAGGCCTGCTGGAGGCCCTTCAAGTTCTTGTCTTAACCAAGAGGCAACCTATTTCACACGGAACACATTCAAGGGGAAGGGAAATGATGATAAAACTTACATGCAGTAGGAGTTCAGTCTATTCATATTCTAAAATGGAATTATTCATTACTGAGAATTCATGTAAGTGATATGAAATAATTACCCTGTGTCTGGAATGTGGTCAGACACTCAGCCTTCTGGAATTAATCTTTTACCATTTATTCTCCTTTCAAAGGCAGGATAATTGATATTTTTATGATTTTAGTTACTGTAAGAGGGAGAGCTGAAAGACAAATGTCCAGTGAACCAAGACATGTGTGCATGCAGATAACCCCTTCTCTAAGTATTCCGGCTGTCAAGCCCACCTGTGACCCCTTGGCTCACCTGAGGTCCCGTGCAGGCTGTTCCCAAACACACAGATCGCCTCCCGTGTGTCTCTCTGCTGGAGACTAGTCTCTGGCCGCAAGACTGTACTCTACCCACGTGCCAAGGCATGAAAGCCCTGGGGTCAACCCTCTCCCCAGGAAGGACATGAGGGGGTAAAGAAGTGCCCCAGATTCTTTGCCCCCCATTAGGACAATCATGAGGCATGCTCCACACAGTTTCTCAGAGGGACCACAGTGGGGTCAAACCTCAGTTGTTCCTCAAGGTGACCCCCTCTCAGCTCACCTTTCTTCCACTTTCCTCCCTTCCCCTTTTTGCCTCACTTCCTTCCAGGAATTAGCTCCCAATAAACTGGCTGCATCCAAGTTCTTGCCCAAGGCCCGTCTGGGGGGAACCCAACCTACTATAATGACTTTGCACAAGTTAGAAAAAGAGAGCCCCTCCTGCAGGCTGATGCACAGCTGGCTGGGCAGAGCATGGGCGGGGTTCCAGTGCCCCTTGCCCCTCCCACAGCCCTTGTGCGGGGAACAACATATGCCGGCACACACAGGCGCTCTGTCTGGTAGCACAGACCTCAAAGGGTTCCTGCAGAAGTGAACTAAGATGACACAGGTGAAAATGCCTGACATATAGTCGGTGTGTCACATGTAGCAGTTTCCTCCCTCCACTTTGGAAATTTTCACACCAGTTTTCTTGATATTCTTTTATTACTTTTTAGCTTTCTCTTCATCCCTGCCCTTTAGATGCTACAGCAAATGTCCCCCTACCTTTTTTTTTGATGGTAGGGCGAGGGGGGTCTGTTTTCTTTTAAAAGATCACACGTGACACATAAGGAAAGAAACAAGGGAGAGCTCAGGCCTTCGCTTCCTCTTGCCCCATTCAAGCAGGGTGAGGTGAACCGTGCTTGCGGCTGAGTGGAAGGTGGCCTGAGAAGGGGCCCCAAAGTCTCTGGACGTGGTGAAGGGCATGTTGCCTGGAGCCCACAGCAGAGCCTCCAGGTTCGCCCTGAGAGCCCAGCCCTCCCTGTGCTGCAGGCCGGAGAGGCCCGACACATGCCCTTTGCCTACTCGGGGCTATGCCATGCCTACTTTGCCTGAACTGATTTGTTAATTCAGTGAAACAAATGGTTTCACTAATATTTTTTTTCCCCGAATCAACCAACCACTTTTTTGGACATCCTGTAAACATAGGCTTTTTGTGCAACAAGATGGGGTCATGTCAGCTTGGTACTGGTAGACTCACACAGCCTGGGCACAGAGCACCTTTTGAGAATAATGGGAAGAAGGTAATTTAAAGTTTATTACTGTTTGGGGCAGGGGGAAGAAAAAGACAGTTTAGCAGTTATTATTTGAGCTTAGGAAGGGAATTTTCCACTTGCCACGGGAGCGGGTATCATCAACCTGAAACATACAGCTATTTGTGTATCTTTTTAAAACTTGGAAATGCCTAGCAATAGGATGATGGAGCAAAAGTTCCCTTTTTGTCTAGTTGTTTCAAAAGGGCGTGGTTAAAAGACATATCTACCAGGGTGGCCTGACATGAATTCTAGAAAACAGAAGGACAGTAGCTGGATGTGATCATTAGCTGGGTACCGTGCCCTGCACAGAGGTGAGAAGCAGAAAGTGCCTCCCCCTGCAGGGCAGCTGAACCTCTGGGGGTGGCACCGTGGAGCTTGGGCACTGCCTGGGCCTGTGAGGCTCTTCTGAGGACGGGAGATTGATGTGCTAGAGCTCAGAGGCCCAGGAGTGAGTGAGTCAGCAGCAGGAAGCAGACGCAATGAAACAGGGGTTTTCTCTTGAATTCTTGCTTATTTTGGGACAGTATGATGCTCTTCTCAGAGGGAGCAAATAAAGTATTAGTGGAGGGAGTTGGGCTTGTGTAACCCATTGCTAAAACAAGTGGGTGATGTCACTGACGGAATTAATACTTTCATTAAAGAAGTTAAATAGAATTGCTGTAAACACAGCTGGCCTTCTTTCAACGTGGACTAATATTATCCTTAGCTCTACCGCTGATGAGCTGTGTGAATCTGGACAAGCGTTCTGGGTCCCTGTTTCCTCAAATATAAAATGATGGGGCTGTCCTTGGCAATGTCCCAGCTCCTTTCCAGATCTGACACTTCTCAATTCTATTGAATACTACTAACAAAAGCAATTTTAGCAGTAGCTGCAATGACAATAGCAGATGATATTTGCTGAGGGCCCTTTGTGTGTCAGGTATCAAGCTAGAGGCTTTAAAAAAGTTACATCGAAACTTTGATCTCGTCACTTCCTCCAGACAACCTTATGAGACAGAGAACATTATTACCCTGACTGTGCATTTGGGGAATCTGGGAATCCAAGGGGTTAAGGTCCTTGAACAAAGTCATGTACAGCTAGTAAGGACACAGTGGATTTGGCCAGGGTCTCAGCAAAAAAGAGATGACACGTTCAAAAGGATTTAACCAAGACTAATTTGATAAAGGGGCTCTTTCTGGTGGTGTGGGCAGAGCTAAAGGGAGGCACGGGGATGGCCAGTACTGGGACTGGAAAGAGCAGGAGCTGAAGGGGGCACAGGGAGGGAATGGATGTCACTGGAGCCTACTGAGGGCAGGGGCAGAAGAGGAGGGGCCACTTGGCAGGAGCTGCAGCCCCTGAGGAGCACAGCTACTGCCAGAACCAGAGAGAAGCTGGGAGGAAGGAGAGCAATAAAAATCCCAACCTCTTTTTTTCTCCTATTGCCTTCCTACATCCTGCCATGCCTGCGCATTGCCTAAACCCAACCAAAGCCAGAGGGTGCAGAGGCCTGGAGTACAGCCTAGAGGGCTAAGCCTCCTGATACAAGAGCAGAGCAGAAGAGAGAATGGATCTCAGGATCAGATGGTCTACAAGGATCAAAGCAAAGTCAAAATATGAAGCACAGTGCAGAGTCCAGAGATCCTGTGCCTTCTTAGTAGGTCCAGATGGATGATGGCTGCCTGAGGAGTCACACGGCATATTCTAGACTATAATAGGATCATTGGTGCTTCCGGGGCCCTAAATTCATGACCAATGCCCATGGGGCCCAGGCTGTCAATGCATCACAACTTATAGTAGCCTGACTTCATTTGAGTGTCTTTCCCTTGAAGGCATGTCAGTGATTTACCAATATTATAGGAATGGGCATGAGGGGGTGAGGGACATTACCTACAGGCCTTTTCAAAATAATGTAAAAATTTTGACTTTGGAATGTAAGTTCCCAGAAATAAACAGGCCCAGATATCCACAAACACATGGACATGTACACTTTGTGGTCTACTGTTCTTTCCATAGGACCCTAACGTGGCCCCAGTCCACCCTCACCTAAGTGTCTTTCCCTTCAATCTGCTATATGCTGGACCCTGCAGGCCCATCATCATCAGCTCATTTCTGCATAGTTGTCTTTTGCACCAGCTACTTCCTGGCCTGCAGGGAATTCTTTCTTCACTTGATGGAACCGGACTTCTCCAGGGAACAGGTCAAAGTTCACCTATCCTCTGTGAAGCCTTCCTCTTATCTACATTTCTTTGCACTAACTTCTACTGCAGCACTTATCATTATGTTGTAAAGATTTCTGTTTGCTTCTGCACTGGACTGTGGACCCATGAAAAAGCACGTTAGTTAAAAACAAAGAGGGATGATGCTAGCTAACTTTAAGTTAGCACTTGCTATATATTGGGCACATGTATTAGCTCAGTTAAGCCCTACAACAACCCTCTGACATAGCTGCGACTTTTATTCCCATTTTACAGGTGAAGAAACCGAGGCCAGAATGAATAACTCTCCTAAAATGTCACACAGCTCTACATGATGTTCCAGATGTTTATGAAGTCATGTAAGCCTTAAATCCTTCTCTCAGAAACCTTAAACTATGACCCATTCCCTATAAACAGGAAGTAAAAGGAACTTAATGCTACCAGCTCTGTTTGTTTAGTTTGACACACATATTATGAAAAAATATGATAAATGTTAACATGGTAACTCCAGAATCTTACTACATGAATGGTTGTTATATTAGTCTGTATTTCTCTGAATTAGAAAGAACTATTCTAAGTTCAGCACATGCACAGAACAGTAACAAGGTATTTTCTAAGTAATAGATACTAAACAAATATTTATCAATAATGATGAGAATGAGAAGGCAAGCTATTAGCCCTCACAAAAATTAATACAAAGCAATTGAAAGTTCAAACAATAAAAGCCACATGAATTTCAGAGAGTTGTCATAGAATATAAAAGGATGTTGGGCATCTGGAATAAGTCATGGATAAAGTTCTAAGGGTACCAAAAAATGCTCTTGGCTCTTGAAAAAAATAATTGATTACATCATAATTCCATAAAAAATCCAAGGTTGTTCAATAGAGGATCATTAAACATAACAAAACAGTACTCGGTATTGTACCAAATCACACACAGTAGGTTGCTGGTAGCTTCTACCTGGTCCTGAAATCTATAGGTGGCCACACTCCTGAATTTGAATTCACTTGTTGTTGTTGTTGTGTTGTGTGTGTGTGTGTGTGTGTGTATGTGACTTAGTAAACAAACATGGGGTGAAAACCAAAACAGAAATTCTAGATAGCAAAAACAAGCAGAGATTTGAGTCTAACACTAAGATGAGATTGCAACATTCTTACCTCACGCAGGACACTGGAAGGCTGATTCAAAGGTCTCATGATACTGTGTGTACATAAAGAGTGGATGGACCCCCACCCTCACCAACTGTTCTGTCTGCATGATGCCCCAATGCTGGACTTCTCAAGGAATAAAAAGGAGGCTAGCTCCTGGGTTTAAATTGGGGAAGTCACATACATGTAAAATAGCCATTTAGAATATTTGTACACATTCGGCAATTTATTATTACATATGTTAGTGGGACAGGGTAAAATTAAACCTGACAGAAACGTGTGTAGAGGGAAGTAAGAGGGCTCCTGAAGCAATAGTTTAATAGTCTACAATCTCTGTCTCAGGATTCTTTTCATTCCATCTCCTCAGTGCATCTCCCAGCCCATTCCCAACCCTGTCATCCTTCGAACCACGGGTCATTATGTATATACAAAGCCTTCTCAGGTAGATCTGACCTCCCACCAATCATTCCCATTTCCAATGGGAGCTGCCACTGAAATTCATTCTGCACAAGGCCTTTGTTACCTTTACATGTCACAACATGAAATTCTTCACGGAAGTTTCTCTGCCCAGCTCCTTAGAAAGTTTCAATGACCAACCCTTCACAATTGGGCCTCTGCTCATATTTTAACCTTCATCTTCTAGAATCCCCCACTGCTCCTTAGCTTACTATGGGGTCCCTGGATGACCCTACAGGGAGACTGAGCATTCTTAGCCACAACAGCTAAAGCAACAATCTTTTGAGGAAATCTGAGATATAACATTTCAAAATAAAGCATCCAATCCAGTGTTAAAGTCAGTCAGACGTGTGCTTCAGATTTTAACACTGACTGATGCCACATTAACCTGGGAGGTGCCTCCTACCATGACCCCATCACCCTGTAGGTCCCCCAGAGGTCGTATTCTGGTCTTTACCTGAATGTATTAGGCTCTTTCCCACCTGCAAATCTTTCCATATTCTTCTCTCCCAGTTTGAAACATCCTCCTGGCCCCACTAGCAGGTCTACCTGACCTGTGCTTCCTTTTCCTTGAAGTCTCGGCTTAAACATTTCTGCTGCTCTGAAGCCTCTACCCAGCTTCCTCCCTTCCCATAAAACCACTGTCTTGGGTGACACTTAGGACCAATCACTACATGCCAGGCACTGTTCACAATGTTTTGGACTCAAACGCCATTTTGGGTGGTGCTCTAATAAATATCTCCATTTGACAGATGAAAAACATGAGGCTCAGAGAGGTTAAATGGCTTGCCCATAGCCACACAGCTACCAAGTAATACAGCCAAGGTAGTACTAAATGGTCAGTTTCCACTACCGTGGGCTTCCGGGCCTCTCTGGCCCTCAGCAGCAGCCGCCGTCTCACTTCGTTGTAACCATTGGTTTACCTGTCTGTTGATCTGCCTGTCTCTCTGTCCCACTAGACTGTAAGGATTTTGGGTGCAGGACCCAAATTCATTGCTAGCATCATAGTTTAGGAATCCTTGGGGGAAAGAAGGGAAAGGAAATTTCTTCCAATAACTCTGGAGCCATTGTCAGACCCTGGGCTGACGTCTTCCAGAGATTTCATATTTTCCATGGTGGCCTAACCCAGTTGCCCACTTTCCCTCATTAGTGTTCAATTCCACTGCAGGGAAACATCCTGACCCCATGCCTGAGAAGGCCGCGTGCGTTATGGTACGTAAAAAAAGAAGCCTTACAAATAGCAAGTGTTTTGAAAACCCTTCACTACATTCCCATTTCCCCTACCTACCTCCACCCAAAAAAAGCTGGAGTTATGAAACACGCATGCTAAATATTGAGCCATTAAACTTAGGGATATTGAGAGAACTGTTTTCTTAAAAGCTTATTTTTTTCAGCTCTCCTTGTTTTGCTCTGAGTGTTTTTAGCAGTTCAAACAGGTTGGGTTGCCCACAGGGAGGAGGGCACAGGTTTTTTCCACCCCGCAGGTTGAGGTATTCATTCCCACTTTAAACCTCTCTGAATTTATGTGCCAGTATTTTCCAAGCAGATGTATTTGTAGGTATGTTCGGGATAGAACTGGACATTCATAGTACTGCCTGAGACTGGGAGATGACAGCTGGACAAATCCATGGTTTCAAGCTTCATCTTCAGCCTGACCTTTGGCAGCAATGGAAATGTTTGCACTTCGCAAAGCTTGTTATTCTCCATGTGTGTGAGTGTGTGTGTGTGTGAGAGAGAGAGAGGGACAGAGAGAGAGAAATGAGTGAGCACTTGGCTTTTGAGAAAATGCATTATAATTAATTGCCAGAATGGGTCAAGCCCAAAGCTCCCCACGATTTGGGGCTCTGAAAGATACCATGACACACCATTATATTATTGTCAGAGTTCTTTATGCGTCTTCCCTTTTCCCAATACCCTCCCCTAGGTGACCACCACCTTCATGGCCTGGGATGGATCTACCATTTCTTTTTCTTATTGTTTTGGTCAGGGGGCCTCCTGGTTACTGAGATCTAATTAGTTTCCTTTTTTAGTTTATAATGTTATGAATTCTGACAAATGCCTACAGTCATGTAACCATCACTATGATCAAGATAAAGGATAATTCCTTCATCCCCAAATCCATCATGCTGTCCCTTTGCAGTCAACTTCCTCCCTACACCCCAGGCCCTGGCAACCACTGATCTGTCTCCTGTCCTTACAGTTTTGCTTTTTCTGGACTATCATATAAGTGGAATTATGCAGTATGTAGCCTTTTGCCTCTGGCTTCATTCACACAGCATAGTGCATTGGAGATTCACCTACGCTGTTGTATGTAGTACATACAGTCGTTTGCTGACTTTTTTTTTATTCTGAGTAGTATCCTAGTGATTGGACTCACCACGGTATATTATTGGCATACCAGTCATTCATTCAGCAGTTGGTTGTTCCTAAATTAAAGCAATTATAAGTAAATCTGCTATAAACAGTCACATTCAGTTTTTTGTGTGAACCTAACTTTTCATTTATCTTAGATAAATACCCAGGGGTGGGATTTATGGGTCATAAGGTAAGTTTACGGATACATACGAAATTATAAGAAACTGTCAAACGTTTCCAAAGTTCACCTGCTATTTATTCTGAACATTTCAAGAGGCCTCAGACAGTTCCTGATCCTGTTAATTAATGCCAAAAATGTCATGGGAAGCAACGTGCCAATGACGTAAGTATAGAATGCATCTGACAACTCATGATCCCAGCCCAGAGACCCCAGGAATACCTCATGTGCTATTACCACTTCCCAGGGCTTCGGGGCTGCTCTTTGTCATGGAATGATGGTCTGTAAGAGTTAACTCACCTCCCCTGGATGACTCTGTCCCCGGGTTGTGAGTAAGTCATTCAGGCTGATGGGACAACCAGGGGTGTTATTAACAGCCATACCCAGGAGGAGATGGTGAGGCCTGCGGAGTTGAAGAATGCCCTAGAATAGAGATGTTCTAGTGCCTAATTCCTACTGTGACCATGACTCACGGGGCGATCAACCTGATGTTTCAGACTCGGTTTCTAAAGTCTGAGATAGCATTGCCCTGCTGACTCAACTCATAGCTTGGGGTAAAGGAGATCACAAATAGGAAGAGTCTCATACAGGGGTGTTAAAGCTCCTAGTCTCATGCCATCATGGGCTTGGGTGCCCTTCTGCTCCAGAATGTTAAAGGCCATTGTTAAACCATTTCCTAGATGGACACTCTCTCATAAAGGGAGGTCACATGACTGGCTCTGTGAGACACGGTGAGTCAGTGGAGTTTAAAGAGTGCCTGGGACTCCTCACAATCTTTCTGAAGGTGTCTACTATTTCACCGAATCCCTTCCTTGTAGAATAATTTTACAAGTTGAAAATTCTGTTGGGAAAATAACTTGGACCTTCTCAAAATTGGCCATCTTACCATTAGGTGTCCCTTTCCCCACAATCAGAATTCTTTAAGAAACTGGTCCAGGATGGCCTTTGGGGGATCGAATGAATAGGGGATGCTGATATTCTATTTAGAGTAAACTCTACCTATCCACACTCTCTTGATTTTTTTTTTAACCTTTGCTGGGCATGCCAGCCTGACTTCCCATGGCAGAAAGCTGCATCTCTGCCACGAGTCTGCCCTTGGGCTGCCGGAATCCACTTTGCCCTGCACACTGCCAATACACATGCTTATGATTCAGATTCTACTGGGGAAAACCCTCATCAATGACCAAGGAGTGTTGGGTCTTTTGGCTCAGATAATACTGAAGTATGTATTTTGCACTATTTTTCAGTTTCTCCATGAGCTTAAACTTCAGGCACCTTTGTTGAAAGTGCCTCAATAATACAATCTTCATTGTCTGCCTGTTCTCCCCATGTCAACCCCTCCCTTCACCTTAGTACAGTTCCTTGTTCTGTCCAAATAAGCCATTGGCTCTCAAATCCTTACCTTGAGTCTGATTCTGGAGGAATCCAAACTAAGACAGTTATCAATATTTAACATGAACACACATGCAAGCATTTTTTCCTCAAGAAGGAATCTGCAGCCTTCTCCCATTCTAGGAGTCTATGACTCCTCTCAAATGACTGAGAACACTGCTAACACATGCTTTTACTCCTTTGAAATTCTCCTTCTCCCTTCCTCTTTGTAATTTACACCTTCGACAAGCCTCTCAACACTATACCTTTGCAATTAAAACCAAAATACAAGAAAAGATCTTAATCTTATGCACTTTAATATTTAACTAACGTAACTAGGGGCAAGTCATTCCTAGGGACATTTTACTTGAAGTGTTATTGAAGCACAAAATAGCAGAGGCAAATGCTGTATCCATAAGGAATCCAAATAATTCTGAATACTTTCGGGGAAATTTTTAGTTAAAGCAGTAAGGGGAGAAAAGCTGGGTCAACTGTTGAGCATTCTACTAATAAAACATCACTTAATGTTTTCATCTCATAGATGAGGCTCTGATGATTGAATTTATATGTGAACACATAGCCTCATATGCACACCAGAGACCATTATAAATCTTATAAGCATACAAGATGGACACAATTGCTTTTAACTATCTATAAAAGTAAAGGTGTGTGCCTTTCTAGAGAAGGTTAGCAGCTAGGGATATCATGACAGTATTTTTACTTGCTGACTTCTGACCTGTGATTCTCTTCTTAGTGGTTCCTTGTCCTCAAGTTATTTCTAATGTACTGAACACACACACATACACACCTTTCAAATCAAAAGCACAATATTTTTTCATATCCAGTATATCAAACACAATGGCTGACAGTCTGAGGCTTATGTTCTGCTTTCAAGGAGCTGCCAAAATGTACAAAATGAAACACTCCGATTCAAAGCAAGGCTCTTTGTCAGTTTACCTGATCTGAAATTCAATACTACCATAACTCCTAAAATTCTCACTTACTTGCCTTAGAAAAAAGAGAAAGGAAGTCATTTCCTCAGCAGAGAACTAGACTGTTTGACAAAGCTTGTATCTGATCTTCATGTGTTGACCCCTAGCCAACACACACAGATCAAATCCTGCTTCTGTGGCATGGGGGAGAAGTACAACCTTGTGACATACCAAAGAAAAGATATGAACGTGGCCACTGCAGTGGAATATTGTCAGACTGAACCACTGGCTTGTGAATGGAATCCAGTCACTGCAAATAGCAGAAGGTATACGTACAGAAGGTCTCCCATCTGCAACAGGAAAAATGTCTATACCTAATCATGCCCACTTTCTTCGAGCACAATTAATAATTAGGAATCCCCTGGCAAGCTAAATAAAAGTGTTTGAAACTGAGTGAGTTAGAATTGCGTATTTGCAACCTGGTAGCTCTGTGGATGCTTAGAAGGACACACCCATTCTCAGAGGTACCACTTTGAGCTTTACAAACATGGGGAATTCACTTGGATATAATTTTAGACATAAAACAAGGCTTGGTAAAACTCTCCAGCCAACTAAATAGGATTTCTGTGCCAACTCAGATGCAATTCTTCTGGTTCTGAATAAAGAGTTGAAGTAAATTGTGAGGCAGGAATTCGTAAAAATGCAGAACTTTTTTTTATTAACTGTATTTCATTTATGACTTCATTTATTCACAAAATGTTCCATTCTCTCTCTTTTTCTCATTCCTCTCTCCTTCTCTCCTCTTATTCTGTATCTCTACTTCTTATTCAAATTACCAATGGATGTAAAGAAGTAGAACAGCTTGATTAATTTTCGATTGAACACAATTGTGTAACCAGCTTCCAGGTGAAGAACAAAGATCACCAGCATTCAAGAAGCCCCCCTGTGAGCTGTTCCAGCCACTGCTTCTTCCCCTGATGGCCATCCTCTCCAGATCTCTACCTCCACAGATTCATTTCACCAGGTCTCAGACGTATATAAATGGAGTCACGCAGAAGTATTCTTTCACATCTGGCTTGTCATCGTTACTCAATGTTATGTTTAATATTCATCCATGCTCATTTGTTCATTCTTGTTACTGTATTATATTCCTTTGTATGCATATACCATGATTTATTTATGCATTCTACAATTAATGGATATTAGAGTGATTTTCAGTCTTGGGCTATTACAAATGATGCTACTCTAAATCTTCTTGAACAAACCTTTTGGTGATCATAATACCCATTTCTTTAGTTTATATACTCAAGAGCACAATTGCTGAATCATACAGCATATTCAGCTTCAATAGATATGGCCAAAGTCTTCCAAAGAGTTTGTACACTTAGTGTTTCTCATCTTTATGTATTAGCTATTCTAGTGTGTGCATTCTTTTATTTTTAGCAAGTTTTTTGTTTGTTTTTGAGAATATAGCATGTTCCAAAGCATGCCCAAGCACTGGGGTAGGCACAAATAACCAGACCTTGATCTTAGATATTTGTCTGGTAAGACAGAGAAAGAAGACAATACATGCAATTCACAGCGGTGAGAGAGATAATAAAGGTAAACATCAAATGCAGTGGAGACATCAAGAGGGGCTCAACCAGCTCCTCAGAAGAGGTGATAAAGAATATGTGAGCTGATGCTAGAAGGATGAACAGAAGCCAGCAGAGATGAGGAAGAAGCAAAGAGAGACAGAATCATGGTGGGTTTAGTGACCAGCCAAAGGCTGTGAGTAGTTGTGGTGCTGTGCTATTGAAGGAGTGGTAGGTAACATGTGCTGAGGAGAAGAGCCTGAATTCTACAACAGGTAGCTGAGGAATTATTTGTTAGGTCCTCATGAGGTCAGAGAGATTTTTTTTTTTAAAGGGAAGCAACCTAATCAGATTTTTAAAATAAAATATTGGCAATCACATTATGCCTGCAAGGGCAGAAAAAGATGCTGGTGGCATTTGTAGCCAACTTGCTGTAAGGTTAACAGTGAAGGCTTTGCCAAATGTGAGTGGCTGGGCTCCAATCCTGCCCCTGTATTTACAGACTGTGTGATGCTAGGCAATTCAGCTTGGTTTTGTCAAGTGGATGGTAATCGTTCCAGCACCTTCAACCTCCTGGGGCAGCTGTGAGGGAGATTAGCCAAGCAAAGGCCTCAACTGCAGCCTGGCAAAACATAAACAGTCCATGGGTGTTAATTACCAGGTTAAACAAGGAGATAAAAAAAGAAGCAGGCTGATGACTTATGCCTTTCCTGTGGAACATCATGGGCGTCTTACGTACAATGTGGAAAGGTAATAAAGTTGTCATGTTTGGAAACATGCTATGATTCTAATTATTCATGCAGTACTTCAACAAACAGGTATCGTGGGCATTTTATGTCCAACGTGGAAAGATCATCAAGTTGATATATTTGAAAACGTTCTGATTACACATTCATAAAATCAACAAATAGGCATCAGGGACCTCAAGGAGGCAAGCCCTGCCCTGGTTAGTCTAGATACTAAAAGAAATAGAACTGCTCTGCCTTAGAAGATGTGATCACCCAGCGTGACTAGTGCTCTGACTTCAAGAAGAGTAGAGGAAACACTGGTTCCTTTCTGGAATGGCCAAGAGGATGATGGAAATGATGAGTAAATGGATTTTTAAAGGGCAAACTGCACAGAGAGTCCATATGTGTGGGCATAGAAGGGGGTGGGGGATGACACGACATGCAAAGAGAACAGAATTTACTAGAAGTAGAGATAAAAAGAGGTTATTTGAGGCCACACATTGTGGCTACATTATGCTAATAATATGCTAATAATAACTCACCTGCTACTTCATTCAACAAATCTTTATCAAGTGATGACTCTGTGCTAGGACATGCTTCAAGTACCAAGGACACAGGTATTAATATCAGATGTTCCTGCCATCTTGAAGTTTATATTCTGCTTGCTGAGACAATAAATGAGCAAATGAGTAAATAAATACGAAAATGACAGTAATAGATTCTGGAAAGGAAACAGAACAGGTGAAGTGATCATGCGGATGGTTTAAAAAGGAGGGATGGGGAAGAGAAAGCATCTTCAAAGAGGTGACATTGGCGCGGTAGTTTTAAAAGACCAGGGGAAAGAATATTCTAAGGAGAAAGATCTATAAGCCCAAGGCTTTAAGGTGGGATTGAGCTGGTAGGATTGGGTATATATGCTCAGAGATGTAGATAAGGGCCAGGTAACACAGAATCTTGGAGGGTAACATCAGGTGTGGATTTTGTTCCCATCAGGCAGAAAGCCACTGGGTGGAATGGATTTAAGAAGTTTAAACAGAGAGGTACCATGGCCAAAATGCATTTTGTGTGGCAAATAAGATCAGAGCAGGGCAACAGAAGAAGGGCAGTCTATTAGCCTGTAAGACCTTCCAGGTGGAGCCCCAGGTCTCTCTTTTACATCAAAGAGTCTAGACCTGAGTAACATCTATGTAGCCTCCAATTCACTTAGCCACAGGAGAGAGAGACCCATATTTATCTGGGAAGATACCAGACCATCCTGAAAACCTCCTAGGAATGTGCTGGACTGCTAGTCCCTGAAGGAAGATGTATCCAGCCCAAAACAGCCACTGCTACTTCCCTGTCGGCCTCCACGGTGGGAGCTGATGGCTTTTATTTTCTAAACAAATCAATCCAAAATAAATAAAAGATTGTACAATGTTAATCAAAAGAAAACAAAGGAATAGAATAAAAGGAGCCAGGCACCACTGGTGACTTTCACTGCCTTTGGGCTGGCAAGGAAATTTTAGATGAAATTCCCCAGCCTCCAGGAAATGGTGACTTCGTTCAAGTAAAGTGGCTTACCTTTCCTGTGGCTTTGTGCTGTTCTCTGTGACAGGGGGCTGGCTTGTTTTTATCCAGCTGGAAGAGTGTCAGAATATGTAACTCCTCCCCTCCTCCCACCTCCTTGATTTCTCAGTAGAAAAGAGACATTCACATGACCTCTTCATATTACATGCCCCAGGAAATGCGCCTGAGAGGCATGACTTGGGAACGAGGGTTAGTTTGGGAAACAGAGGTATTTCATCCTAGCAGTCTGTAGCATTTAGCCCATAGGTGGTGCACATGATTTAGGTTAGCAAAATCTCCAACAGTCCAGGAGAGTAAACTTCAGAGGAATTGCTAGGGGATGGGAGTCATCACAAAAATAGTGGTATGATCTTATTTCTCTAGACTCTTGATTATGGACCTTTGGCCATGTAAAGGAAGTACATAATTTCTAATATGAACATTCCTTAGAGTGGTGTCATGACTGAAGATGAAATGAGAACCAAACAGAACTTTGATCTTAACACACGTACATGTCCTCTTGTTTTGACTGTTTCTAATACTCAGTAGTCGAAATCCAGCATATTGAATTAGTTATCATCTATAAAGCTATCACACACTGTCTAGCAATATCTAGCTGTCTGCCCTTTCTCAAGCAGCATATTTCTGGAAATACACCATTCACTATTCACTGAGGCTTGCAAACAAGTTTAAGTATTAGATTAAACAAAAGATAATTTTACTGAAAAAAAAATACAATGAATTCCAAAGTCAAAGATGACTAGAGTTGTAGAGTATCTTCACTGCTCATCTCCCCACTAACATGGCTGAATAGTGTTTTCATTTATTCCAAAGGACCAAAGCTGTGGAAACATTTATTACAGTTTTTAAACTCAACCGCCTTTCAACATACGAATGTTGATCCAGTTAAGGTTATGCTTCTTCTCTGTGATGTTCCTATTCAGAAACATTATTCTTTTTCCTGATCTACCAAAACCTAAGGTCAGGGCTTCTACCCACAGTAATCATAGAGTCTTCTGTCTCAAACATTTTAACCACCTTTTTGTTCCACAGAAGTAATGTATTTGGAGCTATGAAATATTTATCAACATCATAGCTCTTGGAATTCTTTTCTGTAATGAATAAAATTGGTTAATTCCAAGAGGAATAAATTCCATACTCATTGCTCCGAAGCAAACTTCCTTAGTTGGTTTAGGAACTTCAGTTGTGATTGTGGTTATTCTAAATTTGATTTTTTGCTAAGAACACGATTATCCAAATCATTATAAGGAACATCAAGCTGGAGTTAGAGGTCAGAGTAAAACATCCATATTCTTCCTTGCCTTTCAATTACCTTCAGTTATGTCTCCCTAATTTTTAGCAACTCTGCATTTTTACACCAACATTCTTTTAGATTTATTTTTAGTCTTACATCAGACGTAACAGACAATCAGGCTAAATGTAGCTGAAATTAAATTGATAATGGACCAGAAATGTGCTTGATCCAGAATCTATAGTGAGGTTGTTACAAGAACAGCTCAGAAAGTTACCAGCTCTGCTGCCCCAGTGATTGCTTAATGTCATCCATTATTACTGTTACTAAATCATTAGGTGACGTTTCTCCTACCCGTAGTCTTTACCCCCCATTTCTCTGCCGACCACCACCCTCCCAAAAAAACCACTACCAAGAAAAATCAAATCCTTCCATTTATAAAGCTTCCTCTGTTGGCTACCAAGTGACAATGGATGATACAAGACTGGAATGCCCCTTAGGGTTTGTCTGTTTGTTTTTAGGTAAGAAATAAACACACACTCTTTTACTTTTTTCCTCTAAGAATATATGCTTGATATGGTCAATAAAACCTTAAAAGTTACCAGTTGTTTTTAAAAAGTTCCTCTGATTGAAATATATTATTAATTTGATGTCCCATAATAAATAGCATTGGTAATATAATGTACCATATATATACACTATATATATACACCACACAAGGGCATTTATTTATTTATATGCATTTATTTATGCTTTTATATGCTCTAACCATCCTCAGAACAAAATAAATGTCTTGTTTTGAGAATTTCTAGCATGGAGGAAGTGTTTACAATTGAGACCCTGTAATATATTGACTTTGCTCATGTTTTAAAATCAAGTTATTTATGCTCTTACACAGGAAGTCTCCATGTCTAGTACTTTTAAGTACTGACTGAATCAATCTATTCTTCATTCCCGCACAATCTTGCCTTCATTCACGTAATCTTAAAGCATTAGCATCAGGAAAAATAAGCTCAGTTTCACTTATTCCAAGCCTTTCATTTGATAATTGAGAAAACTGAGAGGTGGGCAAGATAAATGACTTTCCTATAATCTTCATTAGTTAGTCATTCATTCAACATTTCATAAATAAGGATTTAAGGTAATTTATAGGAGTAAGACAAGAGAATAGAAATTAAATACAGCAGAATCCACAGTGGCTGAATTTGGCCACAAATACAGTCTAGGTATCCAAGTGGCGAAAGCAGAATGCAATCTTCACAAATCCCAGGATGCCTTTGAGCTGCCACCAGATTAATTTACTTAGGGGAAACAGACTTCCTACAGAGGCCTAAGAACCTAAGAGGCTTCAGTCCACTACATGCTTACTTAGAAAGCAAGCAATTGACTTCCAACCTGGTATGTTTCCATCACGCCTCCCAAATTAGGTTTTAATTGTAGATGAGAAAGATAACTTAAAATGAAACACTCCTCCCATTTCTTACAATTTTTCTTTCTTTAGAAATGATTGCTCTGTTACTCATGTGTCCTGCATGACATTCTTGCCTGTCTGGTTAGCACACGCCGGAGTCTGAGCTCTAAGAAGGCAGGGACAACTTTACACCTACTTGTCTTCCATGGTCATTCCAGAGTGACCCACAAAGAGTAACTGCCAAAATGCTAAACACAGAGAATTACAAGACTGAAGAGAAAGAACAGAAAATACTGTGTGCTCATCACTGGACTGCAATCCATTTGGCTAAAAAGTGGCCGCAATGCAGTAGTGCTTTTTTTTTTTTCTCAGATGACTGCGGCCCAAGCCAACATTTTTTTTTGCTATTATTAATACACAATTACATGAGCAACATTATGGTTACTAGACCCCCCCATCATCAAGTCCCCACCACATACCCCATTGCAGTCACTGTCCATCAGCGTAGTAGGATGTTATAGAATCACTACTTGTCGTCTCTGTGTTATACTGCCTTCCGTGTATTCGCCCTACCCCACCCCCACCCCCACTACATTATGTGTGCTAATTGTAATAGCCCTTTCTCCCCCTTATCCCTCCCTTCCCACCCCTCTTCCCCACTCCCTTTCCCTTTGGTAACTATTAGTCCATTCTTGGGTTCTGTAAGTCTGCTGCTGTTTTGTTCCTTCAGTTTTTAATTTGTTCTTATACTCCACAGATGAGTGAAATCATTTGATACTTGTCTTTCTCCGCCTGGCTTATTTCACTGAGCATAATACCCTCTAGCTCCATCCATGTTGTTGCAAATGGTAGGATCTGTTTTCTTCTTATGGCTGAGTAATATTCCATTGTTCATATGTACCACATCTTGTTTATCCACTTATCTACTGATGGACACTTAGGTTGCTTCCATTTCTTGGCTATTGTAAATAGTGCTGTGATAAACATAGGGTATGTCTTTTTCAAACTGGGCTGCTGCATTCTTAGGGTAAATACCTAGAAGTGGAATTCCTGGGTCAAATGGTATTTCTATTTTGAGTTTTTTGAGGAACCTCCATACTGCTTTCCACAATGGCTGAACTAATTTGCATTCCCACCAGCAGTGTAGGAGGGTTCCCTTTCCTCCACATCCTTGCCAACATCTGTTGTTGTTTGTGTTTTGGATGTTGGCCATCCTCACTGGTGTGAGGTGATATCTCATTATGGTTTTAATTTGCATTTCTCTGATGATTAGTGATGTGGAGCATCTTTTCATGTGCCTGTTGGCCATCTGAATTTCTTCTTTGGAGAAGTGTCTATTCATGTCCTCTGCCCATTTCTTAATTGGATTATTTGCTTTTTGTTTGTTGAGGTGCGTGAGTTCTTTATATATTTTGGATGTCAACCCCTTATCGGATATATCATTTATGAATATATTGTCCCATACTGTAGGATGTCTTTTTGTTCTACTGATGGTGTCCTTTGCTGTACAGAAGCTTTTCAGCTTCATATAGTCCCACTTGTTCATTTTTGCTTTTGTTTCCCTTGCCCAAGGAGATACGTTCATGAAGAAGTTGCTCATGTTTATGTCCAAGAGATTTTTACCTGTGTTTTTTTCTAAGAGTTTTATGGTTTTCATGACTTACATTCAGGTCTTTGATCCATTTTGAGTTTACTTTTGTGTATGGGATTAGACAGTAGTCCAGTTTCATTCTCTTACATGTAGCTGTCCAGTTTTTCCAACACCAGCTGCTGAAGAGGCTGTCATCTCCCCATTGTATATCCAAGGCTCCTTTATCAAATATTAACTGACTGTATGTGTTTGGGTTAATGTTTGGATTTTCTATTCTGTTACACTGGTCTGTGGGTCTGTTCTTGAGCCAATACCAAATTGTCTTGATTAATGAAGCTTTGTAGAAGAGCTTGAAGTCTGGGAGCATAATTTCCCCTGTTTTATTCTTCCTCTCAGGATTGCTTTGGCTATTTCGGGTCTTTTGTGGTTCCATATGAATTTTAGAACTATTTTCTCTAGTTATTGAAGAATGCTGTTGGTATTTTAATAGGGATTGCATTGAATCTGTAGATCGCTTTAGGCAGGATGGCCATTTTGACAATATTAATTCTTCCTATCCATGAGCACGGGATGTATTTCCATTTATTTGTTTATTCTTTAATTTCTTTCATGAGTGTCTTGCAGTTTTCAGAGTATAAGTCTTCCACTTCCTTGGTTAGGTTTATTCCTAGGTATTTTATTCTTTTTGATGCAATTGTGAATGGAATTGTTTTCCTGATTTCTCTTTCTGTTAGCTGATCGTTAGTGTATAGGAAAGCAACAGATTTCTGTGTGTTAACTTTGTATCCTGCAACTTTGCTGCATTCAGATATTAGTTCTAGTAGTTTTGGACTGGATTCTTTAGGATTTTTAATGTACAATATCATGTCATCTGCAAATAGTGATAATTTGACTTCTTCTTTACCAATCTGGATGCCTTGTATTTCTTTGTATTGCCTGATTGCTGTGGCTAGGACCTCCAGTACTATGTTAAATAACAGAGGAGAGAGTGGGCATCTGTCTTGTTCCCGATCTTAGATGAAAAGCTTTCGGCTTCTCACTATTAAGTATAATGTTGGCTGTGGGTTTTTCATATATGGCCTTTATGATGTTGATGTACTTGCCCTCTATACCCATTTTGTTGAGAGTTTTTATCATGAATGGATGTTGAATTTTGTCAAATGCTTTTCAGCACCTGTGGAGATGATCATGTGGTTTTTGTTCTTTTTGTTGATGTGGTGGATGATGTTGATGGATTTTTGAGTGTTGTACCATCCTTGCATCCCTGGGATGAATCCCACTTGATCATGGTGTATGATCCTCTTGATGTGTCTTTGAGTTCAGTTTGCTAATATTGTGTTGAGTATTTTTGCATCTATGTTCATCAGGGATATTGGTCTGTAATTTTCTTTTTTGGTGAGGTATTTGCCCGGTTTTGGTATTAGAGTGATGCTGGCTTCATAGAATGAGTTTGGAAGTATTCCCTCCTCTACTATTTTTTGAAAATCTTTAAGTAGAATGGGTGTTATTTCTTCTCTATATGTCTGGTAGAATTCAGAGGTGAATCCATCAGGTCCAGGGGTTTTGTTCTTGGGTAGTTTTTTGATTACCGATTCAATTTCGTTGCTGGTGATTGGTCTGTTTAGGTTTTCCGTTTCTTGCTTGGTCATTCTTGGAAGGTTGTATTTTTCTAAGAAGTTGTCAATTTCTTCTAGGTTTTCCAGCTTGTTAGCATATAGATTCTCATAGTATCCTGTTATAATTCTTTGTATTTCTGTGGGGTCCGTCATCATTTTTCCTTTCTCATTTCTGATTCTGTTTATGTGTGTAGATTCTCTTTTTCTCTTGATAAGTCTGGCTAGGGCTTTATCTATTTTGTTTATTTTTTCAAAGAACCAGCTCTTGGTTTCATTGATTTTTTCTATTGTTTTATTCTTCTCAATTTTATTTATTTCTTCTTTGATATTCATTAAGTCCCTCCTTCTGGTGACTTTCGGCCTCATTTGTTCTTATTTTTTCAATTTCAGTAATTGTGTCTTTAGACTATTCATTTGGGAATGTTATTCCTTCTTTAAATAGTCCTGGATTGCAATATACTTTCCTCTTAGAACTGCCTTTGCTGCGTCCCACAGAAGTTGTGGCTTTGTGTTATTGTCGTCATTAGTCTCCATATATTGTTTTTTCTCTGTTTTTATTTGGTCATTTATCCATTAATTATTTAGGAGCATGTTATTAAGCCTCCATGTATTTGTGAGCCTTTTTGTTTTCTTTGTACAATTTATTTCTAGTTTTATACCTTTGTGATCTGAGAAGTTGGTTGGTAGAATTTCAATCTTTTTGAATTTACTGAGGTTCTTTTTGTGACCTAGTATGTGGTCTATTCTGGAAAATGTTCCATGTGCACTTGAGAAGAATGTGTATCCTGCTGTTTTTGGGTAGAGTTCTGTAGATGTCTGGTAGGTCCATCTGTTCTAGAGTGTTGTTCAGTGCCTCTGTGTCTTTACTTATTTTCTGTCTGGTTGATCTGTCCTTTGGAGTGAGTGGTGTGTTGAAGTCACCTAAAATGAATGCATTGCTTTCTGTTTCCTCATTTAATTCTGTTAGTATTTGTTTCACATATGTTGGCGCTCCTGTGTATATATTTAAAATGGTTATATCCTCTTGTTGGACTGACCCCTTTATCATTATGTAATGTCCTTCTTTATGTCTTGCTACTTTCTTCATTTTGAAGTCTATTTTGTCTGATACAAGTACTGCAACACCTGCTTTTTTCTCCCTGTTGTTTGTATGAAATATCTTTTTCCATCCCTTCACCTTTAGTCTGTTTATATCTTTGGGTTTGGGGTGAGTCTCTTGTAAGCAGCATATAGATGGGTCTTGCTTTTTTATCCATTCTGTTACTCTGTGTCTTTTGATTGGTGCATTCAGTCCATTTACATTTAGGGTGATTATCGATAGATATGCACTTATTGCCATTGCGGGCTTTAGATTCATGGTTACCAAAGGTTCAAGGGTAGCTTCTTTACTATCCAACAGTCTAACCTTTTTCTTGTTATTGTAAACACAGTCTGATGATTCTTTATTTCTCTCCCTTCTTATTCTTCTTCCTCCATTCTTTATATACTAGGTGTTTTATTCTTTGCCTTTAGTTAGTATTTGGATGGTCTGCTTTCTTTGCTATATTTTATTTTCTCTGGTGACATCTTTTTAGCCTTAGGAGTGCTTCCATCTAGAGCAGTGCCTTTAAGATATCCTGTAGAGGTGGTTTATGGGAGGCCAACTCCCTCCGCTTTCGCTTGTCTGGGAATTGTTTAATCCCTCCCTAAAATTTAAATGATAATCGTGCTGGATACAATATTCTTGGTTCGAGGCCATTCTGTTTCATTATGTTAAATATATCATGCCATTCTCTTCTGGCTTATAAGGTTTCTGTTGAGAAGTCTGATGATAGTCTGATGGGTTTTCCTTTGTAGATGATCTTTTTTCTCTCTCTAATACTCTGTCCTTATCTTTGATCTTTGCCATTTTAATTATTATGTGTCTTGGTGTTGTCTTCCTTGGGTTCCTTGTGTTCGGAGAGCTGTGGGCTTCCATCATCTGAGAGACTATTTCCTTCCCCGGCTTGGGGAAATTTTCAGCAATTATTTCTTCAAAGACACTTTTTATCCCTTTTTCTCTCTCTTCTTGCTCTGGTACTCCTACAATGCGAATATTGTTCTGTTTGGATTGGTCACACAGTTCTCTCAATATTCTTTCATTCCTAGAGATCCATTTATCTCTCTCTGCCTCAGCTTCTCTGTATTCCTGTTCTCTGATTTCTATTCCATTAATAGTCTCTTGCATCTTGTCCAGTCTGCTGCTAAGCCAGTTGATGGCTTGTCTCATTTCTGCATTGTCTTTCCTCACTTCCCTCACTTCCTCCCTTAGCTCTTGCATATTTCTCTGTAGGTCCATCAGTATGGTTAAGACTTTTATTCTGAATTGTTTTTCAGGAAGATTGTGCATGTCCATCCCATCAGGCTTCCTCTCTGGGGTTGTCTGGCTGATCTTAGTCTGGACCATATTCTTCTGTCTTTTTATGGCCATAGAAGTGGTCGCTAGTAGGCACCATGTGTGTCAGCTGGGAGAACAAAGTTCCTTCCTGCTTGTTTTTCTCCTTGCCCTTCTCCCAGGTCTGAGCTATTTTCCTGCACACCAGGAGGCAGTCTCTGGGATAAAACCCTGAACTGCCTGTGTGCAGGTTTGCCCTCAGCCTAGACCTGGTTCTGGGGTTCTTGCTACTTAGCTGTGCACCTGCCGGGAGTCTGTGGCGCCGGCCAGGGAGGGAACGAATGGCAGGCTGCTGATCTCTGTGGGATGCCTCAGTGTGGCTGCTTTGCCCAGCCACCAGCCAAGGGGTCCAAAATTCCCCAAGACTCCCAGCCTGCTGGGCTGAGTGCGCTGGGATGATTTTGTCCTGCTGCTAGGCCCTTGCCTCTTTAAGTCTTTTAAAAAAGCACCCGCTTTTCTTTGGTCCCGGGGAGCCGGCTGAGAGGACCTGCTTGGTTCTTTGTCTCAGATCCTACACTTCTATTTCTCTAATCTCCGATACACCACGCGATGTGTGTCAATGCTCCTGGCACAGACCACTAGGGCTGGTTGTTTGGCGGGCCTGTGCTTCCACTCCCTCCCCACTCTGAATCTTTTCCTCCTGCCGGTGTGCTGGGGTGAGGGAGTGCTCGGGTCCTGCCAGGTCATGGCTTTGTATCTTATCTGCTTCGTGAGGCACTGAGTTCTCGCAGATGTAGCTGTAGCCTGGCTGTTGTCCTATATCTTCTGGTCTCTCTTTTAGGAATAGTTGTATTTGTTGTATTTTCATAAATATATATGGTTTTGGGAGATTTCTGCCACCCTGCTCATGCTGCCATCTTCCCAGAAGTCCCTATATATTTATAATGGTTATATATCCTCTTGTTGGACTGACCCCTTTATCATTATGTAATGTCCTTCTTTATCTCTTGTTACTTTCTTCATTTTCAAGTCTATTTTGTCTGACACAAGTACTACAACTCCTGCTTTTTTCTCTCTATTAGTTGCATGAAATATCTTTTCCCATCCCTTCACTTTCAGTGTGTGTATGTCTTTGGGTTTGAAGTGAGTCTCTTTTAGGCAGCATATAGATGGGTCTTGTTTTTTTATCCATTCAGTAACTCTATGTCTTTTGATTGGTGCATTCAGACTGTTTACATTTAGGGTGATTATCAATAGGTACATACTTATTGCCATTGCAGGCTTTAGATTCGTCATTACCAAAGGTTCAAGGGAAATTCCCTATTATCTTACAGTCTAATTTAACTTAATTAATATACTATTACAAACACAACATAAAGGTTCTTTGCATTAGTGTTTTATCTACAAGGTTTTGTGCCCTTAAGGGCCTGTGAGTTTAACTCAGACTTATTTCAAATGTCAAAGTACAAGGAGAAAATGGTAATCTTCAAGTACAACTTCTAGGGGAATTAATTTATTTTACTTGGTTTAAATATTTAAAACAAAACACTTCTTCTGAGCTCTTGCTCTATGCCAGGCACTATTCAGAGTGCTTTGCACTTTCTGACTCATCTAATGGCTAAATACTTACAAAGTGTCTTCTGATGCTCCCATTTGATCTGCTGCAAACTGCCCAGAGTTTAACTGAGTCCCTTCCTTGCCCTCTTATACCTTTCTCTCTGATGCTTCAAACTTTTCTCCATATTTTAACTTTCCTTACTATTGCTTTGTGACCTGACATTGTCATTTCTTTATACACCTTTGAGTGAATTCTGATGAGAAAGTTTGCCAAAGACATCGATTATTATGGAATCATGCTTGCAGTAATGGTTTGATACCAGAATCCCCTCCACAAATGGCAATTAATATGGTGTTCCATTGAAGTGAATGCCAGTATTTATGTTCTACTGGAATTTAGCAGGAAACTAAAAGTTCATAACAGAAGATAATTTGCAGTGATAATCGTCTTTTGCATAGTTTGACCCACACTATTACAGTTATTGACGCATACTGAGTACAACCCAGGGACCTAGTCCCAGCAGGCTATGTAAACAATACCTCACTTCCTAAGGCAAATAAATAACTCTTCAAAAATCACTGAGGTGTATATGTTTATTACCTACCAGGAAGGATCCCACAACACAGAGGTTACTATCTTGGGAAAATTTTAGAAATATATATTAAGATTCATGATACTGTACAGCAATTACCTATAGCAGGAAATGAAATATTCTAATTAAGGTTTTCCAAGCTTACATATCTATACATACATATACACATATACATATATGTTTCACATTGTGTCAATCACCTATTGTTACAGTAATAATGCTACATAAGCAGTCACACACTCAGTGGCTTAAAATAGGTCTGCAGGCTGAGGGAGAGTTGGCTGATCTAGCCTGCACTTGGCTGCATAGTCTTCCTGGTCTCCACTGGGTTACGGGGATATCTCCTCCTCCTCCTGGGAGCTGCAGGCTATCCCAGCATGTTCTTCTCATGAAGATGGCAGAGGGGAAAGAGCAAACAAACTCAAACATGTGCGCACTTGCTAAGACCCTGCTTATGTCATAACTGCCACTCATCCTATTGGCCATGGCATATCTCAAGAGTGGGGAGTTGCATACATAGTACAATAGAACGTTACTGCATACCTGGTGAAGAGCATGGATAAGGAAAAGGAGAATTGGGACTAACAATGCAGTGTATTATACATATATATGTTTTATGTCTACAGGTATCACCTCATTGCCTTCCAAAGACAATATCTATGCATTGGCTAAAGATGGTCTGAAAGCCCACTCTCTTTTCTCAGTATCTCAATGTGACAGCATCCAAAGTGATGATAATATTAGTAATTGTCATTATGTATTAGAAGTTTTACCAAGTACCAGACACCATGCAAAGGATTTTTCATTCATCACCTATTTTAATTTTCACAACTTGGAAATGTTAGTTCTCATGACAGTGAAATGTAGGTGATACTAATCAATCTTATTTTAAAGATAAGAAACTGAGGCTCAACCAGATAACCTAGCCAGTGTGTGGAGAAGCCTGAATTCAAATGCAGTTCTATATGGTTACAAAGCACCTGCTGTTATTTCTACACACCTTACCTCTTATAATACTTAAACCCCTCTTTGGCCCCAGTCACCCTCTCTGTTACCATCCCTCCCTCTTTCCCTTCCTACCCAGTAATTTCTCAACAGGTCCCATATTAATTACATTGTATCTTTTCAATAAAAGACATCAAATCCTATCTCTTGATATCCCAGTGGGAAAAATTTTTCACTTATCTACCATAACATGATCTCTTCCTGTCCTTAAGACATCTCATCATATTCTCATTTGGGTTTAATTAACTCTGCCAGCTAACAAGCTCTTTGAGAAAAGGAGACCAATCTTTATAGTTCTTCCTAGCACCTACCTTCTAATCCCTAATTTCTAAATAAATGAATTATTAGACACTGATTTCCTCCTTCCAAATTTGGGCTGAACACCAAATAGTTCACAGAGAAGATAACTGCACACATCAAGTAACTTTGTGTTTCACACAAGATCCTTTTGGAATGGGAAGATAATTCCTACAAAATTCCTTTGAAGAAGAAATTTCTTGCATATAAAAGGTGTTTTATAACCAAGGAAATGACAAAAAGGGAAACAGTTACAGGCAAAAAGGGTGAATAAAAAGGACAATGGGGTCTACAGTGGGAGAAGAAAGTGAAGAGAAGGGTGTGAAAATTTTAGTCAGAGGAGGAGGTGGTGGAGGTAGAGAAGTGGGGAGAAAAAGCAAGGAAGCAGGAAATTAGGAAGAGGTTTCCGTCACAGCAATGTGGAACTAGGATGTTAGAAAGAAATCATTTAGAGCTAACTAATCAAGAGAGGGCAAAAGTGAGCAGTCTTATTATTTCGGTGTTTGGATAGGTTTTCTAATTACTATTAGAAGCTTTACAGGTGTTATTCAGATCCTGATTACAGCAAAGATTCGCCCAAATCCAACACTTTTGCCTAAGGATAAATAGCTTTTATTTAATATGTTCTATTCCTTAAACATCTTCTTCTCTTATTTGACTGAAAGAAAGAACACCATTTACCAATCATTCCACTATTAAATACATATGGTATCTCATCGTTTTCAAGATTCCCTGCCAGGGTCACGAAGGATCCACAGTTTCTGAAAGATGGTCACACACTCTAGTCCTGCAGCTAACCCAGCTGTCTAGGCAGGATGTGTCCAAGCAGTCCACGAGGCCTCGTATAAATTTTAGTGCATCTTGAGGACAGAGTGTCTTCTCCGTCTCTCGTTGAAATGCCACACTTTCCAAGATCAATATTCTCCTTCCTTCCTTGGCTGTTTCAATCTTCATACACTTATGGGCAAGAACGTCTCGCTTGGACTCTTGCAGGGTTTTCATAGTCTTCCTGAATGTGTCCTAAGGTGATCATTGGGAGTGAAAATGCCCAGAAGGCCAAAAGGATTTGATTTATTTAGTTAGTACTCAGGCCCAGAGGCATTCCTCTGGCTCATGGTGAAATTTTAGTGGGGTCGCCTTCTCCCTGACTGTAACAAGCGCCAAACACATAGATGGTATTCCAAGTGAGCCTCACCGGGATCCCAAAGAGCGAAAATGTTCTTTCTGTTGTGTGTGGAGACTTTCCTCCTGCTGCTGAACACAAACCAAGCTCCTTTCCACTCAAATACCATGTTGCAAACTCCTCCGTAACTTGCCCTCTGTGATGTCCCTCTAGATCTTTCCTTGGCCTAATTTCCAGGTTCTGAACTCCCATGGAATATCTGTATTTCTAATTAATTTCTACAGATGGATTTCCCTTTTTTCTAAGTGGAATCTTGGCATCCTGACGTTGGTCTAAATTTCTAACCTATAGTCCTTATGTACATTTCTGTGGTCTTGGAGGACATTCCCCTTCACCTCATCCCATCACTCTCAGTAGTGAACTTGGTCAAGGGAGGCAGACTCCAGTTGAGCTCAGTCAGCAGCATATGCTGGTTCCTTACTCACTAGGTTGGCTTCCTACTTGATCACATCCTGAGTCATTTGTAGATGAACCAGTCTTTTCCTTGAAAGGTTACATCAGTGGTAATCCCCTGAAGTACTCATGTTAAGGGGCTCTGGTTTTGAATTCTGGCAAACCAGAAACAATGTATTTATTGAACACACTCAGCTCAGCTATTTTATTCCAGGTTCCATAGGGTACAACATTTTGTCCAGCACAGTTGCAAAGCAGACATTACACTCCTTCTTCAGCCTGAAAGATAATTTTTTCACCCCCTTATAAACCCACGAAACTTCCCACTCTGTGTGTCTACTATAACCTCTCTTAGGACGAATTGGCTAAATGAAATTTCCTAAATGCTTCCATGAGCTATTCAAGGATTGCATGCTGAAAAAGGGTGCCATGGGCAAACAAGATGGGGAAAGATTTCCTACTCTTGTCTCCCCCTTGGAGAATGCTTATATGCATATTGAAGCTTCTAAGGAAATACATAAAACTGTTCTGCTTTCTTTAAATCTGTTTAAAATTTATTGACAACCATTCATTTTAATTCAATACATTTCACAAACACACAGGACAAAGATTACTAGTAAATGAATCTCTAGGCCTTCCCGTCTGCTTGGTCAACAGTGAGGATTTGGGGTTTTCCCACTTAGTTTCTTTCATTTCTGTATGCTCTGCAGTTACCCAACATGCTTTTGTGAGCATCTGTAGTGTAGATACAAGAGGAAATCTGGAAGAATAAAAGGATAAAAAGCTCAAAGAATACGGCATATAGAAAATGGTATTTTCCAAAGATAACTGCACTAATATATTCCATCCACATACTCTTCTCATATTATGACTTCCAGTGAGAGATGGGACCTATGTTTCCTTCCTTTGAATCTAGACAGGTTCTGTAACTGCTGTGACAGAGAACTACTGAAGTGATGGGATTGTCTTCTGAAGCCAGGTCATCAAAAGTGAGTCTTTTCAGGATACTCGCCAGCCTCCATGTTGTGAGGAAACCCAGGCCACGTGGAAAGGCTACATACAGGTTTTCTGGCCAACACCATTAAGCCAAGATTTTGGCTAAGAGCCCCTATCAACTGCCAGACATATAATGAGAAAGGCTTTGGGTCCCTTCTTTTGAGCTCTAGTTAAAAGCAAGTGGGACAGAGATGAACTATTCTCAGGGAACTCTACCCAATAGCAAAATAAGCATTGCGTTGTTTTAAGGAACTAAGTTTCAGGGTAGTTTGTTATGCTGACATAGTGATTGGAACAAGTCGGGAGAGCCTTGCAGTGAGGGAGATGGGTCAAGGTGATTTAGCTTAGTTTTAGAGATTCAGCATGATGATGACAATTACCAATCAATACTGAATTTCTTCTAAGAAAAGGGCAATTCTTTTCTAGAGTTTGGGTTGCCCACAAATATTACTTTGAATGCTAGGTTCTTCTTCCCTTATCAAGAAAAACCATTCATATATATCCTATTTCCTATTGGGACACTGTTTATTCAGTAGTTTCACTGAGTCCAGAGGGGCTGCCGGCTGAACCTCCAAGTTTTCTCATGGCTGTCTCCCTGTCCCCTTCAGAATTAGCTCGACTGTCCTCTCTTGAGAAAAGCCCTCCTTCTCTCCTGACTAGGGATTTTCTGTCTCTACAATTCATAGTATGCATCATTACATGAATTCTCTCACTGACTTGATGATTTGTTTATTGGTTGCCTCTCCACTAGAACAGAATTTTCTTTCTCCCTTTATTCACCATTGTATTTCCAATACAGTAGCTGGAGTATGCACTTGCTAGGGCAGGCATTTGTTAAATGAATGGGTAATAATGAAGGGTAATTGGAAGGTCCCTATCCTGGAAGTCAGAAAAGTGGATTCTGGGGCTGCCTTCCAGCCACAGGGATAGAGGCAAGGCCTCTGTGCTCCATGCCTCATCCGCAGTGAGGGCAGTGCACAGCTGACCTGGGAAAGCCCCCTGTACCACTCCTCTACGGGTCAAGCTCTTGAGGCTCTCACATGGCCTGAGGTTCTACTTCAGCAAATCCTTATACCATTTAAGCTGATTTTTCACCACAGAAATTGCATTCAATCATTTTAAGATCTAGGTTACAGTTCCATCTGATAAAGCCATTTGTTTTCAGAACATTTGGTCCTCGCAGACACACCTTTGTTCTCAGGTCATCTATCTGTTCCAGACATTATCCAAACAGACAAACTGGGGTAAAAATGACTACATTCCATTCATGATGCTTTGTGATTCCTCTTCTCCCTCAAGAAAAGGCTTTGGGGTATAACAATAATATAATTTATTGTCCAAACCAGGATACTTTGAGAGTCAAACGGAGTTCTGTTAATAATGACATCCAGGAAAACCGGTCTAAATCAGAATCATCCCAGGCAAACCTGGATGTCAGGTCATTATTTTCTAAAGCCTAGATACTGTCAAGGAAATAAAGATATTCATATGTGTGTGTGTGTGCGTGTCTATATGTATATATGTGTGTATATATGTATATGTACATACACAAACACATACAGACATACCACTTGGCTATACCGTAGTTGTTTATCCATTCAACTATAAAGAACATCTAGGTTGCTTCCATTTTTTGGCAATTATGAATAAAGCTGCTATAAACATCCATGTGCAGGTTTCTGGGTGGACATGTTTTCAAGCCATTTGAGTAAATACTTAGAAGCACAATTGCCAAATCATATGGTGAGATTATGTTCAACTTTGTAAGAAGCTGCCTGTCTTCCAAAGTGGCTGTACCATTTTGTTTTCCCACCAGCAATGAATGAGAGTTCCTGCTGCCCTCTGAGATGTGGGTAGGTTTAGTGGAAGCAACAAAAGATGTTGAGGAACTCAAAGACTTAAAACAGCTGGAAGCCATTATCAGGTCCAGACCTGAAGGGTAAAGGAAGGAAAGGCAGAGCCCAGGAGAACTAGAACCATGAAGGAGATGTAATCACAAAGACCTGGACCCACCACTGGGAAAGAGGTTCCAAGGCTGGATGGGGGCAGAGGGATAAGTTCTCTTATCTCTTTCTCCTCCTACTGGCTGTTCTCCTACCAGCACCTCCCATTATCTGAACCAGGTAGAAGACAGAGACCAAGAGAATCTCCATGATTCAGTCAATAAGAGCCAGTCCCCAAGGATGCAGAGAAAGGTGGCTGATGGACCTACAAAGGGGCGGGGTACACCCAAGCACTACAGACTTGTGGGCAAGACAGTATAGTGAGCAATGTTATGAGCAGGGTTGTTGTTTGAGCAGTTTGTAAATGGTGCATCACTATTTTTCTGTAGAATATGTTATTGAGTTGAGTCATTTCAAAAGTGGTTTGAAACATAGTTTCTGGAGCTGAAGTCACCAATGCAGTGGAGGGGCCGTACATCTCTCCAGGACTTTCTGTCCTGCTTGCTCACCCTGGTGGACATTCCCCCCTCACACTCCAGGCAGGCGGGTTTCCATGCTACTTCTGATCTTTAGGGGTGAGGGAGGCTCATTCTCATCTGTAAGTTAAAGTGCTTGGTGAAATCCCATTACCATCCAGTGTCTGCTCTCTCAATCTAAACAACAGTGTTATAGCCAATGGCACTACTGTTATTTCTTGTTAGTTTCTCTTGTCTTGAAACTCTCTTCTGCTCAAGCAGGTGAAGAACTTTCTTATGAATGTGGGAAGAACAAAGCCAAGAACACATCTATTGTCTTTGTGTTTTAACCTTTGATATGCAGGGTCCTCCCCAAGCACAGACCTGGGGAGGAGGAGCGGGCAGGGGTCACCTCTTTCCCTAGCTTGGGGTTGCTAGACCTCAGCGCCACGGACGTCTTGAGCTGGATGACCCTTTGTTGTTGGGAGCTGTCCTGTGCCCTGTAGGATGCTCAGCAGCGTTTCTGGCCTCTACCCATGAGACGCCGCTGCTCTCCTCCTCCTCCTTACAGTCATGCCAGTAACATGTATCTCCAGACATTGCCAAGTGTCCCCAACTGGGCAAAATCCACTCCACTTGAAAACTATGTCCTAGTCTAAGGGACATACTAGCTTCTCCCTGCTTTGATACCGTAGGAACCTAACAGTAACCTCTATTACTTGGTACAAACATGGTTTTGTTCTTTGTAACCAAAAGGTTTTACAAACTGGATCCCAACTTGTTACAGAATGCTACCTTCTAGAAAATTCTGTGGGAAGGGGAAGGCTTTTTTCCACCGTGACCCAAACCATCTTCCCAACTTTACTCTTCTTTCACTCACATGCCCATGAGTACTGGTTTGATCTTAGCTCTCTTCAGCAGATTTTGGCATCCTTTGTGGCCAGATGGGTTGGGTCACTGATGATATATACAACTGCTGCAGATTTCAAACGGCAGTTTGAATAAAGACGGCATACTGTGATTTGTATGCTGCACACAATTAGAAAAAAAAGGGGGGAGTGGGGGAGGAAGTATTAATTTGTGTCTTCACCCAACCACAAATCATCCAAATACTGACCCCTCATAATTTACCGTATTTACCCAATGGTCCTTGTTTATTTGGAGTTCTTGTTTATATCTAGAATATAGCAGCTTTTCTCTTTTCAGTCTTTATCTTCCTTCAAGTGTTTGAGAGGGAGGAAATCCTCCAAATACTTGACCTCCTTTTACATTGGAGGCAGTTTTATTTATTTATTTTTTTATATCCTGCCTCATTCCAAAAAAGGTTTTGAGGAGAATGAAGACATTGGATGGCATGGGTCAGTGAGAGAGCAACTGGGAAGGACATTCCCCAAATCAACACAATTTTCTGAAACAATGTCAAGCCCTTACAAGGCTGGGAAAATAACCAAGTCACATACCGTGAAAGTGAAGGATTCTCTCTTAGGGAATAAGTGTCCTCTAGCTACTGTCCTCCCAGTACATTTGTGAGCTTAACAGTTTGGAATGTCAACAAGAAGGGAGATTGGGGGCAGAGGCCTGCACAAGGCTCTGTGGCCGACTCATTGATCAATGCGAGGAAAGGAGTCAAAACTGGAAGCTGTTTGGAAAGAGCGTACAGACTAACCGCTTTGAATCAACGTGCAAGAGAGATTTATTTTCCCCAGACATGGACAGATTACAACCAAGAATCCTAAGCAAGCAGATCTCCTGAATACAAGACTCTACAGCAGACAGGGCTGAAAATCTGTTCAATAAATGGTGAGACCCTGCATTGTTTGTCTTTCAACATCTCTCACAAACCAACCTTCCAAATGTCCGTTTCAGCCAGGGAGATGCAATTGGTCACTTTATTTACAATAGTTGTCAAGACCAAATCTGGGCTTGAATTTTTCAACACTGACTCATAGTTTAAAAAATAAGAGAGAGAAAATGAAATAAAGAAGTGAAGGCACAGTATGTAATGGTCCAGTTGGGGTTATTTAGCCTGCCATAGTCTTTTAAAAGAAGGAGCAGAATTGTGGAAGTCAACATTTGGGTGGAAATTCAGTCCTCAGGGAAGGTTTCTAGCTTGTCAGACCACCCATGTCATTAGAAGTCCTTGCTGCAAGTTGCCTGGGATACCCTCAGTTATTAACATGTTTTTGACGGGTCTAAAAGAGCAGAATTAGAAAAATCACAGGTACCCATGCTGCAGAGTCAGCAGTCATTTCAGCTGGGAGAACAGAGACCATGGATGAGCCTGTGTTGCTGTGACCCAAGCACTTTGGCCAAAAACAGAGCTGGAAGCATAGGCACAACCCTGATAGGCCCAAGAATTGGACAACGAGAATATTGATTTGACTAGCCTAGAGCAGTACTGTGCAACAGAAATACAGTGCAAGCCATACATGTAATTTCATATTTTTTATCACATTAAAAAAGTAAAAAGAAACAGAAAATGAAAATTAGTAACATATTTTACTTAACCCAATATATACAAAATGTTATTTCAACTTGCATTCAGTTTAGAAATACACGAGATAGTTTACACTTTTATTCTTACTAAGTCTTAGAAATCCGATGATGTGTATTTTATACCACATGTCACTTACAACACAGGTGGCTATTAGCATATTGGTCAGTGCAACTTTAAAGAAATCACCTACAAGTTCTAATCTCTCAGTACCCTACAACAACAGTCTATCAGTGGAGTGACTCCATCAACATGACTTAGAAGCAAGGTACAGTTGCAAACAGAGAGTTAAATCTGGTCTCTGTGGCCACTAGTTGTGTGACCTTGGGCAAGTCACTGAATTACTCTTTCTTCAACTGACGCAGCTGTGCTAGCTCATCTCCCAAGCACACTTAAGGAAAAGATCTCAGATTTCCAAGGTCTCTGGGACTGGTGGTGGTTAAAAAGATAAGTTCACAGTTTTTTTTGAAAACTTATCCCCACAAGAGGTAAAGCCTAATTCCCCACCCCTTCAGGATGGGTTGGACTTAGTGACATACTACCAGTGAATAAAATATTGCAGAAGCTATGCGATGTCACTGCTGATATTAGGTTATAAAAAGATTGTGGCTTTCATGTTGGATTTTCTCTCTCTCTCTCATTACTTGCTCTAGGGCAAGCCAGCTGCCATGCCATGAGGATATTCAGATAGCCTATGGAGAAGCTCACTCTCTGAGGGGCTGAGGCCTGCCAACATCCATGCAGGTCAGCTTGGAAACCATCCTTCCCTGGTCAAGCCTGGAGATGACTGCAACCAAGAGGACAGCTTGACCACAACCTCATGAGAAACCCCAAAATCCTAACAACCCAGTTGAGCTACTGCTGGATTTCTGACCTACAGAAACTGTGCATAAAAAAAAATACATGTTTTAAGCTGCTGAATTTGGGGAAATTTGTTACACAAACAGAGCTAGCTAATACAAAACTCCTGGAATATGAGAGACAAGTGAATGAACTAAAAAACAGGCTGACTGCAAGAAGGACAGCACAAAGACACCCTTTCCATTATGCATGGGCTCTTCCAGGAAGTAGCACTGGAAAGCAGACCCACCAACTGTAATAAGTAACATTAATTGAGCACTTCTGTGTACTAGGCACTGTTCCAATCACTTTGTATGCTTTAACTGATTAAATCCTTACAATGATTTATGAGATGGGCAGTACTAATATCTCCATTTCACAGATAAGAAAGCACAAGCACAAGGAGGTTAAGTAATTTGTTCAGGATTATACAGGTTGTCAAAGACAAACCTATGACTTGAACATGGATTGTCTCTACTTCTGTGCTATAATGCCTCATACATGAAATAGGTGGAGGTTCTCCCCAAGGCCTAGCTGACAAGAGATGCACAGTGAAAAGCCCTGAAATAATGACCATCCCTGGAAACAGTGTGCAGGTCTCAGGGTTAAGCCATCTACAGTTCTGTTATTTACATGTAGGGATTCCCAATTACACTTCTAGGGTGCACTGAGATAGGACAACTGACTAGGGTATTAGACCAAATTTTCCTAAAAATAAGACCTTCCAATATTGAAATGATGATGTAGCAATTACTTATGGAGGGCTGATGTCACCTTTATTTGGTGGACTTATTATTCTGGGTAATTTGTTCTTCAGGTAGCAAAAATGGGGAATTGAGACTTGGTTTTTTTTTAAACTGGTAAATTCTTGTTTTAAATTATAGTTGATACACAATATTATATTGCCTTCACATATACAGCAGAATGGTTCAACAGTTACCCATATTCTTTTTTTATTATTATTAAGATATCATTGATATATACTCTTATGAAGATTTCACATGAAAAACAATGTGGTTACTACATTCACCCATATTATCAAGTCTCCCCCCATACCCCACTGAAGTCACTGTCCATCAGTGTGGTTAGATGCCACAGAGTCACTACTTGTCTTCTCTGTGCTACACTGTCTTCCCCTGGACCCCACACACACCATGTGTACTAATCATAATGCCCCTCAATCCCCTTCTCCCACCCTCCTCACCCACCCTCCCACACCCCTCCCCTTTGGTAACTGCTAGTTCCTTCTTGGAGTCTGAGTCTGCTGCTGTTTTGTTCCTTCAGTTTTGCTTTGTCATAATACTCCACAAATGAGGGAAGTCATTTGGTACTTGTCTTTCTCTGCCTGACTTATTTCACTGAGCATAATACCCTCTAGCCCCACCCATGTTGTTGCAAATGATAGGATAGTTTCTTTCTTATGGCTGAATAGTATTCCATCATGTATATGTACCACATCTTCTTTATCCATTCATCTACTGATGGACACTTAGGTTGCTTCAATTTCTTGGCTATTGTAAATAGTGCTGCAATAAACACAGGGGTGTATATGTCTTTTTGAGACTGGGGAACTGCATTCTTAGGTTAAATTCCTAGGAGTGGAATTCCTGGGTCAAATGGTATTTCTATTTTGAGTTTTTTGAGGAACCTCCATACTGCTTTCCACAATGGTTGAACTAGTTTACATTCTCACCAGCAGTGTAGGAGGGTTCCCCTTTCTCCACATCCTCGCCAGCATTTGTTGTTTCTAGTCTTTTCGATATTGGCCATCCTAACTGGTGTGAGATGATATCTCATTGTGGTTTTAATTTGTATTTCCCTGATAATTAGTGATGTGGAGCATCTTTTCATGTATCTGTTGGCCATGTGAATTTCTTTGGAGAATTGTCTGTTCATATCCTCTGCCCATTTTTTATCAGGTTATTTGCTTTTTTGGTGTTGAGGTGTGTGAGTTCTTTATATATTTTCGATGTTAAGCCCTTATTGGATATGTCGTTTACAAATACATTCTCCCATACTGTAGGATGCCTTTTTGTTCTGCTGGTGGTGTCCCCTTTACTGTACAGAAGCTTTTCAGCTTGATGTAGTCCTATTTGTTCATTGTTGCTTTTGTTTCCCTTGTCAGAGGAGATGCATTCAGGAAAAAGTTGCTCATGTTTATATTCAAGAGATTTTTGTGTATGTTTCCTTCTAAGAGTTTGATGGTTTCATGACTTACATTCAAGTCTTTGATCTATTTCAAGTTTACTTTCGTGTATGGGTTAGACAGTAATCCAGTTTCATTCTCTTACATGTAGCTGTCCAGTTTTGCCAATATCAGTTGTTAAAGAGGCTGTCATTAGACATTTTTTTTAAAGAGCATGACATACAAGGGACAGTGAGCAGAGCTGCTCTTTTAATTGGAAATGAAAAAGTGAAGTTAATTAAGCCACAGTAGATGACCCTGAAGTTCAAGGTCAGTGAGGATTTCCTGTCAGGGCAGGCGGTGCAACTTGAGCCTGTGGAGTTTCCCTCCCCAGAATTTCCCCTCTAAAGTTTTTAGACTATAACACTGACAGAGGGGAGGCATAAACTCTATAAAAGAGGGTAGAAGCATGATTTTGGGGTCAGAGCTGTTTTGGAGCCCTTTAAATTTGTCATGTGTGAGCTTTATAAACTCAGTTAGATGACCGCCATCCCTAAACTCCAGCTTCCTTAACTGTAAAACGAGGATTTATAGCAATATCTGTATGTTATGGATGCTATTAATGATTAATACCTCAAATGAACCTAAGTCAATTTGATCTTTCACAATTACCAGTTCCTTTTTTATTCACATAGGTAACTTTAATAATTAGAAGTAAGTGAGGCCACTTTCCCCAAACCTTACCACCAGGTACTATGTAACAATAAAAACAATTCTCAGAGAGAAATTTACCCCAGGTACAAATATTTGTTTGCAGGCAGGTACCAAGTGATAGAAATTTTTAACTTCATTCTTTGTTCTGCTATGTATTTCTGCAGAGTCTTGCCCAGAAGGCTCACCTGAAACAGATGAGAAAATATTCCAGTGGCAGACTTCAGCCCAAGCCAACCTATAAACCCTGGAGCTTTCTTAATTTTTGGTGGACATCAGAAGCCTGGTAAATTGGCACAATGGGTGTTAGAAGTAGTTTTTCAATAGTGGAATTAGGGTTGTTCAAGCCACATGGGTTGTAACTATGCAGCAGTCCCCACCTTGGAAGAATAGGGTGGATGAATACAGTTTCATATTACTGTATTTTATAATACTAGGACTAGTGTATTAGCTAGCTGAGCCTGTGTAACAAAATCCTCCTACAGACAGCTGGAGTCAGGACCATTTCATATTCCTAAGCTGAAGATGCTCTTCAAAAGTGTGCATACCCTTGGACTCATCCTCCCTGTTCATGAAAGGTGAGAAACCCTGCATAGTATCACCCCACAACTCACATGGCTTGAACAACCCCAATTCCACTAACGGAGAAGTACTTCTGATACCCATTATGCTAACTTACCAGGCTTCTGATGTTCACCAAAAATAAAGAGCTCTGGGGTTTATAGTAGGGCTTTTGAAGTACAGAGTATGTTAGTAAACTGATTTCAAAATGGCAGTGTTTGCTGATTTCCATGGAATAAATATGGCCACCATACTGATTTCAAGTAATTAACATGACATTCCTGAATGCAGAGCTAGAAAGAAATGTGCACAATCAACTCTCATGAACTTGTTCAAGCTAGCTCCTGGACACCACTGAGTACAGTCTAATGATCTGAGTTTTACAAAGGCTGACTACTCTAAGAAATATCAAAGATTAACTAACAGCTTTGTGTTAGTTATCTCATGTTGCATAAAAAAGTACCCCAAAATTTAGCAGCTTAAAATAATGTACATGTATTGTCTCAGTTTCTGTGGCTCAAGAACCTTGGTATGACCAAGTATTCTTCTGCTTTAGAAGGTCTCTTAGAAGGCTGTGATCATCAGGTATTGACTAATTCATGGTCTCATTAGAAGGCTTGACTGGAGAAGATCCACTTCCAAGCTCAATCAGAGGGTGTGGGCCTCAGTTCCTACTGAGCTAGAGGCTGCCTACTGTTCCTTGCCGAGTGGATCGCTCCTGCTTCATCATCACAGCCAGTATGGAAGGAAAGCCAGTGAGAGAGAGGGTGCCAGCAAGAGATAGAGCAAAAGATGGAGGTCATGCTGTTTTATAATGTAATCTCAAAAGTAACATCCCTTCATTTTTACTGTATTCCCTTTGTTGGGAACAAGTCACTTGGTTCAGCCCACACTGAAAGGTAGGGTTTTACACAAGGCTGTGAATACCAGAGGTGGGAATCACTGGTAGCTATTTTTAAAACAACATAACATAAACTTGAGTATAGATGAAAATTAATTCCCAGGTATATGTAGCATTTTCCATGCTGAAAGTATTTCAAATTAGATTATAAGCAATATAAACTAAGACAATGCAAATTGAATAATAAGCACTATAAATGTTCAATAACTCTTCCTCCTTCTTCCTATGATATGGATCATTGGGAAGGCACACAGACTGCAACCTGGTAGCTCAAGAGCTCCAATTTGGCCAATAAAATGTTGAAAACATTAGAAGTTCTTTAAGACACTTGCCCTCTTCTCTTCACCACAGACTTCACCATTCCCTATTGGCTCACATATAGTACACTCACAGTGTTCCATTGACAGTCTGGTCCCTGCACTATTTGTATCAGGGACCTGTTAACATTGATGATTATCATCTGCAGACAAACCTCATTTGAGTACTATTTTTAATCTCTTCCCTTCCACTAAGCCTGTTCGTCATTCAACAAATACTTCTTAAGTATTTCTTGTGTTTAAGAAACAGTACTAGGCAAGCCACAAGACACAGAGCTGGGTAACAGAGCCCCCCTTTGCCTGACCAAATGAGCTATGTCTCATTTTATTTTCTCATTTCAAATTATGGTGTTCCAAAGGTGGTAATTTGGTGGAATAGTAAAGGTCTGGGAAAATTCAGGAAACAAAACCTCACTCATTCCTTGAGCACAGGAGTCCTTCTCAAACCACTTTGAACATAAGTAACAAGGCCCAGGAAGATCCCAAAGCATAGCCAGACATCACAGACTGGAATAGTGGTTCCGAAAGCGTAGTCTCCAAATCTGTAGCTTAGTCACCCACCTGGGAACTTGTTAGAAAGGCAAACTCTTGAGCTCCACCCCAGACCTTCTGAATCAGTAATTCTGGGAGTGGGGCCCCACAATTTGTGTTTTATCAAGCTTGTCAAATGATTCTGATGATTCCTCTAGTTTGAGAAACATTTCACTAGAGCATGTCAGAATTGAAAATATCTTAAGGATCATATGCTCAAATCCTGCGTTATACAGATGAGGACCCTGAGATGCCAAAGAGCGACATGACTGGTTAATTTCACCCAGCTAATGAGCAGCTGCTTCCCTCAAGCGCAAGCATTTTGAGTCCTGAGGTTTCAAGCAGGCCAGGGGCTGGGCTCCCTGTCAGGCCTGGGCTCCTGCCTAAACCCATTCCTTGGCTCCGAGTGTACCAAGCACCTCTGGCCAGTCATGCAAGGCACGTCCTGCCAGGTCTGCAGGTGTGGTCCATGTACTCAGAGGTGTGCCACTGCAAGAGTTAAACAATTACCAACCGTTGCCGGCCTTCCTGCTCTTTAATGCCACATACCTGCCCCATTACCTGCAAAGGTGAGCTCAGACACAGGCTGCCATCACACACCTCCCTGGACACCTGCCAGTGCTGAGGGGGCTGGGACTGGGCTGCCTGGCTGCCACCTTGTTTACACAATTAACATTTGGACAATAAACCTGAACCTCCCCTACATATTGCACCCAAGAGCACAGGATCATGGCAAAGGGCACGGAATTCCTGGTATTTTTCAGGTATGACCTTCTGAATCACCCCAAGGAATGACCAGACCTCGCAAAGGTGTATTATGTGAGTTGGTGAATAGGTTGTAAACAATAAGAAGTACTAATTTATCAGAGCAAAATATTCCTTATTAAGAAGAAGGACGGAATGTTTTCTCCATCCTTCCACATACATGGGGGCTGGGGAGAGGTGAGAAGGAGGCCCTCTAGACTTTTTCCAACAACACCATTTCCATGAATGGAACCAGAGAACAACAATAAAACTATAAAGCACACGTCCTTATTTGAGGATACTGGATAACTTTTACGTTATTTTTGAGTCCTCGTGTCAATTTCCAAACATACTTAGAAAGGCTTGATCATGAGGGATGGAGAGAGGTCAGGAATAGGATATTCTGGGCCTAGACTTACATGTTATTCACAACAAATGAAGAATTTAGTCGACATTACAGAGGAATGATCTCTGAAATCTTAAGTACCAATTGCAATGTGAAGGCCTGTTTTGAACAGTGCTTCTCCACAGGGGGCAGGAGGGAGCTCATGTTTCTGAATCTCAAAAGCCTTTAAAAAATGCAAATGCTCTTCCTCTGGACAGAGTAAACATCCTAGGGCTGAGAATGGTGTGTGCGGGGGTGTCTATTCCCACATCATTCCGGCATGCAATGCCATGGAGTTCCAGCGCACCCCCCGCCACCTCTCCTTCACCTTCAACAAGGGTACAGAAAATGTGAAGATGTCATTCATAGAAATTCTAAAAATCTACAATACTAGATTGTGTTGCTGAGAACAGCCAAATCTTAATCATCTCTGACTTCTTACACCCTAAAGAAGAGGTCTAAAATTAGTGGCCCCCTGCTATGTCTTGCCTACAGACATGCCTTATACAGTGTTGTATATGCAGTGTTTAACTCATTTATAAAATAAAGGTTTCGATTAGCTACTGATGCAGATCATATTTTTCAAAGATGATTGCAACACGATTTCATGGCCGACATGCTCTTCTAAGATGTAACTCTGTCACTACCCCATCAAGAGCAGAGCCTTGAATCTAGAGGGCTTGTGAGCGCTGTGACCAATATAGTATGGCTGAAGTAATATGTCGGGCCTCAAAGACTGGGTCATAAAGGGCTGTGAATCTTTCTCCTTGTTCATGGGAACACAGGTATTTGAAGCTCTGAGACACAGTGGAAGAAGTCCTACTACCCTAACGCTGATATGATATGAGGAAGTCAGGCCACATGGGAAAGCCACATGCAATTTCTCCAACTGGAGAACAGTTCTCCAAACTGGTCATTGAGTTTTCCCAGCTCAAAAACAAGACATGTAAGTAAATGGGCCTTTAGGTAACTCCAGCCTTTCAGTATTCCCAGCTAAAGCTTCAAACATGGTGGAGCTGAAGCAAGCCATCCCCACCTTGCCTGTGAATTCCAACCCAAAGAATCCATGAGAATAATAAAATGGTTGTTTGTACATGTAAGTTATATTAAGAAACTTATATAGAAATAGTAACCAGAACAATTTCCAACATTTATTCATAGATTTCCCATAACATTTCAGAGTTTCTTAAAAACTGGGAGATGTGGCAGATGGATGGACCCCATGTGTCCCCAAAGCAACTAGTTAGGTGGCAGACCTAGTGGCTAGTAGGTGGGGAACATACTTGGTGGGTGTGTGCTCTCCAGTTTTGCAGTCGCTGTCCCTGACATTATGGACTGAAGTTTGATGGCATAAGTTGTTACCCTCAGCCTATTATTTTTCTTACATAGCAGAACTGTATGCTTGAAAGCAGGTAAACAAAAGACAGAAAGGGCCCTGAATCTTTCATACCAGCACCTTTCTGCCTGGTTCCTGTATGTACTTTGAGTTTGCTACCCCTGCCCTGGGATACAGCAAACACAGTAATAAATATTTATTGAATTTTGAAATCAACCCATCCTTCTTCTTGCTGATTTTGTATTTATCTCGATTCTGCTGATAAAAATTTCTTTTCCTATAAGTTTAATGGCACTTAAGACATCTTTTTCTATTTCTCCTTCTCTCCTTCCCTTCCTTCTTTCTTTCCTGCCTGCCTTCCACACTTATGCATGTGCATCTCTTCTTTCCTGTTATGTCACTGCACATTAGCTATCCGTTCACCTGCCACTCAGAATACAGAATAATGAAATAATATTTTGCAAACTGAAAAAGCTTGTTTTTTAGCAGAAGTACCATTTTCTTCAAGGAGCACCTGCCTCAGAAGCATTTAGGGAGTTCTTTAAAATATAGAAACCAAGAGTCCTCCTTGTATTTAGCAACTCAGACTGAGGGCACCAGGAGAGAAATATGGACTTCAGCAAGTGCTTCACATGATTTTGGTGCTGAGCACAGCTTTAGACATCAGTGCAGCCCTTCTTTAAGTGGCTAAAATGGAAGGTAGGTTCTGCCATCAAACCCTGGGATTGCAAAAGTGGACCTGATAGGACCAGAATGAGGGGTCTTGGGGTAGTACTATATGAAGGTTAGAGAGTATGTGGAGGTTGCCCTGGGACCCATGGTGACAATGAGGTGACAAGATATTGAGTATTTAGGGTCTGGCCCTCCAGTAACACAGAGAATAGTAGATCAGCTGAGCAAGGTGGGCTTAAAGAAGGTTCCTTATCACGGTCTGTGGACCTGGGCAGGGAGAAAATTCCACCTTGTTTGCACTGATCTCTGAATGAAATGTAGCACTTTCTAAATTCTGAATATAGGCAACAAACAAAAGTAGCATTAGCAGGACCCATGACTTTGTCCTAAAAGAAATCATAGATATTTTTATATCACAGAGATATAATATAATGCCATTTCCACTCATCACTGCTTCAAAATTATGATAATTTTAGGCCCCTTGTTAGATCTATTTAGCAGACTATTACAGAAACACATCTATTGCTATATCACAATTAAAATTTTTTGATATATAACTAGTTTCCTTTGTAAACCCAAATATTGTATTTTATGGGTTTAAAACATCCCTCAGGAAGGAGTCCACAGGCTTCACTAGACTTCCAAAGATCCATGCACCTGAAGCCCTGGATTAAAGAAATAGGTAAACTAGAGAATCCAGCCTGGTGTTTACAAGTCTACTAGAAGACCCAGGCTGTCACCTTCTACCTGACCTGGCCCTGAGGCCAGAGGGAGCTAAGGGAGGTGACAGGGAGAGGAGGGCCCCCAGTGCACCCAGCATCCAGGCTACTCCTCCTGGGTGCCTGATGGTATGAATGGCTGCTTGCACCCCGTGTCCACCCATCTGCCAGGCAGAATGCACAGTGCCAGGCCTGGACTGGGACATGCACGGCAGAGGGCCCATCTTCTGCCGGAGACTGAGCTGTCTGTCCAGCCTCACACCTGCCTCCAAGGCCACCTAGCCAGCCACCCTTCTTAGGCAGCACTGGAAGCACATTTCCACAGCCTGAAACAAGACAGCCACACTTGCTGATAAGCAAAGGATGTATTATTTCATAGAAGGCCTGAGAAGGCCATCCGAACCTCACATTAAAAACAGCAACCCTTTGTTTCAAGCTGATGAGCCAGCACGGGGTGAAGCCATTTTTCATCTTCACTAAAAACATACAAAATCGGGTTTTTTTCCCATGTCCATGTTAATCCTTGTTTTCCAAATAGAGAAAAAGAGGCTCTGTAAGATCAATCATCGTATAATACTAATCTCTAGTATGATTATTACCTATTAAGTTAATGATTAATTATGGATTATAAATATTAATGTGGATTTTGATTTTAACATCACTATGACTTAATATAGTATAGATTAATTACAATTAATATTCATACATAGCTAACAGTAAAAATAATAATAATACTACATCTTGCCATGTACCAGACTGTGGCCTGTACATTATACTTTCATTTTCTGATATAATGTGTATGCAGCCTTCTAAGATGGTTGCTATTATTACTGCTGCTTTATAGATGAAGAAATCAGAGGCTGAAGAACTTGTCCATAGTAAGGAACTTTCTATGCCCTCGGAGGACTACAATCTGAAACCAGGCTTCTCTGACAGAAAAGCCATGTTCTGTCCATTATATAAGGGCGTCCAGTCCTCACTGTGCCTCTTATGTTAACATCTCCCTACACGTACATATTCTCAGCTAGTTGGTATAATGGAACCTTCCAGGGAAAGGGAGTGGGCGGTTTCAGCCTCTCAGAGGTGCAGAGCCACCAGGCCATTTCTTCAGGCCAGAATCTCGTGGGCCTGACTCCACTTTGTCCTGGGTCTTCTGCAGCTTAAGTCAGCAGCTGAGCAAAGACAGTCCTGGGAGGTGTGGTGTGACCAGGAATAAACACAGGCAGGAACATCTGAACCAAAACGCACTGAAACTTGACAGCCAGGACGTGCCAGGACACGCGGGCTCACGGCTCATAAAGGTTGCAACTTTTATTGTGAATGTTCACAGTCACTCGGTTAAAGGAGTACGAACACCAACACTACCATCTGCTGACACTATTGGGGTTCTCTGGTATCTGGGGGTGCAGCCCTATGTCAGCTCTATTGCAGGGAAAGAAAGGGCAGTGAAACCACAGGCAAATGGACATTTTCCTGTCCTTGAAGGGAGGAGATGCAGGGTAGGGTTAAGGGGTGGAATTTCCCTGGCTCATTCCATGACGCCAAGACCAAGGCTAGAAGTGAACTGAGCCACCTTGTAAAAAGCATTATATATAAAGTCATCTGTTTACCTCAGCCGCTGCTGTCACAAGCCCCGTGTTCCTATCAAGGGTTTAAAGCAAACACTGTAAGCGGCTAAAAGAACAACATGGTTTCTGATTCTCTCCTAAGACCTGATTCACTTACAAAATGGGCTTATGAACTTAAAATTATGGGAGGGAAGGAGGGAGGGGAAAGACAAGAACCCTTTTATTTAGCATCTTATTCACAATGAAAATTGGCACAGAAGGCAACCACATACATTAACACAGCTCAGGCAAGCTTAAAGCTTATGAATACATTTCTGTGGAAAAATGTGAATATGGAAAATCCCCTCTCTTATTTTACCCTTTCCAAAAAAGCAATGAGTTCTGGGCTCAATGTGTATCCATAACCTCCCTTAGAAACTGGGAAATGCCAAGTGGGGCTGAACAGGGGAGTCCAGGTCTGAAGGAGTGGAGGGTCTGCTACTTCTGAAACCAGAGGAGAGGAAGGGAGGAGGCCCGCAGCTCACTCACACGTAAAATTTCATAAGAAATGGCAAAGGGGGCCCAAGCAATGGTCTGAGTTCTGCGTCTCTGATGATTTGGGTTATCTGTTGGAGAAGATTCATTATAATCAGAAGAGAGAGAAAGAGCTGTTTCCAATCTTGCTCAAAATACACCAATTAAAAGAGGAATGATAGTTAAAGAATTGTACACAGCAATAACCAGGAGCCTGGCATGGTGATCTTGTCATTAAGTTTTATTCACAGGGTTTATCCTTAAGGACCCTTTAAAGTATTTAGAAACATAAAGTAATTCATCCTCCTAGAAACTGCCTTGAGGATAGAGGCTTCTGGCTAATATTTCTGCTTGTTTGAATTCTTTTGCAGGCACTAGAGGAGGCTCTGCCTGATTGTTTCTCTGGAGAATAAGGGATTTAACTATGCATTCACAGACGGGGGAAGCAGGTTCACTATAAACAGGCTGAAGACACTGTCCACAACTGCGAGCACCATTCATCAGTGTATGTGCCTGACATCCATCCATCCATCCATCCATCCATCCATCCAATACATATTTACTGATGGTCCAAATGGCCCTCGCTTATGCACATGCAAAGTCTATAGAAGCCCTGGGAAAACGCTCATGATTCCTGTAACTCACCTTCACTTCTGAGCCTGCAGTGTTGGTCCTGGTGGAAGAGAGAGCATGCAAAAGCTATGAAGTGGGGAAAAAGAATTTATGAAGTGAGTGAAACTCTAAGTAAATACATAAGCAGCCACTTTGCTAGACATGATCAAATAAGGAAATCTAATGAACAGAAAATAAAAATTTACACTTGTCTAGGAAGCACTCAGCAAGTAATTATCGAGCACCGACTATGGGCTCCTAGCAGACTCTATCCTGGGCCCAGGAATACAGACAAGCTCCTTCTATGTCACAGTGCTCCTGGTCCAGCTGGGCAGGCAGACAGGAAACAATGTAGCCACCTTGCAGGAAGTGCCACAGGCTCTATGAGAACTGCTAAGAGAGTGCATGGCTGGTCTGCAGGCTTAGAGAGGAAGCATGTACAAAGGCCCTGTGGTGGGAACTGGCTTCTGACGGAATGTCTAAAGGCCAGTGTGGCTGGAGTAGCTGGTTATCTAAGGCCTTGTAGCTTATGCCGAAGGCAATGGGAAGTCATTTATAGTTCCAACAGAGAAGACACTATCATCTGCTTTTTAAACTCTTCTTCTGGCTTCCCGTAGTAGAATGACCTGTGGTGGCAAGTGGTGGAAGCAAGGACAGAGCTGGGCAGTAATTCAGGCAGGATGGTAGTGGCACATGGATTAGGGCCCTTCACGTAGAGATGGAAACAATGAGAGGTCGGCTAAACAGCTATACAGAGGAAAGAGCACTGCAGGAGAGAACATCAGAACCTTTCCTCGAGAAGCAAAGGAATGGGAAAGGAAGGAAATGCTTCCTCACTGAGCGGTGAATGGAGGGAGAGTGGTCAGGGTGGAATTACGGCAGAGGGCAGGCTCCAGGCTCTGGCAGGCTCATGCCAGCAGATGGGGTGTTATCGGTGGGCTGACCTAAGACCAACCCCTTACCCAGCTTAGCTATGGAGAGAGAACATTTAAACTGAACTAGCTTCCAGAATGTCAGATACATCTCCACTCACTCTCATCTTTCCTGTAGGCTACATTTTTCCATGCTTTCTGTGCTTTGACACTTCTAGGCTGAAATCCAAAAATTAAAGGAGGAAATGGCAAGTTTTTTGATATTCAGATTTACAGCTTCTCAGATACATTTAGAATGAATTCAGCAGTCATAGAAATGGATTAATATTGAAATATTAACTATTAAACATTGAAAATAATATTAAAATTATTTTCAACTTAATTTTTGAAAACCACAAAATCAGAGTTCTAGCAGCCTGAGATCATTGTGCTGTTCTGTTTGGTCCAAACCATGTATGCCTTACCCTTTCAGAGATCACAGCTTTCCCTTGCATACATTTGGAAATATGTGATAGCCACCCCTGTCCACACTTGGGGTGTCACTCTGTCTGCAGGTCATCCATCACTGCATTTGTAGCAATAAGTCAGCAATTACCTTGGACTTTTTGTTAATAAGCTCATAAATTACTAATCAGAGTCCTTTAAATGATTAGGATGTTGGGCCCAAATAGCATGTCACATGAATCTGTCACAACTTTATCTATTTAGTGTATAAATTTGGCAAGTGATTTTTTTGCAAGTAGGGCCAGCGTCCATTTCATCAACCTGCAATTCAAAGGATGACTGAGCACCACTTCTAACAGCAAAATGTATGCATCTTATAAACACTTCCACCATCCTAGGCTGCTTTTGTGTGTATGTGGGTTATGGGATGAAGGTAGGTATGCAGAGAATAGAAGGTGGTTCTTGTTATTTTTCAAAACCAGTTCATCTTTTCTGATGAGTCATACCCCTGTATCTAAGCCAAGTTCTTCCACGTCCCCACTGGCTTCAGCTTTGGGAATCCTGGGTGTGACTCATGGGTCATGATCCTGAAGACAGAGCCCTATATTTCTCCAAAAATAATTTAGGCCCCTCCACCTGTGATGCAATGATACAACTCCATATAAATCAGTGGGAGCTTTTATGGGTTGACTAATATGTTAACACCCTGTGATCCAGAAACGGAGTTGCCTAAACTTTTTTTAGGCTGGGTCATGTTGAGTGTAAGCAGTGCTCTAGAGTTTTCAGTATCCTCCAAGATGATGTAGCAGAACAGGACAACAAATGGATGATTAATATGCATGACTTTGTGTAACTCTTAATCATTTTTTGTTAGAAGGAGACCAGTTCCTGTGCACTTACTGTTGTCTCTTTATGTCATCATTCTTAGAACTGCAAGAACGGCCCCTAGTTCCCAGATAGGAACTAGAAATGATAACATTTGATCTTCAGGACTTCTGAACACAATACCATTCAGCCTAATTTGAAGAACTGAATGAAATCCCTAATTACACTTTTTTTTTCCTAACACTTAAATTTAGCTTTGCAAAGTTTTTGTTACCCAGAGAGTCTACAGCTGCAAGGACCACTTTTTGCCATCTTAGTAAGTCCACCCAGAGGCCAGCCATTATCATTTTCTGAAGACAGGTAAGAAAACATCATTTGTAAGAAAAATAGAAACAAAATTTTAAAATTCAAGCTCTTTCCAATTTTATGTTATTAAGTATCTGTTACTAAAAGATACAATTTTGAAACTAGCCCAAGATGGCAAATGTGTGTGTATATAATCAATTCATTGCTGCCCGGGGCACTGGGTTGAAATGATATGGGTCTCAGGAGAAATGATCATATTGATGAGCAATATCAGCTACAGGCTCAGAATTGGGGAGAAGAGTGAAATCTATTTGCCATCCACACCCTATTTCCTAAGCCAGAAAATTAAAAATTATTTTACTGTAAATAAGATGGAACACAATATTAAGATAACAAATTATCTAACATCTTCCCATTGTCATAAGTACTGTGTACCTTTCTTTACACAAGAAAAGCCCTATTATCAACATCAGAGAGGCTGAAGAGTGGAGAACATCTTGACACCAGGCATCTGAGCTCTCACCTTCCCTCATGGCTTCCACATTCAACATACGCCTATGACTTCATAATGTTTATTCTTCAGATCCAGAATCTCTCCTGAGTTTTGGAATATCTGTTCAATAATTTACAGGAGTCTTCATCTCAAACATGGAAAACAAAAACAAAAACAAACCTAGTTCTTACTCTACAGATTCCTCTTGGCACATTTTGTATTCCATTAATAGCATCATTATGAACTCAAGACTAGAACCTTAAAGGCATTCCCATTTTCTTTCAACTGCTTTACATGGTGAGCCACGAAATCCTAGGAATTTTAACACCTGACTTCTACCTGTATTTTAGATCTACCATCTTTTCTTTAGGTATTCATTTTTTCTAGTTGCATAAAAATTTGCCAAAACATTTAGCAGCTTAAAATAACACAATTTGTTATCTCAAGACTTCCTCCAGAAGAAATCTGGGAATGGGTTGGCTGAATACTCTCATCAGTCTCATGGGCTGCTTTCTTATACGAAGGCTCATGGGAAGTATCTGCTTCCAAGTTCTTTCAGGTTGTTGATAGAACCCAGTTCTTTGAGGTCATAGAACCGAGATTCCCATTTCCCTGCTGGTGGTGAAAGGGGGTGGGGAGTGCCGCTCCTGGTTCTTAGAGGCCCGTATTCCATGCTATGTGGCCCTCTCATATTCAAAGCTAGCAGTGGAGAATCTTATGTCAAATTCCACTCACACTTTGCATCTCTCTCACCAGGAAGATCCAAACCCCTTTTCAGGATTCATCTGATTAGGTCAGGCTCACTTGAGATCATCCCTTTTCCTAGGGTCAACTAATTTGGGACCTTAATTATTTCTGCAAAATTCCTTGACAGGCCTCACTGGGGTAAATGCTTGGTTGAACACTGGGAGGAGGTGTGTGTTGGAGGGACTATGGGAAGAATTCTCCCCTCTACATTTTCCAAGGTCACTGCTTCCAAGGCCCTACTACTCTCTGTATAGACCCTCACAATGACCATCTGACTCTGTCTCGAATTGCATTCTCCCCAAAACAGAACTTGAGATAATGATGCAAGTTTGGGCAGTCTATTTGCAAGGTGAGCCCAGCAACCCTGCTGGGGAACTAAGAAAGTGAAACAGAAAAAGCAGGAGACCAATATAAAGTATTTTAGTGAATATGTCACCACCGTGAGCAACTGGGGCTCATTACTGCTGAGGAGAGTGGGGAAACTGGGATATTCATCTTCCAACTCCCACCATTACTGCTTGAGAGCGGCTCCCAGTTGCTCCATAAAGATTCTCTAAAACTTGTTCTCCTTGTCTAACTAAATAAAACACAGATCTGATTCTGTCATGTCTTTTTCAAAAACACCTATCTATTCATACAGTCAGCAAACATTTATTGAGCATCTATTATGTACAATGCCTCATGTTAGTCACTGTGGATTCAACAGTGAAAAGACAGCCATGTAGAGCTTATAATTGGAGTGGATCAAAAAATAAACTACAGGTTCCTTAGGACAGCCCATAGGCCTTTCAAAATCTGACATGAATTTATTTTGGCACCATCTTCTCTCGCCTTCCTCATGAAAACCACCCTCCATTTAGGTCACCCAGAGTTCTCAGTGTTCTTAGAAAATGCTGTGTTCTTTCATACTTTTGTCAACTTTGCTCACCCTAAGATGTTTTTCCCTTCCTCCCTTCCAGGAAAACTAGTATAAATATGTGATTAGAAATCTACTCACTCTGTACCATCATGATACCTCTGCTTCAATAGCATTTATCAATCCTATTGCTTGCATCTCAGGGCCTGCTGCATAGGAGGGCCTTCTGGAATAAATGCGCTAAGAAACCATGAAAAAAATGCAACAATTTTAGATTGCATTATTTCTGATATGTAAATAACTGTTTTAAGATTTCTGTTTGTTTTAGATTTCCATTTGGTATTGTTAGGTTTCAGGTAAGCAACTATGTAGATAGAAAGAGATAGTAGAGATGAATAGATATACACCTATGAATAGAGAGATATATTGATGTATATGCAAGACAAAAATAGTCATTCAAATAAATATTTTTGGTTGGTTTTTGCTATTTTAGGTTTCAACATTAAGAGTCAGATTGTCAATGTGTCCTTGGGGCTAGTTTTGTTTTTTGTTTCTTTAGCTCTACTGAGGCATAACTAATAAAAAATGTGTATATTTAAGGTATACAACTTGATATTTTGATACATGTATCATTGTGAAATGATCACCACAATCAAGCTAATTAACATATCCATCACCTCACAGTTAATTCTTTTGTGTGTGGTGAGAACATATAAGATCTTCCTTCTTAGCAAATTTCAAGTATATAATACAAAATTGTTAACTGCAATCATCGTAACTTAATCATCTTGCATAACTGAAACTTGATACCTTTTGGCCAACATCTGCCCATTTTCTCCAATCCTCAACCCCTGGCAATCATGACTCTACTCTTGTGCTTCTTTGAGTTCAACTGTTTTCAATTCCACATGTAAGTTAAATCATACAGTATTTGTTTTTCTGTGACTGACATTTCACTTAGCATACTGCCCTTCTATTGTCACAAATAGCAGGATTTATTTCTTTTTTAAGGCTGAATAACATTCCCTTGCATATTCCACATTTTCTTTATCCGTTGTCTCTCACGGACACTTGGGTTGTTTCCATGTCTTTGCTATTGTGAATAATGCCACAATGAACATGGGGGTGCAGATATCTCTTGGAGATACTGATTTCCTTTCCTTTGGGTATATGCCCAAAAGAGGGACCATTGGATCATAGAGTAGTTCTATTTTTGATTTTTTTTTAGGACTTTCCATACTGTTTTCCATAATGGCTGTACCAATTTACATTACCACTTTATAACAGTATATAAAGGTTTCCTTTTCTCCACATCCTCACCAACACTTGTTATCTTTTGCCTTTTTGATAATAGCCATATTAACAGGTGTGAGGTGATATCTCACTGTGGTTTTAACTTGTGTTTCCTTGATGATTAGTGATGTTGAGCATATTTTCATACATCTGTTGGACTTCTGCATGTCTTCTTTCAAAAAATATCTATTCAGTTCTTTCCCATTGTTAAATCAGGTTTTTAGTTTTTTGATATTGAGTTGTTTGGGCTTCTTATATATTTTGGTTATTAACCCCTTATCAGATGTATGGTTTGCAAATATTTCTCCCATTCTGTAGGTTGCTTTTCACCATGTTGTTTCCTTTGCTGCACAGAAGCTTTTTAGTTCAATGCAATCCTGTTTGCCATTTTTTTTTCCTTTTGTTGTCTGTGCTTTTGGGATCTTATCCAAAAAAATCATTGCCCAAACTAATGTCAAGAAGCTTTTCCCTGTGTTTTCTTCTAATAGTTTTACTGTTTGATGTCTTATGTTTACACCTTTTAACTATTTTGAACTCATTTTTGTATACAGTGTAAATAAGGTCCAATTTCATTCTTCTGTATGTGGATTTCCAGTTTTCCCAGCACCATTTACTGAAGAGACTATCCTTTCCATATTGTGTGGTCTTGGTACCATTATGAAAGACCAGTTGACCATAAATATCTGGATATGTTTCTGAACTCCCTATTCTGTTCCATTGATATGTATGTCTATTTTTATGCCAAGATCATCCTGTTTTGATTACTATAACTTTGTAATAAAATCTGCAGTCAGGAAGGGTAATGACTCTAGCTTTGTTCTTCTCGCTTAAGATTGCTTTGGCTGTTTGGAATAATTTGTCATTGCGTATGAATTTTAGGATTGCCTTTTCTGCTTCTGTAAAGAATCCCACTGGGAATTTGATAGGGTTGCAATCAATCTGTAGATCACTTTGGATTGTATGGACATGTAAACAATATTAATTCTTCCAATTTTTGAACATGGAATATTTTTCTGTTTGTGTCTCCTTTAGTTTCCTTCATCAATATTTTATAATTTGCAGTATGTAAGTCTTTTACCCTTTTGGCTAAGCTTATGTCTAAGTATTTTATTCTTTTTGTTGCTATTGTAAATGGGATTGTTTTCTTAATTTCCTTTCTAGATAGTTCATTGTTTATGTATAGAAACATCACTGATTTTTGTATGTTGATTTTGCATCCTGCTCATTCTAAAGCTGATGGTTTTATAGACATCAGGGATGGATAAGCTAGGCCAAATTTTCAAATTTAAGTGAACAAACAATATCCCCTTTCTTTTGATAAAGAATCTTTTTCAAGATATATTCATGTGTTACCTTTTTTTTTCTCTTTTCTTCCTAGACCAAATATTTGGAAGTATGCTGATAAATTTATCTGACCTAGTGAAGAATATTTTTAAGAAAATCAGCTTTATTCCTTGAACCCTAGTGCACATTATAAAGTCGATACAAGTAATTTATATTAAGTAATATAAAGACATTTAAAACCACCCAGGGGCTATAAGGTAAAGATGTGTTTTAACCAAAAATATCCCATTAAAAATGAACTCGTGGGCTGAGAAATTTGAGATACCTAGTTGGGATTCCTTTTGTTTTCCTTGAGTCCATCTTGGTTTAAGAAAACTGCTGGTTACAGAATATATCCCTCTTACTTGAAACTTTACTTTTAATAACTCTCATTGAGCTCCTATTATATGCTAAGCACTGTGCTATTTGTTGAGGTTTCAAGAATAAGACTGACAGAAAGGCATTGAGGAAGAAATGTTACTTGTTTCAATAAATATTATTTCTCCCACAATAAATATTACTTGTCTCAATAAATATTATATCCAACAGGCCCAGATTTTTCAAAATTCAAATAGGAAAGGCCTGACTTAAAGAGGTTTACACTTACAGTATTCTTTTAGATTTCAGATAACTAGGAAGCCTATGTTCAGAACAGCAAAAGAATATTTCCCTGGGTCAAAGATAAGTCAAGATAACATACCTCAGAGGTCAAGAAAAGCTTAAGATAGGTCCTTTTTAAAAAGTTCTGTAATATTTTAAAAAATGAAAAAAATGTTACTTAAAGAATTGCAAAACATTTTTGGTATTTATTTTGAACATAGTAACACTCTTAATTTTAAAATACAATGCAATACAATTGTGATCATCATAAAATTAGTACATGCATTCATAAATAATTTTACTTCATGGTTCCTTAGAGATAGTATGATTCAGCTAAAAGGACACAAGGTTAAAGTTGCAGAACAGACACCTCTGGATTCATCTTTGACCTCTATAACAGTACACTTGTGTGTACAACCTCATTTGGAGAAAACGTCAAGTCTTATTTATAAATTAATTTGATCGCAGAAAGTGTAAAAGTGAGGGCACACTGAAGGGCCCAGTCGCATGTCCTAATCAGAAGGGAAAAGTGGCTGATAATCTGTAGTCGTCACCACCCAGGACCCTGGCATACATGAGAAGGAATGTTTTACTTTAGAAATACTCTCCCCATCTTTAAGAGTTAAGACAAACTTCTCTCTCTGCATTCTCTCTCCTCACCCACAAACCAAAATCCTTCCTACTATTCATTAATCATAACAAACCCCTCTGGATGCAAATCGAAAGTATGCTATTAGCACCCAAAAACCAATATGTTTGATCTCTGACACTTAAGGGTGATTCCTAATCAGAAGAGAATGTAATACCGGGACTAGGGGAAGTTAGGGAGCTATCTGGAGATGAAATAAGCAAGGAGGGAGGGAGGAAAAATGGAGGAAGAGAGAAAAGAAGGAAAGAAGGAAGAGAGGGAAAAAGGAAGAGGAAGAAAACATTCATATTTTTTAAGGAAGAAAGGACCAGAGACATCGTCTAACAGGGCAAAAGCAGAAAGGTGCAAATTCTCCAGGGCCTTTCCAACACAGTCATTGAATCCCTGGCTCTAGCCCTTCCCAACAATGAAACGATAGGAGAATTCAGGGCGCGGGCACTGCTCCGGCATAACTGTGGACAGATTTTCCCCCATATGTTTACAGAATTCTGAAAGTACAGAAATAGCTGTTGAGCTCTAAGCAGTTTTTGTAAAATTACCCTAGCTCAGAGATGTTTTCATTCTACCCTGGGGACTCTTTGGTGAAATCTAAATAAGTGGAAAGGTTCAGCTATTTTGGAGTTTTCCTTGTGCTAAATAATATTCTGTAGATTGGATTAAAAGCAGGAAAAAAAAAGTAGATATTTTCACATTCACATAAATCAAAATGGCTGAATGTTTAAAACAAACAAAAAAGTGGCCTCAGGCTGAAACCAATTATGGAAATTCTTAGCCAAAAGGGATAATTTATTAGATCATTTATAATGAACACAACATGCAAATGAAAACTGGTATCCCTGACCTCAACTACCACAAACACTGTGATGTTTTCTATTTATAAAAATTATCACAATAAGTCTGTGGAGGGCCTTGGTAGGAGGATCAGGCCAACGGTCCACAGGAAACCTGCCTGCTCAGGGTGGATACTGGAGGCAGTCAGCTGTACAGTGTGACAACTGTGGGTGACTCTTCTTTCTCCTGTGATTGTATTCATTGACTTCATTGGTTCTTAGTGGAACGTTTTTAAAATTATTTCACAGAAGCACAAACAACCCTCTTTACCTGGTTCATTCCTATCCATTCCTCAAACAGCAGCTCAAATACCACTTCATCAGAGAAACCTTCTTTGACCATAAATGCACAACAACATCAAGCTAAATATTATGTATTTTCACCCCTAATCAGTTTCTGTCTCTGCCTTTGACTGGAATCCACAGAAGGGTAGAAACAATGTCTATTATACTCACCATGATAGCCCCATGCCTAACCTTTAGTGGACCGTCAGCAAATGTTTGTTGAATGAATGAGTAAAGGAAAGGAAACTATCCTTAATTTCTAGATAATATACTTGCATTATCAGGAAGATTTTGATTGCAAGTAACAAAATACCCAGCTGAACTTATTAAGATGTCCAGAGGCAGATGTTTCCAGAGTTGGTTAATTGAACAGCTCAACCACATCAAAGCACTGAGTCTATTTATTATCATTCTTTTGGTTTTCCCCTCATCTTCACAAGATGGCTGCTATATCCCCACACAAGTAGGTTTAAAGCCAGCAAATAACAGAGGTAAGAAATCACTTCTCAAACGTCAGTCTATTGTTAAGGAAGAAACTCCAAATCCTCAGAGATCTTCTGAGCAGACTTTTCCCTCAGTTCCCACTGGCCAGGATATGTCCCATTCCCTTGTCTACCTGCAAGGAAGGCTGGGAAAAACAAGTATCTGGCATTTTTCCATATCTATAATAAGGGAAGGGCTCTGTGAGCAAGAAGGAAGTTTGGGCAAGTGGCGATGGGGTAGCAAAGTAACCAGGGGTCAGCTGGCAGAGCCTATGATTGTATTTTATTTTGTTTTAATATGTAATTTTAAGAAGTGTCACTAAAATGAGCCCTGCTGGGCCCTAATAACATGGGTAGACCATGTCCTGCACACAGAGGCAGACGGGATGCGAATCCAAAAATGCTTCATGAATAATTAAATCCAATGTCTGATAAGAAAAGAACCCTTTCAGCATGATGACCTTGAAGATTATTTTGGACTCAACTCCTATGAGGTCAGAGAAATGGACCAGAAATTTATCCTGTTTCATTTTGCCATCCACCGGCTGATGTTATTTAGCTGATGGATGCTGCCCATTCATGGTTGTCATTACAGCAAAATGGGTTTGTTGGATCTGGAGAAGTTGGTATGCCCTGCTCCTGTTAATTCTTTCATCCCAAATAAATGTCCAAGTTGCTTCCAAGTACCTACCGGATCAACTCAAACACTCAATGAGCACCATTAACTAGACGCTGGGGAATCAAAAGGATCACAGACTGCTTGAAGTTTCTGTACAGCATCTGATGGGTCTTTGCAAGTGTACGAGACCCAGGATCAGCGAGAAGTCAAAAGACACAGAGACTCAACACATTGTATGACTGGAGTATGGGCCTTTCTTTAAAGGCAGATGCTGGAGACAGGTCTTATGCCATTTACTCCCTCCGTCCTGTTAGCTCTACTTCTAAACCTACCTTTAAAATTCCTTAATTCCCTCCCAAGTGCTGAAATATTCCATTTCAGCTTTGTTGGTAGGAATCTGACATGCCCGGGAATAGAAGCCAGCCTGCACCATTGATTTAGAAATAAAGGTTGCGATCCTTCTTCAACTCAGAAAGATAGGAACACGGAAGGACCCACTTGAAGTTTTCCCAGATCTGGAAGATTTGTGACTCCACTGTTCTTGGGACAGAGCTGCCAAATTCATTAATTGGCTGAAGCTCAAACTAGTATTGTAAGAAATTCATTCATTGGCTGAAGCTCAAACTAGTATTGTAAGAAATTCATTCATTGGCTGAAGCTCAAACTAGTATTGTAAGAAATTCATTCATTGGAGGAAGCTCAAACTAGTATTGTAAGAAATTCATTCACTGGCTGAAGCTCAAACTAGTATTGTAAGAAATTCATTCATTGGCCGAAGCTCAAACTAGTATTGTTAAGACCACTACAATCATGAGCTCTCCTCGGCATAGGACTGGGATCATCTGAAATTTTGAGCAGGTATGAGGAGCAAACTTCTGGAAAAATCTGCCTGGTGGTTTGATGTTATAGGAAATTGTGGTCTGTTCTGCAGCTCTTTGCAAGAAAAAATTGTCAACTGTATTATTTAGGTTTTGTTCCTGGCTGCATCATTACCTGTTACACTTGATCCTCTTTTAAGCTCATTTCCTATATTTACAAACCTTGTTATTTTCAAAAGTTTAAAACTGTACCTCTCAAAGGACACCCTTTCTTTTTCCTTCCATCCTGCAAGCCTCCATACACATGGCCTCTCCCAGTAGCTGTGATCGGCATTATGATATGTGATGAGCCTCTCGGAGTGCTTGAACAGATACCAGGGGAGGCTGGTTTCTTCACATACGTAAATATTAGAGATGGAAGCATTCCTTTGGGGAATTTGGAAAAGGTTCAATATTGAGGACTTGCCATTTCCCCAAAACACTGAAAATGTTTGATACAACTGAAGCATATTTAGGACACATTAAACAAACAAACGAAAAATCCAGGGAAATAGTAGGCAGTATGTTTCCTCGTGTTGTCTGAAGACCGTACACAACAAAATTAACAGAGGAGGCTTGTTTTTAAAATGCAGATTCCTCACCCTCTTAAATGTACTACATCAGGCTCACAGTGGGTGGAATTTCAAAATAGGGGCTTCTCAAGGTGATTCTTACACATCGCTGGAGAACTGCTAGCATGAGGCATTTCAGGTCTACCAATTTCCCTGATGCATCCATCGGTCATCCTGAAACAGAGGAGGTGAATGCATGACCAAAAGAAGGCAAAAGAAAGGTGTTAGTTTCTAGATCCAATGCCGGTCATGGTTGTTACTTAAAACATCCTTGTGCCATGGACTTCTTTGGCAGATTGAGGAAGCCAATAATACATCTCTTCTCAGATTCATGTCTTCAAAAGCATAAAATAAAATACATATGATTATAAAGAAAATGAATTGTGTTAAGTATAATTCTATCTATGGACCCCTTGGGGGTCTGTGAACACTAGATAAGAATCCTCGAACCAATGGACAGAGTAACCCAGCTATCAGAACCTGCTAAGTGGGAACGACAGATCAGCCTTGGTCAGGGGCCACTGATGTTCACAGTCTAATTTCAGGTTAGTTTCAGCAGAACCTAAAAATGCGCCAATGAAGATGATAACAAAAGTGTTTAAAGATAGACACTGCAGCAAATGGGCAAAACACACACTTCATCTCCTCTGTCTTTTCTCTCTCTCTTTATTACTATATACTTCCTCTCAGCCTCTATGAATGAAAAAATCCTCTTCTATGTAAAGAGTCCTACTTTGGTCCTACATGTCCCGCTAGCTACCATGATATCTCTATCCTTATTTTTATTAGCAAAGCATCTGGAAAAAGCCGTCTGCACTTCACTCCTCTCTCACCTATAATCTGCCTTCTGTCCCCACTTCACCATTGCTGTTGTTTCTACCCTAGCAGCCAGCACCTACCACCACGGTGCACTTCCTCTGGGTACAGTCTGTAACTTGACTTCCTAGCTCCCCTTCCCCAGGTTTCCTTGGGACTACAGTTGCTCTTTCCAGTCTCTCCAGGGGCTCCCATTTCTCCAGTATCCCTAAAATACATCTCATCACCAGCCTCTGTCCTCAATCCTCTTTCCTTCACTTTCCTTCACACTTACCTGTCCCTCTCCCCGATTCCCACATGCTGCTTCCATCTGTATTGCCTGACTTGTGGTAGCAGCTGCCTGACTCACCTCTCTCTGTCTCCAGCTTCCTTTCCGATCTGTTCTCTACCCACTCTAAAGGTGGGGTATATCTTGTCCTTGGAATTGCTCCTTCCCTTGGTTGGCACAGAAGCTTGTCCTAATTTTCCTCCCAAATATCCTCTTGGAAGCTGCTCCTGTCTAGGTGAGGTGTCCCTGTGTGTCCCTGGAATACCCCAAAACCTGACAGAAGCTCCCAAAATTGCCCTATTGAGGTTCTCCCCTTCTGGACTGTAAGGCCCTGGAGGGTTCATAGGGCTTAGCCTGGGCCTTTTACATCTCTCCTATCACACATATGGAGGGGCTCAAAAAATTCCTCATCAGATTAAGAAAATTGTTTCAAGGAATAAAAGCCAAAGAACTGATTTTAAAAATCAGAAACAAATGAGCAAACAAAGATAACCATAAATAACTACCATTCATTCTCTGCTTCTTTGGACAATAAATACTGTGAGAATGTTCATGCAAATGATATAAATCAATAAAGGACATGGGAGAGAGAGGGAGGTGATTAATCATGTCTCCCATTTAGACATGGCCAAACAAAAAATCCCTGAGTCCCCTACCAGCTGGTAACTGCCACACTAGATTCACTTCATTCATTCAGCTTCTCATTCATTTACCACAAAAGTTTGAGTGCCTACCATTTGCCAGGATGCAAGACACTGGAGATTTGGTGATGAACAAATACTCATGGTTCCATTCTCATGGAACCATGAGTATAATAGAAGAGACAGTAAATAAATACATGCCTACAAGCTGTGACAAATGCATGAAGGAAAAAGGTTTTGAAGGCTCTGTGGGACAAAAGACAAATGCACATTCTATTTCTAGGTGGTCTCTAGGTCCCTGGAGAATTGAACTAGCCCTTGTATGAATCTTAAAGATTTTATCCTCTCACCCGAAGACTTAAGCTAGAAGTAACCTAAAGATTTTACCCTTCTCTTCCCTCCAAACACTGGTCTTGACCCTCCAGACAGAACACTCTCATGGCACGAAGAACGCCCCCTCCCCTGAGGTCTGGAGTGAGCCTAACCGTCACAGCCCTATTCCCTTTGCCTGAATCCCATGCAGCCGTCCACAATCGAGACTGCTCACTGACAGCATGCTGGGGAAAGAAAAGAGGGCTTCTTTCAGAAAAGCCTTTTTCATGGTAGGTTTTATTTTCATTCCCTTTACTCATCACTCAGAACATGTTGCCACCTCCTCAGGCCAAATGGCCTCACTGGGTCAGCATGGTTTGCCCGGGGTCCACAGCAGAGCGCCTTCTCTTTGAGGCCAGCAGTGGAGGAGAAAGATTTGTGTTCTCTAGTCATTTCCTGAGACAAATTGTTAAATTGTATAACATTGTCTTCTTGTTCTTCTCAGCCCTTCCTTTCATGCATTTTATCTCCACCCTAGTATCCTGGAGTTAACATCTATTATTCCAAGGAAAAGAGAGAAAGAGACAAATGAGCAGAAAGAAAAAGAAAAGGGGAAGAAAAATTCAAATAGCAGAATAAAGGTAGGCAGAAAGGATGAGTTTTCACTGTCCTTCTCATGAAAAGGAATAAATGGAAACATGGAAAGTGTCACCAGCCCACCTCCCCCCAAACTGTCACTCGATTGAGTAAATGTTTGTTGAGCACCTGCTATGTACTAGGCATTGTGCAAAAGTCCTGCTACTGTACAAAGAATTCTTTAATTGTTAAACACATTCTTTGAGATTGGGAGGGAGGTGTGGCATCGTTACCCCATATCTGCCATCATGATCAGGTCAGTGGTTCTCAATCTTGGCAGCATATTAAAGGCACCATGAGATTTTTTTTTTCTAAGTAGCAATGCCTGGGCTCCACCCTCAGAGATTCTGATTTATTGGGCTTGGGTGGGCCCAAGGCATTAGTAATTTTTTAAAAGGTGAATTTAATGTGTGGCCAGGGCTGAGAGCCATTGGTCTGGGCAACAGGTCACACCATCCTGGAACTTAAGCAAGTCTAGATCTTCCAAAGTCCAAGGAAGGAATTCCTTTCCTAAACTCAAACCCACATTCTGGACAACACTCTGACTTGATACTTTGGAGGAATTCTTCCCTTTCACAGCTCCTCAACTCAAGCACTAATCTTGACTCCTGGCATCTCCATGTGGATACAAGTAACAGACAGTGTCCTCTGTTTAGTAACAGGGTTTTCCACTGGCTGCATTCCCAATCAATATTCCTGCCTTTCTTCTCCTTGCCCTTTGCAAGAAATGTATATCTAGGACACAGTGAAATCTCAGTCTCTGTTAGTAAGCTGTATAATTACATCGCTCTGCTACCAAACTTGCTCCTGTAAAAAATACTTCAGAGATATTTTTTCCTGAGCCAGAACGGTGGGACAAACATGACACTGCCTCACAGTTATAGCCTGGGTTTGAAAGGAGTCATTATTTGCATGACAATGCCTGTAAAGGTAATATTCCCACCTTCTTGCTGGGCCTTCTCTCCTGACTGAGCAGGTGTTCATCAGGAAACAAAACCTCATCCTTGCTGATGGAACTGGCAGCGCCTTCTAAGTAGGCCGAAGGATTTTGAGCTTGTCTAACCAGAAATTCTTACCCACTCCCAAAAAATGCATATCCTGTTCGTCCAAAGGATGATAATTAGCACCTGCTTCCACCACTGACCTCCTGTGGGATCTGGCGTATTGCTCTTATAGTTCCTCTGGTCCTCTTGGCCACTGCTCCCTTAATGAACCATGTCAGTCACATGATATGCCATCTAATCTACCAGAGAGGGTGTTGCAGGACTCCACGGCCCTAGGTGTGACTGCCCCAACAAAACCATTAGAGAACAGGTTAGAAAGGATGTAGTTGGAACATGGCCAGGGACTTAATGTAATTAACTTGACAGCCATAGATTCCTTCCCAGAAAAATTATAGCATGGCAGAATATTGAAGCTAGAGGAGACCTTAGAAATTACCTCATCCAGACAGTGTTTACTTTTTGGGACTCGCTGCTGCTGATTAGAATCTGTTGAAAGCAATGGACCTTCTTCCCAGGAAAATGTATGTACACAGTTTTCTATAAGACCTCAGAAGGCTGGGTCACAAGCTCCATGGACTGGGCCCCTGACCCCCTGGTGTAGTCTAACCCCACTCCTCCAGCACACACACATTTTACAGATGAGGACACTGTGGTCCACAGAAGCATGCAGCTCTCAAAAGGAGTCATAGTTCGGTGGCAGAGACACAAATTCCAAAATCCTGATTCCAGTCCCACAGAATCATCCATGATGCTTATTTCAAACACTTCCTTAGAAGACGTTTCACAACTCTTTGCAAAACCATTGTTCTCTGTCTGAGGATTCCTGTTTGTGGATTTTTCTTTCTCTGCCTGCAGGCTGCGTCCTACTGGCAAGATGGACAACCACATGTATGCCTTTGACAAAGCAGCCTCTTCTCAGGAGTAACACTTAATCTACTCTAAATCCTGCCAAGCATAAAGCATTGCAGATGGAGAGCTTTAGAGAGAGCCATGTCTTCACTAGAGCACCACCTGGTGGAGCATGCAATAAATCCTACCTGAGCAAGGGCAAGATGCCTAGGAAGCAGGGAGGCGCATTTCCCATTTCTTCCACATTTGATGCCAGGAGAGCAGCGTTATGCAAATGTTTTTCATAAGAGTTCTTCTAAATATCACCAAATAAAACCAGATTCAAAGAGTACTTCAAAAAATCAAGTTTCTAGTTCCAGGATTTTTATATAAAGTTAATATTCTCATCTTCCCCTTTGACAACAGATAAATCCAAAAGCAAAGGTAAGAAGTTTTTCTCTTGGAGTCATAATTGCCAGCCGCATTTGACCTCAACTTACTTGGCTTTTCTTACACTGCCCCATTTTCTACAAGTAAGAAGATTCTGTCTCTATGTCTGCCATCCAGGGGCTGCATACTCTTGGATAAGTCATTTAATTGCTCTCATCTGTGACTTAGAGATAATCTGAGGCAATGTCCATGGCACTTATTAGCTGTATGACTTGGACACATCATCTCTTAAACTTCCTGTGCGTCAGTTCCTTCTTCCCCAAAATAAGGAAGACAAAAATATCACTCATCTCTTTAAGGTTGTCATGAGGATTTACATTTTCATCAGTTTTATGACACTTTATGTCCAATGGCATGATATGGGCTTTGTGGGAAGAAGTCATCACAATAACTGAGACATCTGAAGTAGTCGATACATTTTCCCAAAGACACTGGTTGTTGGGGGATGATAGGAGCTTATATATGCCACACACTCAGCGAAGTACCTGGTTCACAGTACATGCTTGATAGCTTTTGTTTTTGAAGATTCAGTGGAAGTAATTTAATGGTTGAACACATCCTCACAGACTGCAATATCACATGTGAAACTGGCATAATATTAAGACCTAAAAAAATCTGACATTAGAGAAGGAAGGGAACCAAGAGACTATCAAGTTCATTCTCTTCATAGATGATGAAGCTGAGGCTCAGAAGTATTAAGAGATCACTCAAGGCCACACAGCTATGACAGTAGATCACAACTAAAATCCAGGACCTTCTGTCTCCTAGCAGGACAATCAAATGAGAAAGAGAGAAAGGAAAAGGAACTCCACTTTCAGGAGTTAAATGCGCAGTACAAGTCTTCTTAACTAGTGCACTTAAATGGGTCTCTCAGCTTCCGGCACTGGGCACAATGTCTCAGCCTCCATGCACAGGCTCAAAGTTCAGTTCCCAAAACCCCAAGTTCAGTGGCTACCTGTCACACCCCTCCTGCCTGGAAAGCTCAGGACCAGTACCCATCCCCGAGTGTGGTCAGACCTATCTGCCTTGGAAGCATCTGGTATTGAGGACATGGAGCACCATCCACCCGAGGGCTGGGACCTCATAAGCACCTGGAAGCTTCACATTCCTGGGACTGAAAAGCACCAGACAAAGCACCATGCCTGACATGGCAGCATGAACAGAGGAAGTTTTGCCAGAAAGTCAAAGTGTCAGGGGCCTCACTTCTCACGTCCCTCCAAGCCCTGGGAAAGATGTCAAAAATGGTTCAAACTGTCGTTAAGACTGCTGTCTCTTTCTCCTCTGACTTCTGTTTCATTACACTTCCCTCTATGGTAGGTGATGTTGAGTGGGTGTGGGTGTTTTGGAGATCTGCATAAGGAGAAGTTGAATGAGGATTAATTAGTTTTCGTTTAATGGGAAACAGTTAAGTGGTTCCCAGTCCCCTGTGTAATGTATAATACGTTGTTGTTTTCTACCCCAATATAGTAATGGTCTCCTGAAATACTCCCACTGTCCACTGGGTAAACTTATCCAGTGTCCTGACAAGAAGGTAGAGGATCCAGGCTGCGTCCCAGCGTCCTGTGGTCTCATGGTATATGGCACCTGGCATGGGAGCTATATGGGTAGTGGAGTAGAAACAAAGCTTCAATAGAGAGAGAATACACTCAGTTTTCCAGCACATATAATGATACATTCAGCTATATACTTTTCTCTTTCCTGATGGGAAACAGGTAAAATCAGATTCATCAGAATCCCTATGTTCGTAGGGCACCTCATTGCAGCACTAAAAAGAACGGATGTATTGATACTGAAGTGGCATGTGCTATGCATTTCATCAATAATAAAAAACAAACTGATGAGCCATGTTAGCCTGCATACTAAAATATCTTTTTATTCTCTACAAGGAAAACATGACCAAATGCATTGATATATGAAGAGGCAATGAATGGAATGCAGCTAAATGCACAGGAGAAAGTATGTATAAAGTATAATTAAAAAGCACCGTGTTACTTTTTTATGATTTTATTATGTCTTAGGCATTTATAGCTCTTTAGAATTTGTAATTTCTGGTGATTCAGTTTTTAACTATAAATAAATGTTTACTTCGAAGGTTTTTATTTATTTACTTATTTATTTAATCACCTCTTCCTCTACGCTGTCCCCTGAAGAAAATAACTAAACATCAGCCCCAAAATCTGTATCGGTGCCCTGGGCAGGGGCAAATAAAAAGAGAGAGGGTGGGAGAGAAACAATGGAGGGACAAAGAAAGAAATGAAGGAAAAATAAGAAAAGTTACTCAGACAAAAGTCAGGATTGATGGGATGAACCAGTTTGAATGTGCCTTTACCTGTGTGAGTAGATCTTATCTCCCAGCAGATAAAAGACCATTTATTTGTTTCCTCTGTCTTTTCTTTGCATCTTATTTTCCCTAGAAAGAGACGCAGGACATTCTGACTGTGAGTTCATTATTTTTGCCAGCCTGGGCCTGGATACCTGGGGCAATAAATAACACCCATTTTGTTGCGCCCAGGGGTGGACAGTCCACTGGTTACTCCACTGCACATGTATTCTTTGATGGACTTTCTCAGGGTGAACACCCTCACATGTCACCGTAGCTAAGTTAGAAAATGTCCCCATTGGCAAGCAGGACTCAGTAGGATGACAGGTATCCCATGGGAGAGCTGCAGCAGGACACAGGGTTAAGCCGACAAATTCACAAGCAGGCCTTCAAACCATGATTCTAGAGAACATTAAGGGGACTTGCAGTAACGTGCATTATCATGCCTCAGTTTCCCCTGCTTTGGGGAAATTCAATCCATCTCTCAGATTTCCTCTAGAATAATTTACTTAGTGTCATTTTTTTTTTTGAAATTATGAAATGTTCCCTCCGGCATTTCTTTGTGTTCTTTAAGATGTTATTACTGATGGGGAAACAGAATGTAGTTACATAACAACAGTGTGCACCACTCACACTTTTCTACTCTTACCAAGCAGAATCTGAGAACATCTGCATAATGAGAGGAATCTTGCCCAAATCAGAGTGGCTTCATCTGGTACCTTATCTCAAATCAAGCTTCTCAATTAATTATGAAATGAGAAAGGACATCTTGATTTTACAAAGTCACCAGAAACCTGGAAACATTGGTGAAGATGCAATGAGTGGTGCTGATATTCCAAGAAAATACAGGATAAGATAATACTGTCTTTCCCCCAACTTTATGGCTCCAGTACTGCGAGAAAAATGGTTCTGCAGCTCAACACTGCAGCATGCAAAGCACTGGGCGAATGGAAGACTTCAGTGTAAGGTTTTCAGATATGAGCTATCAAGGGTAGAGAAATATGGAAGGAAGAGAAGAAATGTCATCTTTTGGCCTGGTGCCAGGACCTGAGACAGTCGCCATATGGAGTTCAGGACCCACTCAGCAAAACTTGGTGCTTCTCTGAAGTTCACCAAATAGGAAAGGCATGGCCTAGCCTCATGAGGGAAGGAGAGGGAAGACATCCTTGGGGACTTCTTATTCCATATCTGGGGTTTCCCTGGGAAGGACAGTTTCATGCTTCCTTATCTTCCTTAGTCAAGGCTCACTTGATCACAAGAAATAGAAATCCATTCAAACAAGCCAAGCAATGGACTAATATTCAGCAAAGAGAACAGACTTTTGTGATACACAGCTGCATAGTGAATTCCACAAGCATAATGTTAAGGAAGAGATTCCAGAGAGAATTGTTCGTACTTTAGGATTCCATTTATATAAAAACGCAAAACCAATCTAGGGGACGGTAACAGTGATTTGATCATTGAGTGTGACAATGAGAGGAGGCCACCATGGTAGTCTGAATGGCTTGGACGGAGTGGGAGCAATAGAAATAGAAACAAGCTGAAGGTTCTGGCGGTTCTCAAAACAGAAGTCGTGGACCAGGAAGCAATGCAAGAGCTGGCCCCCACACCTCCCCGTTTCCCTCCTGGGCCAAACAGCCAGGTAGTGCCTACGAGCCTAGGGAGGAGAGCCTCTTCATCAGCACCAACTTCTGCCCCTGCCTCGCTTCTCTCATGGGTCGATCAAGTCATGAGCAGGGCTCTGCATGGAGGGAGTAGGCGGTCTGAGAGAAACTCACAGTCCAGCAAGAGGAAGCAGAAGACTGGAAAGGCCACAGACAGAAACAAAACAAACATAATTTAATAACACCTCCTGAGTAAGAAAGAACTGATCGGGGAAAGTTATGCCATACAGAAGGGAGCTGAAAATATATACCCAGAGAGATACAGATGTATCAAGAATCTAGCAAGGATGTTAAAAATTCATGAACATTTAATAAGCTTTCACAGTAAACATAAATCATTTACATAGCTAAAGCGCTCTTCACACACATGGCTTAGAAAACACAAGGAAGCAAAAAGGACTCCAGGGAGGTAAACAATGGAAAAGATAAAGGGATCATGGAGGAGAGGGGTGGAAGGCAGGAGAGGCCTACCAGCCCCAGAAGTACCGCAGTGGACCAGTCAGTGACTAAAAGTGAAAGGTATACCAGTAATTTATACAATCTGTGCTATTGATTGCATACATGCTCCATTAACAGTTGGCATTTGCACCAATGTGCCATCCTCCCTCATATTATGACCATAAATACATAGTTAAATTTGGGTGGGGTGTGGCAGGCCAGGGGTAGGGGCTGGAGGGTAGAATTTACAATCGATTGTTAAATTATGACTTAACATTCGGTGAGAAACCAGATTTCAACACCCTCGACCGAGTCTTGTAACATTCTATGGCTGCATGTCTTTAAACCATTAGCAAAAAGAAGCTAGGGTGTTAAGTAAGAGTAGAGTCTTCAGGGATAATAACTGTTTGCTCTTAAATCTTTTCCCTGTCCTTCCTCTGCAAACTTCATTTCCTGGACTCTCTTGCCAACTGGCTTCTGGCTTGGTTCAGTCAATGATTGATGAGCCGGGGGAAGAGAGAAGCCAGGGCATTTCTTCCCTGCGCTCTGAGCTTCAGCCAGGACCTCTGGCAGTGGTTTTGCCCTCCTGGGTTCCTGTGCCTACTGTGAAGCACTGCTGTCAGTTAGTGCCTGTGGGTGCCTTTGGTGACTTCAATTCTTCCCCTTATCCTTCTGGTCCTACTGGGGGCAGCAGCCCCTTCCAGCTGCTGTCTCGCTGGCTTTTGTCTGGTTTTTCAGTTATTCCGATACTACTAACTGGGTACCCACACTGAATTCCTCCTACTGGAGAGCCTGGCATGGCCTCTGTGCTCATGACTGAAGCATGACTGATACAACCAGAAAGCCCTTCTCCTGCTACATAACGGGTGATTACCAGGCTATTCCCCGAAAGGAATTTCCCTCAGGAGTTGTTGGAGGAAGAGGACCATGGAGGATGGATTAGAATTCCACAATAACTCTTTTCAAGGAAAGTTAGTCCCAGGAGAGGCATCAAAGACCACAGGGAAAATGACAGAAGAGCTGGTGAGAGGACGAAGAGACTCTGGATTCTGCTGCCCACCCCGAGAAGAGGGACAGACAGCCTATGACACGCAACCTGTGGGGGACACATTAGGGACCAAAAGTACATGGTTTTGTAAAGTGAGTAAAAGCAAGTGGCACAGGGGAGATATAAACTGTAGCTTGGAATATCCAAGGAGAATGCCGTGGGAGGAGAGTGTCTGCTGTGGGGGACACAGGGGATCATGGGCAGTGTGTGTGTGTGTGTGTGTGTGTGTGTGTGTGTTGGCGGGGGAGGGTCCTGGAAGCGGCCCATAGGAAAAGGCTGAGAATTTTGAAGACACTGTTACAAAATGCTCCCAATGGTATAGGTCTCTCTCATGGCTGTGCTGTAGCCACTGCAGAGGACAGAGAACTTCCCAACCTGCGCATAAACACTCCATTGTAGGGAGGAAGAGCCCACAATCGGGCCCCAGAATCACTTTATTTGTGGTCATTCTCAGGCTGACTGGACTATCCTGGGCCCATCTGCCCCACAAATCCATTCTTTACCCTCTCCTGAATCTGCTTTTTACCTCAGAAGGACAGGGTTGAGTCTATCAAGCTGAATTTTCTGGTACCCCACATCAGCTAGCTTCTGAGTGGGTTTGGCCAATGAGAGCCATTACTGAGAGGGAAGATCCAGGGTATTTTGTCTGCTGCCCTCTGCCTTGGGCTGGTTCCCTGTCAAGGGCTGCACCTTCCTGGCAGGCCCAGCTCTTTCTGTGGAGCCTGCTGTGGCTCTGTCTTCCACCATGTGGTCCCAGGCCTGGGGTGCCAATAACATCACCTCTTCTCTCTGCCCTTCCAGCTTAGGGACGGTAGAGGATTCCAGACATTGGCTATGTCTGGGCTGCCTCATTGTACCTTGTTTGGCATTCCTGTGATTCCTGTGTGATTGATTTCTTGCATCATATTCCTCCTGTTTTAAACACTCAGGTGGTTTCTGATCCCTAGTTAGACTCTGACTGATACACTAACCCTATTCGGATGTTACACAAACCAAAGAGAATTAAAACAAGCAAAGTGGTATCAGGCAACTATAACTCTTGACCCCACACCCAAAAAGCCAGGTTCACACACTTTTCCTGAAGTCAACTGCCTAGCTAATTCCCCTCTAGTCCACCAAGCCAGAGAGCATCAAAACACATCAAAACTCTCACTTTCAGTGCTTTTTTTCCTGTATCTGAGAACTCCATTGCCTTGGACAAAATCTTTTATTACTTTTCCTCTATTTTATGAGTAAGGGCATGGTGGAATTTTTTTTTTTTTTGAGTGAAGAGTTTTTATTACTTTTATGTACAGAAAACCCAACAGCACACACTTAGCCCAGTTTGGTGGCCAGTTCTTTAGCCTTTGCCTTCTCCAGCTTGGCAATGCGAGCCACCGACTTCGGGCCCAGGACATTGCCTCCCCAGTGACGGTGGATCTCATCGTATCTGTCATTGTAATTGGTCCTGATAGCTTCCACCAGCTTAGCCAGAGCTCCTTTGTCTTCCGAGTTAACCTGTGTGAAAGCGACAGTGGTGCAGGTCTTCCTATGGACCAGCCGCCCCAGCCTGGCCTTCCCCTTGATGATGCAGTAGGGAACCCCCATCTTACGGCACAGGGCAGGCAGGAAGATGACCAGCTCAATGGGATCCACATCATGTGCAATCACCACCAGCTGAGCCTTCTTGTTTTCCACCAAGGTGGTGACAGTATTAACCCCTGCACGAAGGACAGGTGGCCTCTTTGTAGGGACATCCCCTTTGCCAGCAGCTTTCTTCTCAGCTCGAGCCAATAATCTCTGCTTCTTCTCTTGCTTTGTCTCTGGCCTGTACTTGTGGGCCAGCTTAAGCAACTGAGTAGCCATTTGGCGGTCCAAGGCCTGAGTGAACTGGTTAATTGCGGGAGGCACTTTCAGACGCTTATAAAGAATAGCCCTTTGTCGCTGCAGCCGGATGTAGCGGGGCCAAAGCGGGTGAGGTCCCTTTTGGGCTGGATGTCCTGTCTAATGCCAAAATTCTTGGGCCTTTTCTCAAATAAAGGATTTACCACCTTCTTGGCCTCCTGCTTCTTCACCACGGCAGGGGCCGGGGCCACCTTCTTCCCCTTAGCCTTCTTTCCTTTCGGCATCTTTGGCGACTGGAGGAGAGAGAAGGAGAAAGGAATTGTTGGCATGGTGGAATTTTGAGGCTCAGAATTTCAGCACTTATGCAACTGTAGGTCTGTCTGTATGGCCCAACAGGTCACAGTTTAATATTATTATTCATTCACTTTTAATTTAATCCAATTAAAAATTTTACAATTTAATTTTTAAAATTAATATGCAGGAAAATTGACTTTTTTTCCTTTTGGTATATACTTCTATGACTGTAACACATATACAGATTAATGTAACTACTACCACTACCAGGATTCAAAAAAATACCATTACCCCCAAAACCTGTCATACTACCCCTTTTAATCCTACTCTCTAACTGCCCCTAATTTCGGACAGCCACTGGTATGTCTGTCCATCTCTGTAGTTTTCTCTTTTTGGTAATTTCATATAAATAGAATCGTATAATATGTGATCTTTTGACACTGGTTTCTTTCACCCAGCAGAATGCCTTTGAGATACATCCACATTGTTACACATACACTAGTTTGTCCCTTTTTATTACTGAGTGGTATTCCATTGTAAGGATGTACAGTTTGTTCATCTATTAATTGGCTGAGGGATATTTGGGTTGCTTACAATTTAGGGCCATTCTGAAGGAAGCCACTATAAGTATTCACATACAGATTTTTGTGTGAATGTACACTTCCATGTCCCTAGGGTAAGCACCAAACAGTAGGACTGCTGGGTCATGTAGTAAGTGTATGTTTAATTATCTAAGAAAATACCAAACTATTTTCTAGAGTTGCTGTACCATTTTGTATATGCAATGTATGAGAGTTTCGGTTGCACTACATCTTGTCAGTGCCTTATATTTGCAGTATTTTTAAAATGCTGGCCATTATAATAGGTATGGAGTGGCATCTCATCATACCTTTAATTTTCATTCCCCTAATGGCTAAGGACGCTGAACGTCTTTTCATGTGCTTCTTTGCCATCCCTATATCCTCTCTGATGAAGTGTCTGTTCAAGTTTTTGCCTATTTTTCTTTTAAATACAGGATTTGTTTTACTACCAGTGAGTTTGAGAGTTCTTTCTGTATTTTCAATACAACTTTTTTGCCAATATATGATGTGCACATATATTCCCAAACCAAGGCTTATCTTAACACATTTGAAATGGTGTCTCCTGAAGCAAAAAAGTTTTTTGTTTTGATAAAGTCCTACTTTTTTTGTCCTTTATGTATTGTGCTTTTGGTCTGTCTCAAAATTCTTTATCTAAGTGCCCACTTTTCCCTGGGTCACAAAGATTTTCTCCTATGTTTTCTTCTGAAAGTTTAGGGTGGGTTAAGATAAGAGTTTGACAAAAATCTTCAAAAGCATTCTGTGATAGTCAATCGGTTACAGAAAATTTATAATAAAGATTATTAGAGATTTTAATTTTAACTTTGTATACTATATATCCTTTAATCAGTAAAATCTGTAATAAATATCTGTGTATGTGTATATTTATACATATGTCCATTTTTTTTTTCTCTGAAGAGCTGGCTGGTAAACACTTACCAGCACAGCACTGGCCTGAGGACACTAGTGGTTTTAATCATGGATTTTTGCATTTTCGCAGACGTGGATTCTCTTTCTATGGGTATCATTTACTGGTTAGCTTCATGCAAGTTACTTCAACTTTCTAGACTTCAGTTTAAATATGTGTAAAATGGGGAAAGGGGCATAACACTGGCTTTGCAAGGTTGTTTTACAGGTTAAATCATCTAAATTTTGCATAGTGCTGAGCTCAGTGCCTGGCACACAATAAACGTTCAACAAGTGGGAATTTTTATACACCGGCCTATATTTCAAAACCTAATATTCACAATTGTCAGATTGGATTATTTAAGAAAGATTCTGTTTTGCTCAACATATTTTAGTTAAGAAGACAATACGAGCAATTCATTTTAGGCTGATTTTTATCCAGAGCGCTTAAAATAAAAATGTAACTGCTTAGGCACTTTAAAAAGGATATGGTAAATGGCAGTGGCCTAGAAATTCCCTTGGCTAAGAATCCCAAGTTATGTTTATGAGCCTTATGGCTCCCAGAGCATGTTCTAACGCACTAGTTTCAGCAAGTCGCTGGACCCAGAGATCCCTGTTGACCATAAGCATTTCTAGGCCTGTTGCCTGATTCAGCCAGGAGCATTTTTTGTTTTAGGGCAAACCAGAAACACTTTTTCTGTCCTTCAAAATCAATTAAAGCTGCCCTAGGACTTTCTGACCTCAAGGGAAGCTGATCAGCCCAAGGGCAATCTAAGGAATGACCCCACTGTCCTTATTAACCTATAACCTACAGGCCGGTTGCTTTCCTGTTTGCCAATTACCTCTGTACCAAACGTTCCCTCCCCTCCGACACCCTCTGAGCCTCACTCTAAAGTGGGAGCAAGATAACAGGAAGTGAGGGAAACTGGTTTGTGCTGTGGTTGACAGTATAGAGGTTAATGGGTTGCTAAAGGAGGTTCAGGAAGAGAGCATCTAAGATAACACAGTCCTCCCCCATGGCTTAGAACAGTTCCTGTGCTTTTGTACTAGTTATTCTTCTGCAGAAATAGTTTCCTAATAGTCCTGCTAAACAAACGCACAGTGTATGCATTTATTTGTGTGTGTATTTGCATATAAGGACGGGTATTCACAGCCACTCATCCATATACATATAATATGGTAATCTGCTAAAAAGATATTTAATGACTAATTTCTTTCACATTAAGGCCAAAATGATTTTCTATTTGATACGGGTACTTAATAGAGCATACATTTAATGAATTGCTTTGCCCCTGAGCAATAAAACTTAGCCAAGGTGTACTTTGATTTTTCTTATACCAAGTACCTGAGAAGAAAGAAGATAAATCACTGATAATGTATACAACTTTTTAGATGTGACATAGTCAGCTCACTAGTATGTATTATAAATAGGATGTGAATTAAGAAGAAACTGTCTGTATTTGACTTTGGAATGTATCGTGTGAGTCATCTCCTTGGCAATAAGTTGTCTTTCTTATGGACACCTTCCTCTGGTTGTGTAGTTTGTCACTGTCAATGGCCAAAGTTGAACACAGACCCTCAGAAATGACACAAACAGTGCATGATACAGTAGGATCTAAGTCACTGGAGCCATTTAGTTCTTAAAAAGCAGTCTAGAATTGCATTAGCTTTTTAGATAATTGAATGAAGAAATAATAGAATGTATAGACAGTTAAACTTACAGTGTTTACCACTGAAGCAAATTACCCCATCATTACTTATATAACAGATTTTGGTGCCAACATTGGGATTTTTCCATCTATTCTAATTAAATTTCATTGTTAGTTTAAGCCTACTACACCAGCCTATTTGAAATCTTTTGAACCTTCATCCTAATCAATATTAACTATTTCTCTCAATTTTGTGCTTTAAAAGATGTTACTTTTTTTGTCTGCTCAGAATCCCCACTCTTTATGTGTAACAAAAATCTCAATATTTTTTGAGCCCTTCTTCTCTATTCCCTATACAGGTAGTTTGGGTGGAGCTGACCTAATGCCCTGGCTTAGTGGGTGGATATGTGATTTTGGCTGGGCTAATCAGAATACCTCATCCTGCTGGCCACTATTACAGATTCAGGATTGACACCTGATTAAGTCAGGCTATGAGAATCAGCTCCAGGTTTCCCCTGGGAATTACTCTCCTCTGAAGCTGTTAGCCTGATAGAATGTCAGAATGGAGTCATGGTGATTATTTTTAACATCATATGGAGAAACTCATAACATGAAGCCAGTGGTGGGGAAGCAGAGCCCGATGGTCCAAAAAAGACAGTCTTTCTATGTCATCAGTCAAATTTCATAATCCAAGCTGTGCCTGTAGCCTCACTCCTGAAATCTTCTGGTTGAGTTTCCGTCACCTGCACCTAAAAGAGCCTTAACTCTTTTCTCCCTGCAAATGTCTCATTATCATGTTAAACTAGAAAACAGCACAGCACTCTCTGTCAAGAGCTCGATCTTGGTTGAGGCTCATCTATTAGTTGTGAACATGTCATCTGCCACCTTCCATTTTTCTTCTTGTTTCAAGGATATCATGAGAGTCTCACAAGGACCTTGATGAACAAATCACCTACAGGATCTTCTTGTCCAAAAACACTTATAAAAAATGAAAGAGATAAACATATCACAAATCCAGTTTGTCCTTCAATTGTGGAGGACAACTGCCTTTTTCTTTCTTTTTTTTTTTGTAGTTTGGAATCCTGTTTTCTTTCCAAAAAGCACACTGATTTCCTTTTAGAGGATGAACTTTAACCCTCTGTGTCTATGGCCTTGGCAGACAGGCAAACCTAGCTTCCTGCCTAAGATCATGACTGCTCGAGGGTCCAGGTTTTCTCTTTATCTGCCTTCATAGGGTAAGGGGGGGTGGGCATGTGACTAAGTTTGGCCAAGCAGAGCTTCTCTCCTGAGACTCTGAATTTTGAGTAGTTTACACCAGGATTAAGGTATGGCTGTTTGCTTTTTTTAAATTATGGGGCACAGACCAGACTTTTCTTTCTGTAAGATGGGTCTACAACTTTCTGTTGCCTACAAACTAACTGGTACATGAAAGATCGTTGTTCTTCTAAGAGCTCATCAATCTCCTGTTTAATGATCAAACTAGTAAAGTTTTCTAGGAATTTCTTTAATTCACCTATTGCTCTAACCTATCTTTTTCTCTTCCCTTGAAAATGTGTAGACATTTGATCTTCCTGTAGTAAATCTTCATGTAGGAATCTTTTTCATTACCCATGACGTCCTTAAGGCACATGAGAGAGACTCTGCCTACCACATCCTGTCTGTCCTAACACCCTGGATGGATTTCACTCGAAGACCTGAGTTTGTGTAAAAAAATTTGATTATTCTTCCTATGTTCTTCCCTAACTTGGCTTCAACTGATTTAGGATAGTTTATATACTATCCTAAATTTATATTTATATTAGAATAGTTTATATACCCTTTATACTTTAGAGGTTATTGTTTTTGTCAAAAAAAAGGAGGAGAAGAATAGAAATGTTAGCTCTTGCTCCAGTTGAAGTAAAAGCTTTTGCCTCAGTCACACTGAGTTCACCACTTACTTTTGCTTAATCTCAAACATGTTGGCTAATCCTGGTAAGGTTCAAGTTATTAGCACATGCACTAAAGATAGTGAACTCTACTTTTCAGTTTGCTAAGGAACTGCATATAGTAGAAACCCACTAAAGTCCATTACTCTCCCGTCCTGGTAGCAGGACATTCGTAACTTCTGCCTTCTTGTCCTGGCTGCATGTATAGTTCTGAAGGCCTTTCTCTTGTATTTAGGACATTCCAGGATTCAGGTTTTCCCTGGTTAAGCCTGGGCCAGAAACAGGGGTTATCTCCTTGGTGTTTGCTTTTAGTTATGAGTTCTGAATTCCATGAAGAGTTCCCTAAAAACCTGGACATAAAAGGAATATGTTTGCCATTGGAAGTTTATACCATATATGCATCTACAAATGATGGATCAAAGCAGGATCAGCAAAGTCATTTTACAATGCTATAATGTCACTTGGGTCAGTGTTTCCCATATGTTGGGATTTCATAGAAAAACAAAATTTTTAAATGAAATAAAATCCAGGGTTGCCAGATTATAAATTTGCCATGGAAAGACATAAGAACTACATATAATAAAATACCATGATGGATGAAGTCCCTTCTTCCATGGACCATGGAGTAAAATCCATGCTAAACATTTAATCAAATCCTGCAAGCTGTTATGTGACAGGTCTGCCTTGTTGGTATGTTTCTGGAAGAGCAGTAATGGGATATGGCTGAGCATGGCCAGTTTCTTATTTAAGGAAGTCCAAGCAGTCACAATTTGAAGATGGGTGTGGGCAGGAGGCCGAGGCGCTGGTGATGTTACAGGAAGTGACCCTGTTCCACGTGATAAAGGGAAGATCTAGTGACCAATCTTGTTTGTAGGGAGGCAGCCTCGCTCATTATGGAGTGGTGGAGAAATGCTTTTCTTTGTTCTTAGGGACTTACTTCATAAGTTGTGAAGTAGACAATGGGTCTAATCTGGTATGAAAATGTACTTTTTTTTTTTGCTCACATATTAAAAATGGAATGTTTTCAAACAGGTATGAATGTACATTTTTGCCAAACAAAAATGACATTGTTTGTATTTATAGCTGTTTTACTTTACTCATCAACATTGCCTTTTGGGCCCCTTAGGTGTATGAGGCTTCTACCCTTAGCTTACACCAGGGATTGATAAACTACATCTGTAAAGGGCCAGTGAATAAACACATTTAACTATGTGGGCTATATGGTCTTTGCAAATACTTGACTTTGCCATAGCAGCATGAAAGCAGCCACAGCATGGCTGAATAAATGGGTGTGATTCTAGCCAATAAAACTTTATATATAAAAACAGGCAGTGAGCTGGGTTTGGCCCCAGGGTCATAGTTTACCAAATCCCTTGTTTAAACAATAGTGTTTTTGATAATTAATATTAGATCTCAGAAGATATTATTCATCTTGAAGATGTATGTGAATGTGCACAACCAGTGTGACTGTTTAACCAAGAAGAATAAATGGATGTCTCTCTAAGTCATCTGATTGGGCTCTCCTCTGGGCTTAGTGTGTCAAAGGCCACCTTACCTCAGGGTGGTATTCTAAACTGAACAAAGCAGACTTATGGAAAGGCAATGCTACTGGTAGAGATCATAAGTGGAGAAGAATCTATAAAGAAAGAGAATTTAGAAAGAGTAGTATTTTGAAGAAAGGCCCCAATTTGAAATCAGGAGAGTTAACATTAGGTAATGCATACATCCATGAGAAACACAAAAAGAATTTAATTTGCCAAAAGCTTTTCTTTTGAACCCCAGAGATAATCACACTTAGTGGGCAATTCTACGGGTTTTAAAAATATTATTTTAGGAATTCTCAAATCCTTAGAAAAGCTCAATTGGAGTTCACCAAATCCATTTTTCTCCTCTTCTTGGTACAAAACTAAATTATCATCCCCTTATAGGACAAATCCCCTTGTAGCCAGGTGAAGGCCACATGATTGTGCTCATATCAATGGAATGTGAGTAAGATCGTGAATGAGATCCAATCAATAGAGCAGCCCAGGACTTTACATGAGAAATTTTTACTGTGTTAAGCTGGAGAGATTTGAGATGGGCTGTTGGCCGCTAACCTGCCCACACTAATACATGGATATGCACCTACAATTTAGTTTTTTGATAGGATGGAGAATAAGGAAACTGAGCAAGGAGGATAGGAAATTGTGGTCCACACAGAGAGAAAGGGTGCAAGGAAGGTCTCAAGGAAGGGTGATGTGACTCACCTTCATTATGGTCCATGCAGATGTGGGGGTTAGACATGTACTACAAACAGCTGACAGTATATAGCTCAAGACAGACACTCAAGAAAGATGACTCCTTGAAGGAAAGAAGTTGATTATGATATGCCTACATATAAATAACCAAAGTGGGATATTATGTTTTGGAGTTTGTGGGTATGTGTTCTTATTTTGCCAAAGACCATTAAAAACTATATCAAAGATCAACTTCTGTTCAGAGAACCATTTGAAACCCAGGATGACTTGATGGATTTTTCAAAGGGGTGGGCAGTCGGGAGATTCAAGATGGCGGCATGAAAGGTGAGACAGAGAACTCCTCCCAAAATCACAGATAGTGCGAAAATATAGTTAATACAACTAACCCAAAAACAGCAACAGGAAAGAAGGCTACACCAGACTGCATACAGACCTCACGAACAGAGTAGACCTCACGAAACAGGGTAATGTACAAAAGCCTTGATCCAGTGGGACCCAGGCCCTTCCCTGACCCCAGCTCACTGGCAGGAGGAAGAGAAATGGAGCGGGGGAGGGGGTGGAAGCCTGGGACTGCTGAACACCTAGCCCTGGAGATCTGCTTTGCGAGCAGAAACCTACATTGTGTTGTGCTCTGGAGGATGGGGAGCTGGGACAGGCAGAGTGTTGAGAAACAGAATCTGGTCATTTGCGGAGGACAGGATCCACATCCGGCTGCTCTGGGAGAAGGGAAAGGCAGGTGGTCTGAGAGGCTTCCTAGCAGCCTCCCAACACAAGGGACCCAAGGAAGACAACATCAAGACATAGAATAACTAAAATGGCAAAGATCAAGGATAAAGACAGACTTTTAAAAGCAGTTAAAGAGAGAAAAAAGATCACATACAAAGGAAAACCCAACAGGCTATCATAAGATTTCTGAACAGAAACCTTACAGGCCAGAAAGGAGTTGCATGATATTTTTAATGCAATGAAGCAGTAGGGCCTTGAACCAAGAATATTCTACCCAGCAAGGTTATTTAAATTTGAAGGGGGGATTAAACAATTTTCAGATAAGCAAAAGATGAGAGAATTTACCTCCCACAAACCACCTCTACAGTGTACTTTGGAAGGACTTCTATGGATGGAAGTATTCCCAAGGCTAAATAGATGTCACTCAGGGATAGACAAAGAGTACAGAATATGATTCATAACAAACGAAGAATGGAGGAGGAAGAAAAATTAGGAAAAAAAACCAATCTTTAGGTTGTATTTGTAATACCATATGAATTTAGTTAAATTAGACTGTTAGATAGTAAGGGAATTACCCTTGAACCTTTGGTAACCAAGAATCTAAAGCCTACAATGGCAATAACTACATATCTTTGATAATCACCCTAAATGTAAATGGTCTGAATGCACCAGTTGAAAGATGTAGAATCACTGAATGGATAAAAAACAAGACCCATCAATATACTGCCTACAAGAGACTCACTTCAAACCAAAAGACATACACAGACTGAAAGTAAAGGGACGGAAAAAGATATTTCACGCAACTAATAGGGAGAAAAAAGCAGGAGTTGCAGTACTTGTATCAGAAAAAATAGACTTCAAAACAAAGAAAGTAACAAGAGACAAAGAAGGACATTACATAATGATATCCTCTGTCCAACAAGAGGATATAACTATTATAAATATCTATGCAGCCAACACAGGATCACCTACATATGTGAAAGAAATACCAACAGAATTAAAGGGGGAAACAATGCAATGCATTCATTTAGGAGATTTAAACACACCACTCACTCCAAAGGACAGATCAACCAGACAGAAAATAAATAAAGAGACAGAGGCACTGAACAATGTTTTAGAACAGATGGACCTAATGGACATCTACAGAACACTCCATCCAAAAGCAACAGGATACACATTCTTCTCAAGTGCACATGGAATATTTTCAAGAATAGATCACACACTAGGTCACAAAAAGAACCTCAGTAAATTAAAAAAGATTGAAATTGTACCAACATGCTTCTCAGATCACAAAGGTATGAAACTAGAAATAAATTACTCAAAGAAAATGAAATATCCCACAAACACATGGAGGCTTAATAACATGCTCCTAAATAATCAGTGGATCAATGACCAAATAAAAACAGAGATCAAGCAATATATGGAGACAAATGACAACAATAATTCAACACCGCAAAATCTGTGGGACACAGCGAAGGCCGTGCTAAGAGGGAAAAATATTGCAATACAGGCCTACCTCAGGAAAGAAGAACAATCCCAAATGAACAGTCTAAACTCACATTAAAGAAAGTAGAAAAGGAAGAACAAATGAAGCCTAAAGTCAGTAGAAGGAGGGACAGAATAAAGATGATTAAAGCAGAAATAAATAAAATTGAGAAGAATAAAACAATGGAAAGAATCAATGAAAGCAAGAGCTGGTTCTTTAAGAAAATAAACAAAATAGATAAACCCCTAGCCAGACTTACCAAGAAAAAAAGAAAGTCTACACACATAAACAGAATCAGAAATGAGAAAGGAAAAATCACTGTGGACACTACCAAAATACAAAGAATTATGAGAGAATACTATGAAAAACTATATGGTAACAAACTGGATAACCAAAAGAAATGGACAACTTTGTAGAAAAATACAACCTTCCAAGGCTGACCCAAGAAGAAACAGAAAATCTGAAAAGACCAATTACCAGCAAAGAAATTGGATTGGTAATAAAAAAACTACCTAAGAACAAAATGCCTGGACCAGATGGTTTCACTGCTGAATTTTATCAAACATTCAGTTACGACCTAACCATCCTTCTTAAAGTTTTCCAAAAAGTAGAAGAGGAGGGAATACACCCAAACTCATTCTACGAGGCCAACATCACTCTAATACCAAAACCAGGCAAAGACAGCACAAAAAAGAAAATTACAGACCAATATCCCTGGTGAACATAGATGCAAAAATACTCAACAAAATATTAGCAAACTAAATTCAAAAATACATCAAAAAGATCATCCATCATGATCAAGTGGGATTCATCCCAGGGATGCAAGGATGGTACAACATTCAAAAATCCATCAACATCATCCACCACATAAACAAAAAGAAGGACAAAAACCACATGATCATCTCCATAGATGCTGAAAAAGCATTTGACAAAATTTAACATCCATTCATGATAAAAACTCTCAACAAAATGGGTATAGAGGGAAAGTACCTCAACATAATAAAGGCCATATATGACAAACCCAAAGCCAACATTATACTTAGCAGTGAGAAGCTGAAAGCTATTCCTTTAAGATCGGGAAAAAGACAAGGATGCCCATTCTCGCCACTTTTATTCAACATAGTTCTAGAGGTCCTAGCCACGGCAATCAGACAACACAAAGAAATAAAAGACATCCAGATTGGTAAGGAAGAAGTCAAACGGTCCCTGTGTGCAGATAACATGATAGTGTACATAAAAAATCCTAAAGAATCCACTCCAAAACTACTAGATTTAATATCTGAATTCAGTTAAGTTGTGGGATACAAAATTAACACACAAAAATCTGTTGCATTCCTATACACTAATGATGAACTAGCAAAAAGAGAAATCAGGAAAACAATTCCATTCACAGTTGCATCAAAAAGAATAAAATACCTAGGAATAAACCTAACCAAGGAAGTGGAAGACTTATACTCTGAAAACTACAACACTCACGAAAGAAATTAAAGAATAAACAAATAAATGGAAACACATCCCGTGCTCATGGATAGGAAGAATTAATATTGTCAAAATGGCCATCCTGCTTAAAGCGATATACAGATTCAATGCAATCCCTATCAAAATACCAACAGCATTCTTCAATTAACTAGAGAAAATAGTTCTAAAATTCATATGGAACCACAAAAGACTCCGAATAGCCAAAGCAATCCTGAGAGGAAGAATAAAGCTGGGGGGATTATGCTCCCTGACTTCAAGCTCTACTACAAAGCCACAGTAATCAAGACAATTTTGTACTGGCACAGAACAGAACAATAGACCAGTGGAACAGACTAGAGATCCCAGATATAAACCGAAGCATACATGGTCAATTAATATATGATAAAGGAGCCATGGATATACAATGGGGAAATGACAGCCTCTTCAACAGCTGGTGTTGGCAAAACTGGACAGCTACATATAAGAGAATGAAACTGGATTATTGTCTAACCCCATACACAAAAGTAAACTCAAAATGGATCAAAGACCTGAATGTAAGTCATGAAACCATAAAACTCTTAGAAAAAAACATAGGCAAAAATCTCTTGAACATAAACATGAGCGACTTCTTCATGAACATATCTTCCTGGGCCAGGGAAACAAAAGCAAAAACGAACAAGTGGGACTATATCAAGCTGAAAAGCTTCTGTACAGCAAAGGACACCATCAGTAGAAGAAAAAGACATCCTACAGTATGGGAGAATATATTCATAAATGACATATCTGATAAGGGGTTGACATCCAAATTATATAAAGAGCTCATGCACCTCAACAAACAAAAAGCAAATAAGCCAATTAAAAAATCGGCAGAGGAGCTGAACAGACACTTCTCCAAAGAAGAAATTCAGATGGCCAACAGGCACATGAAAAGATGGTCCATATTGCTAATCATCAGAGAAATGCAAATTAAAACCACAATGAGATATCACCTCACACCAGTGAGGATGGCCACCATCCAAAATACAAATGACAAATGTTGGCGAGGATTTGGAGAAAGGGGAACCCTCCTACACTGCTGGTGGGAATGTAAACTAATTCAACCATTGTGGAAAGCAGTATGGAGGTTCCTCAAAATCTAAAAATAGAAATACATTTGACCCAGGAATTCCACCCCTAAGAATTTACCCTAAGAATGCAGGAGCCCATTTTGAAAAAGAAATATGCACCCCTCTGTTTATCGCAGCACCATTTACAATAGCCAAGAAATGGAAGCAACCTAAGTGTCCATCAGTAGATGAATGGATAAAGAAGATGAGGTATATATACACAATGGAGTAGTATTCAGCCATAAGAAGAAAACAGATTCCACCATTTTCAACAACATGGATGGAGCTAGGAAATAAGCCAGGCAGAGGAAGACAAGTATCAAATGATTTCATTCATCTGTGGAGTGTAAGAACAAAGAGAAAACTGAAGGAACAAAACAGCAGCAGACTTACAGAACCCAAAAATGGACTAACAGTTACCAAAGGGAAAGGGACTGGGGAAGATGGGTGGGAAGGGAGGAGTATGGGGGAAAAAGGGCTATTAGGATTAGTACACATAATGTAGCGGGAAGGGGGGGATACGGGGAAGGCAGTATAACGCAGAGAAGACAAGTAGTGATTCTATAGCATCTTACTATGCTGATGGACAGTGACTATAACAGGGTATGTGGTGGGGACTTGATAATCGGGGGAGTCTAGTAACCATAATGTTGCTCACGTAATTGTACATTAATAATACCAAAATAAAAAATTAAAATTAAAATTAAATTTAAAATTGGGTGGCCAGTCATGGAAACAGGAAATAAAAGAGAAATAGAGATGATCATTGGTTATGACTATGCCAGCACCATCTAGGGAAGAGAAGGTCATAATCATCTTTGGCTATTTCCCATCCCCCGAGCAAGAACAACCTTAATATGAAGATGGATGCTGGGAGTGGCTAGTCATTACACATTTAATGTTCTGATTCTGTTGACAAAACATTCTCACTGTAAAGTGGGTGAATCAGGCTATCTTAGCTACCATTAAATATTTAATTCATCCAGTTCCTCTTGTTCTGATTCCAGAATACACAGTCATGATGACCTCAAAGTTCCTTGCTCCTTTATATTTATAGGATTCATTGTAAGTTGTAATTGGCATTTTAGTTTTATGCCATTATGAATTTGGATAACTTATAAGTTGTCCCAGATGAATGGAACATGACATCTGAAGTCATGAAAAATATGGCCCACCTGTAAGTGGTCTACCTAAGGATTTCACTTTTCAATAGAATAATTGTTTTCTAGAGTTAGCCTAGCATATTTCAATGGGAGCTTACTAGTAAGATTCCTTGAGTCCCATCCCAGACCTACGAAATCTAAATTTGCTTTTTAACAAGATCCTCAGAAGATTTGAGAGGCATGACTTTAGTTCATATTGCTTAGATATAATCATCAAATGGAGTCATCGTTTTTATCCAGTACTCATAGCTGTAGAGAACCATCAGTTTCAGGTGGGGTGACACACATGTGGGTTTAAGGGCTCATGCTCTTTGTCAGTGTTTCAAGCTCATGCCTCAATGCAAGATGAATGAAATTGCCTTCCTGAAATATGGATTCTCTTAACCAAAATTACATAAGCCTTTTGACAGTCATAATCCAGTGTTATAATTTAGAGGGTCTGTTCTTATCTCAACCAAGAATAGTAAAAAGTGATTTAATAACTACATTAGTATTTTAACTGAATATAGTAATGCCTATTATCAAAAGGAACCCTCTTGCTAGGACTATGGGTGCAATGAAATTTGTTAAAGAATTTTATGTCTGTAGTTCTTTGTGACCTGGGAGCCGCCAGGATGGCACAAAAAACAAACCATTCTAGAATTTCCCTGGCTTCCCATTTCCCATTTGTTTCTTGTACAGTTTTAGCTTTAAGGCACTCACTGCTAATTTGAGCTTTATCACCTCCTCATAGAAGAGGAGCTTCAGAGAGATGATAAATCACATCAATAACTCAATAATTTAGAGAGGAGCGGAACTGGTGGGTAATCTTTTGCATTTTATATCTTGCATTTTATAAAAGTTTGTATAACAAGTTTCCAGTGTTAGGCTGCACCCATTTTCACTGCAGTAGAATTCCATTGTCGCTGACCTTCTCACAGGAAGTATAGGAAGGTACAGAGGATTGCTCTTTTGTTTATGAAGTAAAGAAACAGATAAAATGGGTTGAAATTATGGCATTAAGGATAGGATTAAACCTGCTTGTGTATATGTGTGTGTATGTGTGTGTGTGTGTGTGTGTGTGTATATATTCGTGCCTGAGTTTGCATGAAGAATTTAGATAAATGGGGTTGGAGTGGAATAGGGTCCCCATTAACAATTCTTTGTGTTTCAAGGAGGAATTATGATGTCTTATTCTCTAGAATTTTCCAAAGGGGGGATTGTTATTTGTCTAAATGACTTAGATTTTTATCTGCCTAACTGAAGAAGTTGGTATATCCAGGGTCTTTCTAGTCCTCTGAATTCATAAACCAGGTCTAACTAGCCATCTTTCATTCTGCAACTTTTTGTAAAGTTACAGAAACCTGACTAGCCTCTAAATTTGTATAAATGTATCGGTCTGAGCAAGATTTACCCTAAATTTACAAGCCATGGTTGTTTATTATCAGGAATCTGGTAATACCAAACACCAAAAATGCTTTTAAAAAGCTATATACCCATCACACTGCCCAAGGACAACAGAAGGACAACAACCTATCACCCCATGCCCATGCACAGGGAAAGAGGGGCACAGACAGGGAGGTGGCAGTGCACCATGGTGACCACAGCTCAGCTGGTATTTCTGGTACGAATGCCTCCCATGTGCAGACATGTTGCTTGTTGCTTTTGTCCAGGGCCATCGTTGACTCAGATTCCATTCCGAGGAATATACCTGAGTTGTTCTCAAATGCAAAGAGTCTCCAGAAATATACACCCCAATAAAGACATAATTTTCTTCCCTCTCTGAGGCTGGGAAAAAAATGCACAAATCTAAAAGAACATGGCTGAGGCAAGTGAGAGACATCAAAAATTTTCTGAATCTAAGACTATACGCTTAGTGATCTTATCTTTAAAAAGACAGAAGACCTACATACATTGAAAGGTGATAGCACAGGTTAAGTCCCTGTGATTAAAGGACTATGAAGGGCATTGGGAGAGAGCAGTCTTTGAGGTGGGACAGCCTCAGTGTACTCCCAGCTTTGCTACTTTCAAGGTTTTGATTGTGTTCAAGATACTTTATCTTCTCTGAAGCTCAGCTTTCTCATCTGTTAAACAGGAGCAATAACAGTGTTTGCTTCAGAAGGTTGCTGTAAGAAGTGTCGAAGTACACAAACAACTTAGTGTAATTTCTCCTTTGTAAGGGTTACTATAAACACAAACCTTTATTTGGGCATGATAAGTGGAATGCTGTTTGCAGTGGGTAAATTACAGATAAAAAAAGAAATGTGTTTGAATAGCATATTTCATAGAGTTCTAGAATATACACAACTTTAGGCTTTTAAGGATAAATACATTCAATGTTTAATGTCATTCCTAACTTCCGAATCTCAGGATAAATTTATACTGTAAGAGAGTCAACTTGTTTATGTCCCTCTGAGTACTTTACAATGTTTTGAGGTTTCCTAGTAATAAACATAATTTTATGTTTCTTTGTTTTCCAAATAGATTTTAAAGATCTTACTGATGCTCTGGTAAATATTTCACAACTGGCTCTTCGAGGGGAAATGAAGCCCTGATTTGAAGTGTTTGCCAAATTCCATTCTAATCATAGCCAATTTCAACCTACCAAAGTGATGTCAGGAGTTGGGAAGAAATGCACAGAACCCCACTCCATATAGTATTTCTAGCATACAGACACAACAGGTTTAATTCACCCCAATACTATAGATTATGGTAAAATGCAGCAACAAATTTGTAACAAGAGGTAAGTTTTTGAGAATTTATCACCTTAGATTTTAATGTGACTAATTTAATTATAAGTTTATATGATTTAGTTTTTAATAATGGCTGTAATATCTTCATCTGGGTGATGGTTACATGAATGTACACACATGTCAATCAAGCTGAACACTAAGATTTGTGCATTTTACTGTATGTGCCTCAATGTAAAAAATAATAATAATGGCTGTGTTTAACAAGCAGCTCTCGAAATTCCTGAAAGTCTAGCAATCAGCTCTCTTGAGCCATTATGGGCTGGCTGCTGCACATCGCCCCGTGCTAATTATTGTACAAGATATGAAAGTAAATGACTACATAAAGAAATAGTCAGACATTTACTGAGGGCACATTCTATGGAAGTCATGTCCACAAACATTACTTCACTTGTATATACATGTGAGATCAAGGCTGGTCAGTATCCCATTTTACTGAAGACGAAACTGAGGCCCAGAGATGTTAACCAACCAAAGTCAGGGTTCTGAAGGGATAGGGCAGAAATCACAAACTGAGTTTCCAAAAGGGAGCAAGCAGGCAACTTAAACAGAAGTGGGTCAGGCTGGGTGTAAGAAAAATCAGCCTGAGCATCTGGAGGTGGGCAGGGGATATGACAAGCAAAATTAATGGCTGGCATTTTTAAAGCACTTACTAAGCACCAAGCACTACACTGAGTCTTTGTATATATTAGTTCGTTTGATCTTCAGAACAACTGTAAGGCATCTTATTATTCCCACTGTCTAGATGAGGCAACTGGGATTCAGAAGGTTGCCTCAAGTCTCACAGTTAGTAAATGGTGGGACTGGAATAGAACCCCAGCCCATCTGTGATCCCAGCCCATGTTCTGTCCTCTATAAATGCCTCACTTACAGGGAGCAGCTGCCAGTCGGCTTGGGTGCACTGTTATATAAAGATGTGGGCTAGTGTTGCCAGACCTTCCAATTTATTAAAGAAAAGATGAACATCTGGACTTTTATGTGAAATAGACTGATCTTTCCTTAATTCTAGAAAATTCTTGGTTGACAGGTCTATTTCCTTCCCTCCAGCACTTTTTCCCCTCCTTTGGATATCCTGTTATATGGTTGCTGACCCTGCTATTTCTATCCACTATGACTGTTAACATTTCCATACATATTTCCACCCCTTTACCTATTCTTGATACCTTCTAATAAGAGTTCTTCAACTTCATCTGGCTCATACAGTCTTCGGTTGGCTTAACTATTCTGTAGTTCAACCCAATCAATTAATTTGGTTCTCTACTGCAGTGGTTCTCAAACTTGATGCCTCAGAAAAACACAGATGCCTGGATCCCACTCCCAGAGCTTCTTATTCAGTAGTTCCTGGATGGATACAAGGATGTGTATTTCTAACACGTTTCCAGGTGCAGGGATCACACTTAGGAACCACTGCTTTACTGCAACTTTATCTTTCACACTTCCTGTTTACCCTTTGTGTTTTCTTACAACCACTTGTTTCTGTTTCACGTTATCAAACCCTGCCATACACTTTGAGTATATTCATATTATTTATTTTAAACTCTTATTCTAATACATTAATTCTATTTTATTTGCTATAAGTAATTCAGGAGTTCTGTTTTCTTGCTTTTCTTTTTTCCTATATATAGTCTCCATGTATACACGTATTTAAATATTTATATTTCAGTGTAAATATATACATATATACCCGCCTCTACTGTGATCCATATCCCTGGGGAATATCAATGATGTGTACCTAAGGGAGGGGTAGGGGCATGCCCCTCCTAGTACCTTTAGAGAATGGACTGGGAGATGCATCTCAGAAAAGAGCCTGAAGCCCTGGGATGGGCCATTTTTCATTTGCCACCACTACCACCTCACCTCATTGTTTCACTAGGATCTGTGTTCTTCAAGGTGCTTGTAAACATCTGTTTCCCTGGTGTGTGTGTGGAGGGGGTGGGGACAGGAGGGGAGAACACTCAGGTCTGTAGGTCTGAATGAACCAGTCGTCTCTCATGTTAGCTCAGTTTAAATCAACCAAGATTATGATGCTGCCTTGTTATCTGTTAGTTAAAAAATTTTATTAAGTCAAGATTTTGCATTTTTTGGTAACTTGTTAATATTTTAGCAGAAAACTGGAGAGGTTTTTTACATGATATAGTCAGAAACCAGAACTCTGGATACTTAATATTTTCAAACACTTTCTAAAATTTGAAATCTGTAGGAGTTTTGCATATCTAGGCTATTTAAGTTAGATCTTTAGAATCTAAGAAAACATTCACTATTCAGTCTTTCTATACTAGAAAAAAATGTTATCAGGGTTAAAAAAATTTTCAAGACCAGTAAATTATTGCTAATATAAATGTCTTATATATATCCAGACTAAGGAAATCAGTGAACGAGGAATTCCTGTTCATGAAGGTGACAGGACGGAAATGTGGTTATCAGAGCAAATGAAGAATATAGATATGTTGGCATTATTCCCAGCCCTATTCCATGATTAATTTGGCTAATCATTTAATACCACTTAACCTAACAATGAAGCAAGAAAAATGTAGTTTACCATCTTGCAGGCTCGTGCTGTTTTAGTAGTTTCAATGAGTCCTGGAAAGGCAGAGAGCTGATGTACATTTGATTCCCCCATGTGCTTGGGACATCAAAATCACAAATTCAAGGAGCACAATTTCCTAATGGAGAACTGTGACATGTTGCCAGACACACAGATCATGATGGTTAATGCAAAAGTAAATTCCTTGAGAACAAGTGCTCATGGCCACACATGCTCTCTATTTAAATAGCTTTCCGATAGAATGTTCCTTCCACATGAAGGGCTGTGTATATTGGGATTGTGGTAGACTGCAAAATTTTCTTCCACTCTGTAGTAGATTGCAAAAATAGCCACAAATTCCTCCCTGCTCTGTGTTTGCATTTTTTTCAGCGTGACTTTGTTGTGCCTTCCATCAAAACTTGGAGCCTTTCTCCAATCCTGAAATGGGGTGGCCTCATGACTTGCTTTGGCCATTGGAACAGTGGCGAACACGATGCAAGCAGGGGCTTGAAAAGTACTTATGCATTGAAGGTGGCTCCCTAGACTGTCTTGGGAACAAGCCTTGGCTAGCCTTCTGGAGAATGAGTGGCCATGTGGAGGAGAACTGACACTGCCCAGCCAGCGGTCAACAGGCATAAGTGAGCCCTGCCAAGATCAGCCTAACTTCAGCGAGAGTAACAGAACTACCTGGCTGAGCCCACTGCAAGTTACTGACTTGCACAATCAGCTAAAAAAAACCAGGTGTTCTCTGAAACTGCTGTGTTTGGAGTTATTATGCAGCAAAAACTAACAGGACAGAAAAGCTAATGTGGAGACAGTAATGTATCTATGAGAAATGTTTGAGATATTTTTTCTCCTTAGGTGACTTTTTTTTTTGAGAGCGTGTAGGTCTTTTGAGAATATTGTATGTACCATTCAGTAACTGCATGTCAATTAGAATGACATCTCTATGAAGGTAAGGGCTGGATGCTTTTTTAACGTATAGTGCAAGGCATATGAAAGTCCTTTTCAAGTGCTTATTAAATATGTATTTACATGTAAGCTTGTGTGGATATTTTCTCTTCCACTATACTGTGTAGAAGTTTCTGTTAGTCATCTCCTTCCCTTTATATCTCCTCAGAATTTAGTATTTCTGGGCACACCAACCTAACTTCCAGCTGTCAGTACTTGTCTTTGCCTTAAGCTCTCTTGCCTCCAAAACCTGTCTTTCCCATGCACCGGGAAGGCAGGAACTGCTGGGTTGTCAGTGGCCCCCAGAAGCATCGCACTATGTGTGATTAATGAGTGTTGGCAGGTAAACAGCCCAACTCTGTCAAAGGATAACTCTGAGGTGCATGTTCTACACTGTCTCCCAGAATTGCCCAGGGTTTTAATCTCCAGTTGCCCACATTATAACTTGCTTGCTAATGTTTCCTTTATTGTCTTTTTTTTTCTCCTACCAGTGTTTTCCAGGATCACCTTCCAAGTAAGTTTGTTCCTTCTTATATGAAGAAGAATGGAAGGTTAAAGGAGACTTTTACCTCTTGGAGACAGCCGATACCTTAGGCATCTTCTATGCATGGACAGGATGCATGACACAAGTAAAATGAAGGCATGTAGAACTGCCTCTCTGGGACATGCGAAAACCAACAAGGCCAAGACTATTTTGTAATTATGAACAGTTTTAAAGGATGTTACCTAATGTTTTCTAAGGAAAACAGACCTCATTGTGAGAAGATAAGGGGAAAGAACATAACTGTTGTGTGAGAAGGCCAATAGGAAAAGTGGTGACTGATTTTTTTTTCTCAAAATAATGGTTTATAAGATTCTTCATTTTGTAAATACAGAATCCCAACACTTCTGTATGGTGTTTTTGTTTGTCTTGTAGTAGAAATCTCATAATAGATCTCTGAGGATACACAGAGTGGTGATAAGATATGTAGTAAGAACAAAAGCTGATTATAAGATTTGATTTGCTATAAAGGAATTTGATGTAAGATCTACTTTTTCCTTATCTCCCTATAAAATATAATCACCTGTGCTTCAACATCTTTAGTTTATTCAATGGAACTAAAATCCTCATATTTTTTTAAATGACAGTCTTCCGAGACTAATTCAATGTTCGGCTGAAGTTTGTTACTAAAGAAAAAGACAAATTGATAGCCCTCTAACTTCACTGCAATGGCCAAATCCAATGTTCCCTACACTTCATGCAAAAATGGACAAGCTAAGCTGAATTTCAACTGAGCCCATATTGGTTTGGATATATGGGGTTGGAGTCAGTAGAGGAGAATTTGAAAGACCTTAACTCTGAGGTCTCAATTCTTTAATGGCATTATGTTTCACCAAATTGGCTATAATTAATTATTACCAACATGTGGGATGAATGTATTTTTCTTCCAAGTAGAATCCCTTTATCAAATATAACTAATCTCTGTATTATCTAACTTCTCCATCCTCAGGCCTCAACAGAATTAATTTTCTACATACTCATCTGAGGACATAATCCTCATTATTTTTTATTGCTATCCAACTCTTGCATGTCTAGCCTTATCCAATGACATTTAAAAGTATTTAATGGAAAAGACTATATTACACACATATTTTAAAGTATCTCCTTACTGCACCCTGAACAGTGCTGACTGTACTATGGGAATTCACAATTTTTTCAATTGAATTTAATGATGTTTTCCATAATTCCCTGGCCAAGCATGAAACAGACATTAGGACAAAAAATATATATTGATATTAAATACCAACAGTGTCTTAAGTATTAGCCTCATTATAATTTTTATCCCAGTGACATTTGTTCTCATTAATTAGCACACCTTTCTGGGTAACGGAAATGCCATCCCCACTTCTAAAGTAATTCCAGCATATACAAAATGTATTCATCTGTATTAAACCCTGCTCTTTTAAAGCATGCCAAAGCTTGTGTTCATCAAATAAAGAACAGCCCACATGGGCAAGCAAAGAAGCATGATAACTCTAGTGAGAAACACAAGTCAGTTACCAAATGCTAGAAACCTGGGTGAAGGTGAATGAACATTATAAAGCTGTATATATACATTTTGATTTGCCTATCAATTTCCATTTCAAACCCCCCCATACAAGTATTCAATGTAAAGTGAAAATTCTACTTTATGCATGTGTTTCAAGGGACCTTGGAAGATGGAATGGAAAGAGTAGGTAGCAGCCTACTTGCAAAATATTTTGGAATTTGAAACTGAACAAAAACATTGAATGAATTGACATTACACATCAGCATCAAGTCTCATAAAAACGATAAAATTTACCACTTTAATAAGAACAGTGGCACTCAGAAGCAGGAGATGACATTTCTTTTAAACAAAAAGCAAAATTACTACCTAAATACTTAAGCAATAACAATCTAATACATAATTTATACATTCTTGTACAAATGAGTATATATATAAGTAACTAGAAAGCAATTTAGCCTTTCCAAATTAAGAACTGTCCAATAGTATTCCACTTTTTCCTGGTACTAGTATTCTCTTTATTCAAACCATTAAATGTTGGTTTTATATTATAACAATATGGACAAACATCAATTGTACACTTACAAGGCACCACACTTTATCCTAAGTATAATGCATTTTAATGAACATATATATGAATACCCCAGTGAGGTAGATACTATTATTTTTCTCATTTTATATGTGAGGAAATTGAGGCACAGAGAGGTTGAATAATTGGCTCAAAGTCACTCAGCTGGTAGACAACAAAGCCTCAGGGATATAATAGTTAGGAGTCTGAGTCATGGATCAGGTCCATAAGCACTGCACAATTCAGAAACCGAGGTCTGAGATCCAGTTGAAAGCGCTCAGCACACCCATGTGCAAATTAGGACAAGTCAGCCACCTCCCTGAAATTCAGGCTTTTGTGCACCTGTGGTTTAAGAATGGGAACTCCAGGGCTCATCCAGCACTAACAAGATGAACCTCTATGTGTAGTGTCTGTGCACACTGAAAGGATGAGATGCTACACCACCAATGGCCCCTTCCCAGCCTTGGTATCCTTGAGAATATAGATGTGTACTGTCCAACATGGCAGCCACAAGCCACACATGCTACTGAGAACTTGAAATGTGGCTCGTCTGATTGAGAGGTGCTGGAAGTGTAAACTAAACACCAGATTTCAAAGGTATTATTACCAAAACAATGTAAAACACCTCACTTACATTTTTATATTGACTATATGTTGAAATAATTCGGGGGAAAATTAGGTCAACTGAAATATACCATTAAAATTAATCTCTGTTTCTTTCAGCATTATTTTTAGTTACTTGAAAACTTTAAATTGTTTACGTGGCTCATATTATATTTCTGTTGATCAGTACTGACTCAGATGGTGAAATGGAGGAGGGTCTGATGTGTGTCACCACCAAGTCCAGATTTTCCTTGTACTTAGCTCAAGGCAAAATTAATGGTGTTTCTAGACTTAAGAAATTCTAAGCATTTTCTTTTTCAAACATGACTTTATATGTAATATCCTTACCTCTAAAATGATTTGAGACAATATTGAGAAGGTATAAAATAATTGAGAAACTATAAAAGTTTCTCAACCAATGCAATAATTTTCTTTCATAGTTTTCTTCTTTTCTTTCTCCTCCTACCCCCTGCTTTTTTTAACACTTAGCTCTGGGAAAAAACTGATTTACAGAGTCTGCCAATTTCCCTGGTGTAAATACACCCACCATGACAGATTTTAAACTGCCAATGCAATGTTGCAGAAGGTGGAGCTGGGAGATGTGCAGTACCATTATGTACTATTTCCACCATAAAGATCCAATAGATGTCAATAGCCAAGGGCATACATTAAAGTAAAATAATTAGGAAGCGGTGAATTATACGTATATTTTGTTTTTAAAACAATTTATTTAATTGTACTTTTATATCATTTAATTTTTAGTAACAACTTTGTTTAACTACAGACTTGCCACACACAAAAAATCCTAAATATTCAACAACTGACTTTCTCAGGAGCCACTGCAAGACTGCAAGCCCATCAATACTATGGCATTTACTGGAAAATCAGATGTAAAGCAAAAACTTTTTTCGAGATGAAAAAAAATAAATTCCAAAACTACTTTTACTCTCACTCAACAATCCACAAAGGCCCATCCCGGCTTAGTATCATTTATAGAAATACAACACTGGAAGGGGCAGGGATAAGTTTTGCGGAGTCTAATGCTGTTAATCTTGGTCTCCTATAATCCATCCCAGGGAGAAACAACAATGCCTTTTCAGAGGCCTCCAGGGAAAAGTCCCAGCCTCCCTTGGTGACTCTCTTAGGATGTTCCTTCTTAGAACTAACCTAATTCCTTTTTGCTGCAGCAGAGGCTCACTACTGTTTGCTCTGTCTTTAGTGAAGGTGGAAACAGCTGCTTACCATCCCTGCATTATAACTCTTCATGTAAGGAAATGAAACACCCCACAGCAGCTTCCAAATCTGTTCAGCTGTAAAAACAGCCTCTTCTTAAAACAAACAGTAAATTAAATGGAATTGGGAGTTGAGAAGTGCTGCATACTTCACTCAAGGGAAACACCTCTGGCCAGGCTATACACTTGTCAGCACCTACTGATCAATGCTGCATTTCCCTTGGAAACAAATTCAAGGAGTGAAATAGACAGGATTATTAATCAAGCTGCTCTTAGCATTTTGGGCTATTTTACAGAACATCCTTAAGCAGGAGGCATCTTGGGCTTTATCTTGTAATAAGATCGTAAGATCTTGGCAAAATGCGTGTTGCCTTGTGTGCGGACATTGCTCGTTATGTCCAAGACATTTTTTATGGAAGAGAAGGCAATAAATCAGAGTAGCCCCAGAAGCTACATCTTAGGTGGTACAAACAGGCCAGGAGAAGTTAAAATGCCAACAAATATACAAAGTATGCCATCCACATTTTAATCCTAGGGTTCTTATCTCCCTGGAAGGAATTTAAAAGGAGAGGCTGACGAGCTGACCCTCCAGTGTAGGGCTGGCCTAGCAGGAAGCAGAACTGGCATGTTTGGAAAAGAAAGGAAAGAAACAATATTGCTAGTTCTTGTCAACTCATAATGGTAGCACAGCAACACTGAGAGAATAGAACCCTGAAGTACAAAACCAGGGACATTGGGAAGATAGTTTGCTGCTCGTTGTATCTGCGGGCCACTCTTCCTGACCGCTGCCATTGAGTTAACTGCACCTTGAAGCTGCAGTTGTATCAGTGCCTAATTCACTTGCACGTTCCCATGAAGACATGGGCCTCTTTATTCTCTAAAGCCCAAAGGGGTCATCCTTTTCCATCTCCACCTCTCCCCCACCTCCTCATTCCATTTCTGCTTTGAGTCTGAAAACCCAGATTTCAGAGCCAAATCAGCTCAGATTGCCACATTTGCCCTTGGGCTATGTCATATCCTAAGAAAAAAGTACTGAGTTCTTCTGGGTGGATCCCCAAATTAGACAGCATTGGAAGCTGTTTCCTGCAACAGAAGTTCAGCACGGCTTCTGTCCAAGGAGCCTGGGAAATTCTGTGATCTTGACCCACCAGTGACAATGGGTATCACGTATCAACTCATCTGTGGACACTGATTTGCGCCCCCCACCCCCTCTTAAGGAAAGGTTTCCAATGTGCTAAAAAGGGGAGAAAGGTGGCAATAGCCTTCTCTAGGACCACATGATTTAATCCCCACCCAGCCACAGGCACATCTGTCTATGATGAGCTGGTGTGCGCTGCATCAATTCCCACTGAAGCTCAGATGCACACCTTTCATAAGCTACAAACGTCAAAAAATGGTAGTCCACCATCCAAATCCAGCTGCATGAATACGGTGAGTGGTCTTTGCAGCACCTTTTCTAAAATTTAAATTCATTGAGCAAGTGGGGTAAAATTGCAATTTCCATCATCTCTCGCCTGGCCTTGTCTATTTACATATCAAAAGGTGTTTCTTCCTACAGCCTCTGGGACAAGAGGTAGAGAGAAGCTGTTCTCTCCTCCCTTCTCTTGTGTCATTGGTCTGGCACCAGTCAGTTGCTGGGATCCACCCTCAGAGTTTCTCCAGGAAGGGGCCGGGAGAGAGGCCAGCACACTCTGGGATGGCGGAGTACGGTCAGCAGCTAGGGGGACGAATGGACTCTTGTGAGCAATAAAAGGGTTTGTCCCAATCTAGCTTTTCTCTTGACTGATTTTGGTCACACGGGTTTATTCCCCCCAGGCCAGGAACATGCTTTCCCCCTGGAGGTACTAACAACATTTTTAAAATTGGAAGTTCCACTTATAAGCCTCAGTTTCTAACTTTTCCAGAAGATCTTGTCACATTGTGCCACATTTCAGCATAGCAACAAGTGGTCACAGCTGAGTGGATTGCCCTCTGTAGACACTATGAGCCTCCAGTCCACCACAGCCCGCACTGTTCTCTAGTATCAAGTGTCCACTGCTACTTACTGCATTTGTTCTGTTAGGTCTCTGATTTCAAACTTTCTTTTGTCTTAGGCCTTTCCTACCTGCTACTGCCCTGGAGCATTTTAAGAAATGAGAGGCAAAGTCATGCCCCATATGAAGAGCTAATACAAACAAGACCTTACTTTTGAGACTAAAGAGATTTTATAAGGCAGACCAAAAAAAAGGGAATATCCTGAAACTGCCATTGCTTGGCTGTTGACTTTCATGTTATCATCTGGGGTAAAGATTGGCAGAATCTACCAATTGTGAAGGTTTAAGGACCATGCAAGAAAATAAACTAATAGACTTGTCAACTGTCTTCTATGACAGTCCAAAGATAGCCTTGAGCAGTTTGGTTTATTATTTTTTTTTGGTACTTCTTTTCCATCATTATTATAGTGTAAGTATGTTACAGGAAGTTTGGGGAAAAGACAAGAAAGGAATCTTTCATTACAGTTCCCCTGCCCTGTCCCCTCTTCTTAAGCAACCATTATTATCTGTTAATTGTGGATCCTTCCAGAAAATATCTAGTCATATCTACTGTTTTGGGGTTGCATTGTGCTTATTTTTTTACTTAACAGTGTTAACACACTTCATCATTTTTCTTGAAAGTTATCTTTTTTGATTTGCTAAATGATACACATCCAGCGTAAATCATTCAACTAATAAAAGGGATAACAAATAAAAAATAAATTACTTAAAATCACTGCATGCAGAAATGATGGTTTCTAACATTTGAAGATCTTTATCATAGACATCTTTCTACAGGAGGTTATGGATGGATATATGAATGGCTGGATGGATAAGGGGGAGGAAAGGTGGGAGGGAGAACGGCAGATCGATAAATCAATCCATAGACATATAGATAGGAAAATGGGATCATGTTATGATGACATTTTGAAATAAAAGCTTTAGCTATAATTTTTATTGAACTTAAAAATGAAGAAAAAGAAAGCTAAGGAACTATTTAAACTTCAGAAAAGAATGTTTCTTCACTAAATGCATGAGTTCCTAAATTATCTCTTTAAAAGAAACGTGAAAAATATTGTGTTAGATAGTATCTATTGACTCTCTTTTATGAAAAATGTGGAAACAAGCATTCTTAATTTTACTATGTATATCCTTTTTTATACTTAAGTTTTATGACACTTACATTCTGGTCTGTAACACTGATTTCCATCATTTTTTAGTTTTATTTCTATCTTTAAATAGCACCAATGCTCATCATTACCGCTTTATCCTGAGTGCTCTATTTCTGATTTTTTATATTTGTATCTTTTATTTAATGGATTAATCCTAGTTGTTAGCCTTTTTTGTTTTCAAGAAGGTCCTCTGTTATATTAGTTACTGCACACTTGAAAGAAAATGTTTGTGTATTGACTCTGTGCTTGAAGGACAACTTGGCTGGACCTATAATTCTCAGCTCCCACTTTTTCTAAGAATCCTGTAGACTTTGTTCTGTATTCTGGCATTGAGTATCTTCTATGTAGATGTTTTGAGAACAACCTGACATCTCCCAGTTAGTGATGACTTTTTCTGTCTAGACACCCATGAAAGTCTTTCTTTTTTTTTTCATGGAAGTCTTTCCTTACATTTGTGTTTTAATAACTTCACTAGGATTTATCTTAGTGTCGATTATTATATTATTTTTGTTTTGGACAACATGTACCCATTACATCTAAAAATTCAAATCCTATGGGAAACTTTCAGGAAAATGAAGACCCACAGAGTAAGTAGCTTGTTCAAGATCTCATGGCTAATAAATGGTAGGGTCTGGATTTAAAGCCTGCTGTCTGATTCCCGAATCCAGTGCTCGAGTCACTACACTACAGTTTATCCTGATGAAGAAGTGTGCCAGTTACCTCCTCTCTAGGCTGGTTAGTCAGTGACTCAACACAGACTACTCCAAGGATGTCTGCATTTGGCAGGTCCTGGGCAACTGAGACAGTCCCCATCATTTGGGAGTCACTCTCTAGAGAAAGGATAACACAGTGCGTTTCAATCATTGTGGTACTGTATTCTTTTGGAAGAAAAGAAAGGACGTAAAGAAGAAGTGGAAGGGACAAAGGTTACAGGTTAAAAGGAAGCAAAAAAAGGAAGATAAAAGGGCTGATGCAGACTGTTGGAAGCAGATGGTTTCTTCTGCTACACATGCCCAGGACAGCAGACCAGAACCGGCTTCTTCCCCTGACTTCATCCTCAGACATCCTCTGCCCTGAGCACAACTTTCCCTACCAGTATAAGGAGTTCTGTAATTTCTGGGCTCAGTACAGCACCACCAAGAAGAGAGCAGATGTGCATATGTGCTTAACAAGGTCAGTCCTCTGAAACACCAGCAGGGAAGCAACTCACAAGGTGTGACTGAGCGGTGCTGACCCGGTTCCAGAACCCAGCTCTCCCCTGACCTAACAGGTCAGATGCTCTGAAAGCTGCACACTGAGAATTATTCATTCGGGTTCATGTTCTCTCTACAAAAGACCACTTATTATCAGGAAAGGATAAACTTCTGCCAGCCTTTGACCTATTAGGAAAAACAGTAGCTTCACAAAGTTGGAAGGAGCTTTAGAGGACAGTGAATCTACCCTCTCATTGTAGAGGCAAGGCAGTTGGGGCTTGATTTTCTGATTAGCAAACGGTAAAACTAGAAGCAAGGGACACAGGGGCATGGAACATAGGGGCCTGAAAATACATGAGCATGAGTAGAGAACTAATTGGAGCAGGAACAGTGGGTATTGTGGGTGCTCTGCTCAGATCCCTTTTTCTGGGCAGGTGCATGCATCTCCCAGCTGCTTTGAGGGCCAGCTGCTAACAGCTCATGCTCTACCCTCAGCTCACCATCTCCAGAGAACTGCCAAGAACCACAAGGAGCCACCCTGCTTAGGAGAGTGTGCCCTCTACCAAGGGCAGCCCAGGACTAATGACTGACTGAGACAGGCTTCCTTACATCCAGGTGTGGTGTAATTCATGATCTTGTGCTCCTCATAGATCAGGCTGAAGCTGGATTACAGCTGGATCTCCTATCACTGCCTGTCACCAGGAAACTCCATCAGTAAATCATACGTAGCTGCATTTGTCTTGTACTCTGCTTCTAGGGAAGCCAGCCTAAGACAAGGAGGACACTGACTGGGAGGGAAACCAAAGCCTTGCCTACTTAACAGTCAGCCTGAAGGAGACACTGTTCTCAGAATAATCAAGGATTTCCCCAATTTCTCCTTTCCTCTTCCAACATTCCAGCCAAGAAGATCTACAGAATGTGAAATTCCTCCCTTAATATGCAGTCACACTAGGTGTGTGCTAGGTCCAGTGAAGGGTTTGCACTTCTGTTTGGTGACAGTGGCCATTCGACTGAGTCCCTAGGACAACAGGACTCAGGCGATGCCTCCAGTGTGAGGCATTCCAGGGTCTCTCAGGGCTCAACACACACCCCATTACCACACTGCCCCATCCAGTTCCGAGAAAAATGATTCATTTCTGCTTTATTAATTAGTGCCCTGGATGGGAACTTATACAAGTTGAGATAGGAATTGAAATATTTAAAGTCAGTAAGTATTTTATTTACAAGTAAAACAATAGCAGGCCCATGTTTGGGAACTGCAGACAAGTTTCTCTAAGAGGTGTCATCTCAAAGCTCAGGACTTGTCTTGTCTTGCCAGGTGATTAGATTAGTTTAGGGCTTTTCACTTTTCGCCTGGGGACACCTCACTGGGATTATCACCTTCCTCTGTCCACTTCTGCCCATCTCAGGAATCCCTCAGTCATACTTCTTCACCCAGGATCCCTCCTCACCCCCACCTCTGTGGTGGTGCTACATCCTTGTTAAACCATCTCAGTGGGTTAAAGCAGGAGGCATAGTAGTTCACAAAAACAGCGGATGAGGAGATATATGATCCAGCAAACATCAATCAATGCCAGTCAAGGAGAATTACATGGTGCCTTTTAAAAGGTGTTGCTTCATTTTCTGTTGCCTCCTTTGCTCAAAGGGGAACTTCCTGGAGCAGTTTGATTGGCATTCTTAACTCATTATGATTATTGCAAATTCAATGAATCTTCTAACAGAAGACTCTCTGACTCTAGACATTATAACCAAAGTTCACCATTGATTCAGAGATGTGTGCAAACTGACACTCTTTCTTTTTGGTTACCAAGAATAAACAGTAGTAAAACATAAGGTTTACAAAGCTAGAGCCACAGCCTGAAAACCAACCTAAAGCCAAATAGCTATGCTCTACCAGTCATCAGGCACATGCCTTTCAGGATGACCAGGGGCAAGTCAGCAACACGTCGTGCCTCCACGGCAGAGCATCCCATAACCTCCATGGCTGAAAATCACAAAGTGCCACTTGTTGTTCAGGCTACATGTTGACTGCAGGTCAGGTCAGCTGGACACCCAAGCTAACAGGAATCTCTCTAACCATGAGGCAGAAAATAAAAAATCACTCCAGAAATTATTTGCTCAGCTCAGAAATGACACCCATCACACTTTCAGCATAATTCATTGGCCAGACCTGGTTTCAAGGATAGCTAGACACAGTCAGGAGGTTTAGTGGCTACATCAAAACTGTGCTCTGACCCTTAGACCAGCCCCAGAAGAAATCTGTCCATCTGGGCAATTTCCGACCACTGAGTTGTACTTCACAAACAAGCATTGATCACACCCCTACCATGTGCCCAGCACTGTGCTAGGTACAACATGGGTCACAGAAAAAGAATAAAACATTTCATTTGTCTTCTAGAAAGTCCTGATAGAACTGGACAAAATGACTCAAGAAACAATAAAAAAAAAATACAGAATTGGACCAAATTATATGCCAGAACATGTGATACCCAATCAAATCTATCACATTGCTCTTTTTCTTCTACCTGGACGTGGAAAACTTGATTTGCTACACCAGCAGACATACCATGTGAGCTGTAGGCAATTTCAAGTTCTCTAATAGCCACTTATAAAAAGCAAAAAGAACAACTGAAGTCAAATTTGATCATACCTTTTATTTAACCTAATATATCTAAAATATTATTTCAACATGTAATAAACATAAATGTTACTAATGAGAGGCCTTACACTCTTTTCTTCATGTTAAATTCAAAATCCACTGTGTATTTTACACTTAGAGCATACACAGCTCAGACTAGCCCTCAACTGCTCACATAACTAAGGCCTATTATATTGGACAGAACAGTTCTACACAACAGCCAAAATTAATATAGTTATTGCTAACCTGCTTGACCAAGATTTTTTTAAACTACTGGTACATGCCTGAAGATTCTTCTGGATGCTTAAAATGATGCTTTTTCTTTATGTCCTGTTATTTGGTTTACTTTTACTCTGCCAAGAAATACACTTGCATGAACTTAAAGTAGTTAAGACTGCATAGAGTGTACCAGGAAGGACACATTAATCCTTCCAAAGTTAAAGAATTCAAGCACAAACCAAAAACATGTTCTACAGGGCTGCAGGTGGGGGAAGGGGCTAAGAAGAGGGGCAGGAATATTGGGGATGTGCCTAATAAAAGCCTGTTTGTTGAGACTTGTGGGAATGGAGCCCTTTTCTTAAAAGGTTAAACAAAAAGCAGAGCCACTGTATTTCAGCAGGCTAATTACCGAGAGTGACTTTGACCTTTTCCGCTTCTGGAGATTTACGATAGAACATTTTCCTTTGACATGGCACAGGCCTCTTTGAAACCAGGTTGAGTGTGATCAGGTGTGCTTCCAGGGAAACCCTTTCTTTGCATAAAGGCATGTCTGTGTTCCCAACCATGCTCAGGAAGAGTCGTGCAATGGAAGACCCAACACCAGGGCGCTGTCCATCAATTGCTTCACAACAGCCTCCCCTTTCCGAAAACCACATTTACCTTGGAGTAGAGGAAACACAGAAATAGATCATTTTCACAACAGAAACTTTTGTTGACAGTGAAGGCTGTGGAACCTTGAAAATTCTACCAGAGGTCAGTTAATCTAATAAAGCTCTTGGCATTAATGGGCTTAGCTAGTGGGAAAGCTTGAAATTCCTTCTTAGAGCCAACAGGGTCTCTTGGTGAGCTAGAGGCTTTCAGGTGGTTTTGCTTTGGGCCCAACATGCCAATTTCATACCAGCTGTCCCATTGCTTCAGGACAGTCATTTACACTTCACTTTTGGTTAATTCTGATCAGCTCACCCTTCTCAGCCAGGTGTACAAACTCACTGACAGCGGTGGCTTAGTTTCTTTGTGTTAATGAAGTAAAACCTATCTTTATAATCCCAAAGTAGGTTTGCTGACCTGCTCCTGTCATCTTGTGATGCTTGCCGAACAAACAAAGGAGGGAAATCAGATAGAGACAGGTCACTTGACCCAAAGACTTTTCTACTCCCAGAAATACAACTGCAGAAGTAAATACTATTTTGTGAATTGTTATGGGTGCATGTTTATAATCAAAAGGAAGCATTATTAAACTTAAGTCATGCTTGCATCTGCCACTACACATGTCAGACCTTCTTTTCTTGGAAAGTTGTCCCTTAACAAGGGAGCCAGCAGGATCTTATTTTATCCTCGTACACTTACAATAAGTTGGTCAAGTCTTTCCCAATACAGCCACATTCTGAAACCTGGACTCAGTTAATTGGTTTCTATTAATAACATTGCTTAGCCAAAGTGAGAAAGATGAAAATCTTTCTTAGGAAAATCAGCTGGTGTTAGAGGTCACCTGTGATGGGGTTAATGGAGGCATCAGTGATTTAGGGTTCTTCTGACCCTCTTTACTTTTATTTTACTGGGGTGCACATAGAGCATAAAAAAGAGTGGACTTCTTTGATAATTAGCCATGGATAAAGGGCAATCAAATGTGGAGATAGGAAAAAAGCTTCCTTCTATGATTTTGACTTTCAACATACCCAAGCATTTGGAAAGATAAATGGAAGCAATGCTACCAGTTCCATTTTTCAGATGCGCTTTTAAAAAGCTATCAAAAAGAAACTTTTAATCCACACAAGAACTGAACAGTGATGCCTACCTCCCCCTAGGGAGAAGCAGGGCATTTGGCTATTTATAATAATGACAACTGACAGCAAGGGCTTTAACAAATGCTTTCCCTCCTGTTGTCAGTTTTGGAATGGAGTTGGAGGCAAGCGAAGTCCTGATAACATTGCGGTATTGTTCCTGTAGGTCCTAACCTCAGCAGGCTACATCAGTATCTTCTGTCTGAAGAAGTCGCTCTCTTTTCATCAAACACATTCCAGAAGTCAGCGGTAAAAGCCCTGACGGGGGAGAGCAGATTGATCCATTAACTCTCACCCAGTTCCTTGGCTGAACCCTCGCTTCGCATTCCAGTTGTAAAGATTTGGTGAGTTATCAAACAGGAAACAAGCTCTGAAAGGAAGTGCATCTTTGGAAGTTCTCACCAAGGCTCTTTCTTGCTGCCTATGCATCCTGGAGAGGATGAGAAATCCACTTTCCTACAAGTTCTCTAGACTTCCCAAATTTTGCATCCATAAGTTACATGGGGGACCTTATTACAATGCATATTCTGACCGGGTAGTGGTGGAGCCTGAAATCTGCATTTCTGCGTTTCTAATAAACTCCCAAGTGATGCTAATGCTTCTTGTCCTTGGGCCACATTTTGAGTAACAAAGAATTAAAAACACTTTGGGAATCTGACAAAAGTCAAGATAGCTGTATTTCCATTCATTTGAGTTTTGGCTTCAAGAGTTATCCTGCAAAGCATCTTATATGCATGCCCACTGACGTCAGGTTGGCTGCAGTGGGAATAAATACATAAGAAACCACAAAGTGGGTGGTGATTCAAACACCTACCACTCAGTGTTGTGATGAACAGCACACTGTAACTTTATTCCCCGCAGGGCTAATGAGAAGGAGGAATCCAGGCAAGAAATGCATAGCGTATCTAAAGTGAGAAGATAGAGGAGGGAAGATAACTTTCATACAAGCCGGACTCAAATTCAAAACTTAAAGAGAAATGATTATTTCCTGTCCTCTTAGCTCTGCTTCAGGGTGACTTTAAAGCTTTAGGCATACAGGTTTAAGGGGATACCCCCAACTGGGGTGTAGCCTTTTAATCACTGGTCCACGTGATTAAAATGAAAATGAAAGGTGAGATTCAAAGTACAAGGAAATCCTGCCTTGACACATCCGAACTGGTGGCACGTGGCAGCTCCTCACTATAGTCTGGGTTTCGATTCTTTCTCAACTGAAGGGCCTAGGGTGCCTGTTGAATTTATTTTTAGTTCTGTCCAAGCAGAGAGAACTTCCTAATCTTAAACTTAACTCACTGAGAAGATCTGATGATGGACAGACCTGACCCCAGGGCTCTGGCAAACCAGCCATGTCACCTTGGACATCCTTCCACAAATGTCATTTTCTCCCTATAGAATTGGAATGTTGAAAACGATCCTATAGCACTGCTCTGAGTCCTAAAAAATCTAACATATAGATCAAGTACACATGAAATGCATACATGAATAAACCAATAAATGCACCTGTCCTTCCAAATGTTGAAAAAAGCAGACCATCTTTGTCTCCAGAGCAGTTGAAATTCTATGTGTAGTGCATTGCTACTAGCAGGAGGGCATGCCTTAGAAATGCTGAAGGATTTCCTTCAGTGGCTAATTTGACAGCTGGGACATACTTTAGGAGAGAGAAAACCATAATTTAAAGTATCCTGACATCAATAAATATTTCCTTAGCATTTAGCTGTAAGAGCTCTGAATCCTCCATCTGTTCAGAAATTTCTGATGTCAAAATAATGTGGTGCTTTGGGAGTTTTTGAATCCACACAAACGTCAGAAAGACCAGGTGCCTTCGTAGTTTTCCACACTTGCGGAGAAGCGTACACTACTCGTTTCTTTGAGAAATGAGGAAGGAAGACAAGCTGATCTCCATTCCCCCCCCCTTCAGCACCAAGTCCTTTTGATTATATCTGGAAGAGTCTCAGAAAGAACATTAGTTCTGAGCACGGGGAGACACTGGCATTAGGATGGGCCACTGCCCCACTACCTAGATGATGCCCTCCATATTCACTGGGCTGCATTCCTAAGTAGCTACAGTACACATCCACTTCCACCAATTGTTTTCAAGCTCAGATGATCTTGAGATTACAGAATTAGACTAAGAGTTTATTGCTAAATATCTGTTGAAGTAGCTAATAATTTCTCAACGTAAATTCCAGCTAAGTCTGAACTGGAAATACATTTTCTTCTTTCTGTTCACTTTTGACTGTGGCCTGAACACAAATCCCCTGTGAAGATGCTCCACTCTCGCCCTTTCCACCCACCATTCCAGAAAGCTCCATTCTCCTCACTCTACTCTCTCCATGCCCATTCCAGACTTCATACACTGGGATGACTGGGGTGACATCGGACTGTCTAGGAAAAAGGCCACTAAGAAAATTTGCAAGTAAACATCTTGAAATGGCAATAGCCTTGCCTTTTTCCACCTAATCAGTTTCCTTACCTTCACTACATCCCATCCTCCAGTCAGCAGCCAGAATAATATTTTCAAGAAACAATGCTCATTGGGTCACTCTCCTACTTAAAACACTTCACTGGCTCCCTGCTGACGTTGGAATGAAGTTTGGCCCACAAAGTTCTTCATGACCAGGCTCCTGCTTCTCCCTCCAGCCTTGTCTCTCAAACACTGCCCACCCTTCACCATTTACTTCTCAGCACCCAATTCTCCACTGGTGAGGCCAGATCCACAATGGACACGCAGTCTACTGTCTGATATAATAGCCTTTCCTGTCCTGCCCTTCTACCCCAACATGGACTTACTTGTGGTTAATTCTGACTCAGCCACTTGGACACCATTTCCTGGGATCAGTGCCTCTCCTAGGAATATGTCCAGTGCTACCTGTTTCCTAGCTGTACACTCCCTTTCCAAGCCACTAGGACCATGTCTAATTCACTGTTATAGTCCCAGCATCTAGAACACTATATGCCACATAAAAAGGGCTCTGCAAATATTAGCTGAATGAATGAATGCATTAAATACTTTCTATATATTAGAGCAGAGGTCCTCAAAGTATAGTTCACAGACCAGCAGTACCAGTTTCATCTGGGTAATAAGAAATGTAAATTCTCAGGCCTCCCTGCAGATCTGCTGAATCAGACATTTCGGTGGTAGGATGCAGCAATCTTTAACAAATCCTCCAGGTGAGTCTGAGGCATCCTAAAGCTGGAGATCCACTGCCTTAGACCAGTGGTACTCACCTCTGGCTGCACGTTACTATCATCTGAGGTTTTTTTTTTTCAATGCTTGAACTATCCCCCCTGGAGTTTTTTATTTGTGTGGATGCTAGAGTACTTTTTAATGCTCGCCAAGAGATACCGATATGCAACTGGGGTTAACAATCACTGTTGCAGATTTTCCATTTTCTCTCCCCAGCCCTACCACATACACATAAAATTACCTTGAAAATGGGCATTGCTCTAGTGTCACTCCACCAGTGCCTCCGGGGTTCAGGCTAGCAGACAAAATCTCATTATTCCAAGGGTGGCCCCTCGAATAAAGTCTGTGTGTCTGGTGACTTGTGAGAAATACAGAATCTCAGGCTCCACTTGCTGCATTAGAATCTGCATATTACTAGATCCCCAGGTGACTTGTGTCCACATTAAAGTTTGAGAGGCACAGGCCGAGGAGAGCAAGCACTGAGCATGGTTTCACAGAGCACAAAAGTAAAATCATTTTTTGCAGGTCTTTGCAGTCCACTATACAGCAGCATATACTCAAAGGTATTTTGCCAGACATTCAACAAAACTTCTAATCAGGGCCAGAAATGCAACTCTCAAGGTCAAATGTCTTCATTGGTTAGTAACAGAATGGACTCCCTGAGTCTTGGCTTCTGTCAACTGTTGGGTAGAGAAGGTCATTTCTGCATAAGAGTGTTTTTGGAAAACAGAGCCATCCAAGAAGATCCACACATATACAACTCAGAACAATGAATTATGTAACCCCCTCACACTTAAGTGAGTGCTTACTATGTGCCAGGCATCATGCTAAGTATTCAACACATAATAATTTATTTAATCTTCCCTAAGATCCCAAGAGCAGGTGCTATTAATGATCCCATTATGGAAATGATGGCAGAAGAGACATGGGTAGGCCAGGCACAACTAAGGACTATGACCTAGAACTGAATCCAAACCCGTCTTTCTCTGCATCGTTAACCACAATACTACGCTCAACAATTACCCTACAGGAGAAGGAACAATGACCCCAAACAACTGTTCTTTAAAACATTAGCTTAAAAGCCCCTGACTGCTCCTCCTACAATTAGAAGAGCCAGAATTAAATAGAATGGCTGCTGTGCCAACCCACAGAAGTCAAATATAACCAGGCAGCAAATTAGAGTAAACATTTAGGAATCCCTTGCATGTGGCACACGACTCCACCCACCCTTCTTGGCACCAGCCAGGATGTTGATTATATGGATCCCGCTGGCATTTCATGTCCTCATGCAAGTCATACAGAGCATCCTCCTTCCTGCTGAGTGTGAACATGACCAGACCTCTTTGAGCGATTTGGCACAGTATGGTGATGACTCAATAGGGCAGACAAGGGCAAGGGCCCCAGCTTCTGCATTCCTCCATCCCCTCAACCTTTTTTATTCAGTCACCTGGGTAAGTGGACAGAGACAAGCTGTTTGGCATGACAGCTGAAGATCATTTCCTGAGAACTGGGATTTCTGAAGGATAAAAGTAACCAATTGGCCTAGAGCCATTAACTGCAACTGGTTAATAAGCTCTGGGAAATAGTTTTCATCTTAACAGTTTTGCTGCGGTAAGATAAGGCTGAGAAGGGAGGAGAAGGTACCTAGGTGCTTATGTGTGGAGCCGAATTTGTATCCCTTATATGCCAATCAGTTTGTCTCATCTCTCCTAGCATTCCATTCTATTGACTGTCCACCATTATCACAGTGGGGTTTTTACACGTTAACCCAATTTGTAGGCATGGGAGTTTCCCATGAAAATTCCCTGAGCACAGGTCAGAAGTGGGAGCCCTGAGTACTTATACGGTTTTTCTTTGTACTGGGTCAGAAATACTAAGGTTGCCAGGCAGCCGCTGATGAGAGAACTGCTGGGCTGTGGTCACAGCGCCTCGGCTGCTGTCCATGGATGAAATAACCCTGAGACATCTCATGCCACAGTGTGTGGCCCTGGGAGTATGTTCTGAATTAAGAACATGGTATTATCAATGTCTTTAATCATATCAAAACTTTCTGTGGAATAACCAAAAGAATCACTCAGAAATTCATGAACATTATTATTGAAAGAAACTGATAATCTTGTCTAAGTTATTTGTTTTATAGATAAAGAAATTGGGGTCCAAATTACTTGATGATTTTCCAATATTTTATAAGAAATGGCAGCATCAAAGGCCAAATTTAGGGTTTCTGATTTCCATGCCAAGTGCTTGTTCCACCACTGGGTTAGACCAAATCTGGCCATTTGGAGTCTTCTAGAAATCATTTAAAGATACAGATCTCCTGGCCACATGCTCAGATTCGCTGATTTAGTAGAAATCTAGAATGGCCCCCAGGAATCTATATTTTAAATAGCTTCCTGAACACTCTGATGCACCCTCAAGAGTGGTGGAGACTCTGCAAAGTAAATTTCAGAATCAGAATTTTACTAGATATATGAACAAAGATCATGACAAATTCTTAGACCTCTGGGTTATGTGCTCTTTTGACTGACTGTCCAAGCAAAGTTTTCTAAATGATGACTTTCCTAAAAGTGAGTTTTTTTCTTTTTATCAGAACATGTGATCAAAATAGGACCATTGAGTAAAAAGACATTTTAAAATCCCCAATTTAACCAGTGATAAACCTGGATTTCATCAAAATCTTCTGCATGTACTTTTCTCCTCCCCTAAGCCAACTTGTAGGGGTGATTATAGAGATTATGATGCCAACATGAAACTGATGAGAGAAGAAATCTCTCAAAGCCCCGGTGAGTGAATACTTTCCAGCTCTGAGGACTTCCCTTTTATCCCCCGGCCCTTTCTCTTCTCTCTCCCCTTCCCTCCCAAGACGGTGAAGACTGCCGGGGGCATTCATACTAATTTTACTTAATGATTGGGAGACCATAGCTCTGCCTTTACATCTGACCAACTTGTCAATGTAAGTGGGTTGGGTAAAGGAGACCACTCATGGCTAAAAAGACATCACTTCAGTCGGTTTTCAAAGTCCAGAGATGACACTCCTGATGTCTTTAATAAATGTTAAGATCTGTACTCATTTATTTCTGTGTTTATTTTATGCAATAAACAAAGCAGAATTGGATTCTTAATAATGGAAGCACCACACTTAAAAACAAGATTTCACCACTAGTTGAGCAGTATGTTACAGCAGCATATCTCAGTGTTAGGTAGGAAGAGAGACATGGGCAGCCGGGAGGAGAAAATAAGGCTCAAGGAAAAACTGCCCAAACTCTGCCCAGATAGGGGTTCCCACGTGAAGACAACAAAGGCTTTGCAGGGAAACAACTTCTTTGCCTAAAAGGACCAGACCAAACTGGGTGCAAAGGAACAAAACGCAGGACTGCCCCAGACATGCCTATTCATAGTAAAGGACGTGCACACTGAGAGGGATGGCTGTATAGATGGTCCCATTAATCAAATAACCCTACCTTAATCAAAGAGGCACCTCCTTAGTCAGAATGCAATATATCGGCCTCCCGCCTAACGGATCAAGGCCTTTGTCTACCTTGACTCTAGCCCGCTCCTCTCTTGGAGTGTATTCAAATAAATCTTTCCCTCTGCTTCACCACTGTGTCTTGGCTTTTCAATGCTTTGCTGCAGTGGAGACGGGACTGAGGAAAATGAATTCAACCCAAAACATTAGGAAAAACTGTGGAATGTATAAACCCTGTCCTTGGGGAAGTCCTCAGTTCTCAATTCTGTACAGGGGCCTTCCTCTGCTCCATCTCCTTCATCTTTAAGAACTTTTCCAAGGAAGGATCAGAAATTCATTAACACCAAGGAGTTAGTAACTGACAACAGATTGGAAGGCAAAAGCATTTAGAGTAGGTCTGGGTTATGGCCGAACATACCATGCCCATTTCATTTCTGACTTTTCTTTCTGTCTCCTTCAGAACCCTATCACTTTTATTTAACATCTTAGCCAGTAACTAACACCCAATCTGGCTCATTTTTTTTTTAATTTTTTTTGGTTTGGGGATCCAAGGGGTTTTGCAGATCCCAACTATTCATACAGCATTCTAGGCTTACAGCACACAACTGAAGCTTATCCAATCAACTCAGACAACCAATTGTCTGTGCACAGCAATTGGGTCAGAGGTAGTCCTGTGACTAGGACAGGCCAATCAGAGTGAATCACAGGACGTTTTGGGAAGGGTGAGGGTGATTCAGAATTCTGGAGCAAAATGTTCTTCTTGTGCGGGTTATGAATGATAAGGCATGCAGACCTCCAAGAGCGGCTGGATCCATACTGGGACCATAGGAGAAGCAGAACACATTTGCATATGCATTGGTAGGAATTTTAACTTAAAAAATCTCTATTTTAGCCCATTTGCATTATCATATCTATTCTGTCTTTCTCTCACTATTATCTACCTATCTAAACTATTTCAGAATAGGTTATAGACATGATGCCTCTTTACCTTAAAATATTTTATCATGAATCTCCTGTGAGAAAGGACATTCTCTTACTCCCTTATACAACCATAGCACAATTAATAAAAATCGGGACATTTAACATTAATACTATCATCTAAATTCACAGTTCATAATCAAATTTTGCCAATTGTCCAAATAATGTCTTTTATAGGTAACTTAATTTTTCTTGCTCTGGGACCCAATCCAGAGGCATTGTACTTTATTTTCATCTGCTTTTATACTCCTTTAATCTGAAACAATTTATTTTATGTGTGTTTGTGTGTCTTTTCTGGATACTGACATTATTTAAGAGTCAAGGTCAGTTTTTATTAGAATGTCCCTCAACTGGGATTTGAGGTAGGATTATTTTAAACATGCATCTGTTTATTGGAACTCAGTGCATTTGTGTATATTGCATGGAAGTTATAGATCTAGGTATATTCTTCATGCATACTTTTATTATCAACAGAGTATACATTTGTAAAATACTATATGAGGAAGAGGGAGAATAACAAATTTGAAATTTTAGAAACAATGCAGTTTGACAGTCTGTTCCTTGCATTTCCCCCTAAAAACCAACAGAAATGGCTTAACTCTTATATTAAGATGAGTATGACACACATTAACATGCAAATAATCAAGAAGCAAATATATTTCAGTGTCCTCTCCAATGAGAGGGACAGGATCAAAACATCAGAAAAAGGGGCTTTTAGAACCAAGAAGAGAGATCATCAGGAAATATGAAACACTGGTAACAACATACTATCTGAGTGGTGAAGCGGTAAGAATTGTAGACTAGAAGCAGCCAGAATCCTTGTCCTTTGGCAAGATGCCCTTGCTCCCTGGAGTACAGCTTATCTCTAAAACAAGGGGGGTTGGACTGGATGTGCTGTAATGCCCCTTCCAGCTCAGTGGGTCTCTGAAAGGTTCCTATCTACATCATTCAAACTCTGATCAAATGCCAGACTGGGCAGCAGTTCAGAGAAAGGGACTATCAACATGCAGGCCAATAATGGGAGGTCCCCAGGGGGAACTGGGGGTGGGAGGTGGACTCATGAGGAATAGGAAGGAATTTGGTGAGTGGAGGGAGAAAAAGGGCATGCTAAAATAGAAAGCAGTCCAAATGAATGGACAGTCTCAGAAATAAACACAGAATGCACTCAAAACAGACCTGCCTGATTAGTCTAAAGGTGTTAGTTGGGGACCCGAATGCACAGACAAGCTCATGTGCAACTGTGAACTTCTCTATTGCGCCCCTTTTCAGACCATGGAAACTTTGTGATGATGAATAGGTATGTAAAGAGTCCACGGATACTACCTGGAAGCTGGCAATGGCTTCATGAGAAATATTTTTACTCCATCTTGCTTCTGTGTCATTGTAGGAAGTTGCTTTTATCTGTAGATAGCAATGGTTTTCCCCCATCTGAATTACCTGTCTTTTCACAGATAAAGAATAGAGCACTGTCTGGACAATTCTGGCTCAAGAACTGAGTGTCACTGCTACTTGTGGTTCATTTTCTCAGCAGTGGAGATTATAGCTTTTGTTGAAAACTGATTATAGGTCCATTAGCTCCTTTAATTTTCATTATTTCTTTAGGTGGAGTTGTTATTTCCCAAACTGGGCTCAAAAAGAGTTGATGAACTTGCCTACATCTGGGATATGAACTAAAATTATGCACTGACCTTTGTGCTGATTTATACACAATATTTTTCTTGATCCTTGTAAATAAAGCTTTGCTTTGCTGAGATAACTGATGGGCATGGAAGTGAGAGAACAATCAGCTGTTCTCAAGGATCACTCTCCGAAGAAGGCCTGTCTAGCACTAATCAGATTGTTGGTGCCAACTCCACTCAAATACCGTGAGGATGATTCAGACAGGAAAAAAAGGTGGTAATTAGAAAATGTCAGTGAGCTGGTTACAAATGTTACAGCTAAGCAATATGAGTGAAATAATTATTGAAAACTATTCGTAGGTAGTTTGAGTCGTCTTGACATGTATTTGGGTCTTTGTATGTATGTGAAACCAGAAAGGTTATTTTTACATATCATGGCCAAAAAAAAAAACCCACCCAAAACCAAAAAGGTCAATTCTATTTTACATGTAGATCATGAACCAAGGTCATGTACAGGCAGCAGAAGTAGGAAGAAAAGGAAATTACTTAAAGGGGATGGATGATAAATCCCACATGCCCCCTGGGGTAGTTTTAAGTGAGTATTATTTAATGGTGGCAGTGGTTATGGGCATGTGTGTACTTGGTGAATGTGCATGTAAGTGCATACATTTTGAGGGCTTTTTTTTTTAATGTTTCATATCCTTTGTAGTGTTTTAAACTTCTATAGACTTAATGGAAGAAGATTATAAGTCTGCACTTATTTTGGGGTAGAGCTGTAAATTGTTGGTGATGGTTGTAAAAATAAAGTTTGTTCTTACTTGTAAATAGAATCCGCTTTCTTTCTTTCCCTCTTTCTTTCTTTTTCTCCCCACTTCCCTTTTTCCCTTCCTTTCTTTTTGTTTTACTTTCCAAGGTGGTGACTTTCTACTCAGCAGAAAATAAAAGTGACCAGAAAGTGGTCTTCAGTAAGGTACACAAGTAAAGGACCATTCAGTCTTTCAGAGGCACCAGACCCAATTCTGATATGATAAAAGCATTCAAGGTTGTATTTTTAATTAAACCAGGAAGACTTAATCATCTTCCCTAAGGAATATTCTATTGTAATCAGAGGATGTGAGAATCCTGTATTTATGTCTTCAATATAAAGAAAGTCAACTTCAAAACACACATTACTGGGTCTTTAAAATTTTAATTTCTGCTCACCGGAAACTGATAGGATTTGTAAAATATGTATTTCTAATTGGATTTTTGTAATGGAATTGTATTTTTCTCCTGGTTTTTATGAAGATATTGGAGATCTGTTCTTGCCGAATAGTTTCAACTGAGCTTTGCCAAAATTTGTATTAAGTTTCTCATAGCTGCTGTAACAAATCACCACACATTTAGTGGCTTAAAACGACAATTTATTCTTTTACAATTCTGGGGTCCAGAACCCCAAAATCCGTTTCACTGGACAAAAGTCAAGGTCTTGGCAGGGTCTTCTCCTTTGCCAGACGCTGAGGGAGAATCCATTTCCTTGCCTTTTCTAGCTTTAACCTTTATGCATCTCAACTCATTCAATGCCCCCGATAACTCTGGGAGGTTGATACATTTACTCCACTGTTTTAAGATGGATAAAATGAAGCACAGAAAGGACACAGTGACTTCTCCAGAGTCATGCAGAGACGGGGCAGAGCTGGAATCTGAATCCAGACCATCAAGATTCTAGAGGCCATGCTCTGAACGCACCACGGCACTTCCTTTTCTTCACAAAAATATCATTAAATGTAAGACCATAGAAAGCTTTAGTGAATTAGAATTGCTTATCTGAAGACATGTTACTAAGGATTAAATTGATATATTTTCAAATACTGCAGGGGACATTTTCCTATTTGACACAGTTGCTTTAAATATCTAAATGAGGGGAAAAAAAGATGAATACTAAAGGATAGAAAATAATAGTAGTTGTAATAACATTAGCCAAGAAGTCATTTTCTCAATATCATCCTTGATCTTAAGAATAAACTGTAAGAGGAATTTATTTGGAACAATTGAAGAGATAATAAAAAGCTCCAATATAAAATATTACCTTCAAACAAATGAGTGACTAAATGTAGATAGCAAATAATTTTTTGTTTATTCGTTGCATACAAACTGGTGGTGTTAATGTGCAATAAAGTAGTTCATTTTCATTAAACAGGTCAGCATTTCTACTACAATCCTGTTTGCACATTTAATTTCATCGTGATTATTTTTTCCCCCAAAAGGATGGCAACATAAAACAGCACTGGATTAATTACCATGTATGCTCAATTCATGGGTTCTAAAATTTGTGATTGTAATGAAGCCCTATTAGCTCACTGCATTGTAAAGGAACTCTGACAAGGTCAGTTACAAACAATAGCAAACCATACAGTCTTTTTGTTAATAAGCCAGCAGGCATTCAGCATTTGGTTATATTATCCACATATTTAGTATATAGTTCTTATGAGGCATCCATGGTTGTGTTTGACAAAATTCTCTAATAAATTCCCAAATCATCCCTTACCCTCTTTGTTTATGGCATTCTCTCGCCTCTTAACTGTACAACTGAACCCCAAACATCTCCTGTTTTTCATTGATTCTACATAGTAAGACCTGCTTTTGAAGCAGGCACTATGCTTGATGCTGAAAATGGTTAAGACACAGCCTCTCTTCTCAAGCGTTTCCCGAACTAGGGAAGGAGCTGATGAGAAGACAAACACTGTGATATGGACCATAACAAAATTATGTACAAAATGGTACACATGGTTGCCAGGACTATTGCTTAAGGGAAGTTTTGAAGCTGCACTTTCCAGAATGAATAGGAATGTTGAAGACATGGCATATTCAAGGATATGCCAGGAGCACTGCATGCCCCACAGGGTCAGAAGCTGCAAAGGGGGACAGATTATGAAGCTCCTTTTTCTATGTTAACAAGTCTGAACTTGATCCTATAGCCAATTAAGAACCATAAAAGGTTTTTAAAGTGGAGGGTGACTCCACCCACTCCAATATAACCCACACCCAGACAGCTTCTGCTACCCCAGATAAAATTCCTCCACACCCCCATCATATTCTCCTCCCTGAAAAATCTTCCCAAGACAGTTGAAGAAAAACTGGCATCAGAATTCCTCGATTAACATAGATGAGAGCACAATACTTGAAGGTATGAAGTCCCATTAGCAGGGCGGTCACTTCCTCTCTCTTGGGAGTTTTTACCTGCTCTTTGCAGTCTTCAGGGTGGAGAGGGCTCAAGAAAAAAAATAATAATAATAACCCAGAGCAACCAATCTCCTTCAACCAGAGCAACTTTTTTTGATTTGTTGCACATACTGGTTTTCTTCTATGAAGTTTCTTCTGGGAAGAAAAGAAACTTGACTGACACATTCTCCCACCAGCCTGAGTCAGCACTGAGGTGAAGGACCCACTAGAGACCTGGCTTCTAGTTCCCACTCTACCACCAACTAATGGTACGTCCCTCGTCAAGTGGTTTGAAAGCTACAAGCATTTTTTTTTTAATTCTCCTGATTGCATAGAATTCTAGAACAGGGAAGGACTTCAGAGTCCCAGAGAAACTGAAAGTCTGGCCTGCAGTTAGTGCATTGCGGCGCTGGAGGAAACTGTCTCCAGGCAACAAGCCTAGAGCTCATTCTACCTCTATCTCCACACCACTGCTCCCCACTTCCACACTCTTAGCAGCCTGTGCTGTCCCCATTTATTGCCCAGACCATTGTAATAGCCTCCTAACTGGTCTGTTTCTGACCCAGATTATTCTTAACAGTGGCAGCCAGAGTCAACCCGATAAAACTTCTGGGCTCAAGACCTGAGCTAAATGAGATGTGTATTATCTACCTCACCAGGTTGAAAAGATCAGATGAGTTGGAGGAACTCTTTGAAATATGGAAGACAGTTGTTATATCTCTAACCCAAAAGTTAAGTAAAATAACTTGGGAAGCAAGGTGAGGCTACTTGGCCTCCCCAAATATGTCAGAGGGGGGGCTCTCTCATCACTCATCAATTCCTCCTTTGATTTTCTCTTCTGTGATCTAGGGTAAAAAGGACACAAGATTTGTAGCAGGGCATCCAGCCAAGTCCCTCCGAGCAAGGGAAAGAAGTACCACTGGGAAACAAAACTGAATACTGCCATCTACTGGGAGAAAATGGCACACAGTGGAGAAAGTTCATGGAGCCTGTGAGGATGAGAAATGAGAAGTGACAAAGGACATGGCTTAAGCTGAGCTGCCAAGGGGGAATGGACTGGAGAGATGGAAATTTAAAAAGGGATAGGTAGCCCAGTGTAGGCAGAAAGTGCAATGGAAACACTTAAATAGTCCTTAGAGGGCACCTTTCCCACTGGTTTCATTTTGCAGGGGAGAAAGCAGAAGCCCAAGAGATTACAGTAACTTACTTATGGTTACATAACTACTAAGTAACACCACCAAGACTAGACCCTTCCCTTAAGACTTCTGGTGCTCTTACTTACATTTCCAACAAGCAAACACATAAATTAATGGAAAAACATTGTATCAACATTTTTCGTTACTTCTATCTAGGACTCTATGTCATTACTGGCATTCCAATTTGTTGCAGAAAATCTTCACAGTGGCTTAATGAGAAGGTGGTGACTAGCATCCAAATCGTTTATGGATGAGATGCATGGAGAGGACCTCAGCATGGAGAGAGCATTAGCACCGAGAGGGAAAAGCCAAGTAGGACTGGGAGGTCGAGGAGGAGATGAAGAACTGTGTCTCACATTAACCTCTTAGCAGCAGCATTCACTGGAGGAAGCAGTTTCCACCAGTCGTTCTTTGTTCTTTGATGGGTACTAGCGACTTGGACTAACCCCAGAATGATGGCATCATTTCAAAATGGAGAAAGCTACAAAATCACCTTGAACCTATGTTCAAACTACATCCAGATTATAGTCACTTCTTCCCACCTACACTGTTATCCTCCAGCCCATGCCCCCATCATGCCTTGTATGGGCCACTGCAATAGCCTCCCATATTTAACCTATCCATATTTAAAATTGCAAACTGTTTCAAATCTTGGCTAGTCTCAACCATGGCAACTAGACTCATCCTGTTGCAACTACTGGGCTTTAGACCTTCCAGAACCCTCACTTCCCATCTCACGCTTCAGTCAGTGAGAGATAAAGCCCTTACAATGTCCTGCAAAGTCCCACACAATCTGGGCACCATCCTATCCCCTATCCTCTCCCGACTGCTCACTCAGTTCCAGGTGCACTGACCTCCCTGGACCTCTCTTCCCCTAGTCAGATGAGCCCCACCATAGGGCACTAGCTGTTCCCTCTGTCTGGAAGGTTCTTCCCCCAGAAATCAACACAGACAACTACCTCACCTCCTTCAACAATTTGTTCAAATGTCATCTTCTCAATAAAACCTACCCATATTTAAAATTTCAAACTCACAATCTCTGTTTCTGTGCTTACAGATTTTTATGGCACTTGGAAACATATAATCACTATTCTGCTTCTTGTTCATTATATGTCTCTCCATCTATAATGTCAGATTATTGAGGGGAAGGCACTTTATCTCCTTTTTGACTACTGTGTCTTCCATGCCCACACAAGAGTCTGGCATGCACTAGGCACTAAATAAATTTTGTTGAATGAATACCTGAACTATAACAATGATACTTGCATCAAGGATAAAGTTGCAAATGCTTGTCATCTATGCCATTGTCTTCACAGCTAAACTACTTAAGAACTCAATCCAGTCCTTTTATTTTGTAGAGAAGAAAACAGAGGCTCAGGAAGACTACAATACTAGGGTTTGGTAACATGGCTTCAGACTTAACACCGAATGTTCTTCCATCCAGTTTTGAGTCATTAGTATTGATTGCTCCTCCAGACGCTTGTGTGCCTCCTCAGAGAAAGTGCTTCCTTCTTCAAACCAAAATAATTTAAACCTCAACCCAAACTCACAAGGCTGCTCTAGCTCCAAAGTTCATTGTCCATCTTCCTTCAGGCCATCTGGGGTTTACTGTAATCTTCACCGGGACATTCCCCAAAGTCTGAGTGATTTAGTTAGGGACTAGGTGGAGGCAGTGGGGAGGATGGAGGCTGACAATCCATTGGGATACCTGCTCACCTTCACTATCTGCCCACCAATCAGAAAAGCAAATTTCTTCTAGTTTCAGGGATAAGATCAAATACCTCCCAAACCAATATCTCAGAGATAGTAAACTTAGATCTACATTTCTCTTAATATAATGTAATTGGTGCAGATGCAGCCCACCACGTAAAGAAGCTTCCATCTGAAGACAAGTAGAATCCCTTTGTCTGACCTCTAGCTTCTAGGCTGTGATCTGTAGCCTAAAACAGTATTAAAAGTGATATGTCTAGAGTCAGACTGCCTGGGTTTAAGTTCTGCCCTTGAATCTTACAGCTGGGTGACCTTGAGCAAGATGCTTAATCCCTGTGTGTTTAATAACTGCATTCTTGAGAATAATAATGGCATCACCCCATAGAATTGCTGGTTCATAGATTAAATGAATTATGCAAAGCAAGTTCTTATGAGAGCACCTGGTCATTGCTAAGTTCTCAATAAATGTAGCCATTATTATCACTTGCATTAAGAAATGGCAACCCATTTCAGCACTGGTTCCCACATCCTTTGGTTGATTCAAAAGAACTTTCTAAATTACTGGTTTCCTGCATCAGAGGCACAAATATATTTTAAAGATGTCCCCTCATTGTTCTCTGTGAAGAGAAAGGAGTCCACATGAGGGTTCATGATTCTCCCTCAGAAAGGGCAGTTTTCTTTTCCAGAATTAACCATTTGAATAATGAAGAAAAACAATAATGCATCTAACATACACTCAACACTCACCATGTATCAGGCTCTAGGCTAAGGGTATTTCATTATCTCAGTGCATCCCCATGGCCTATGATACATTAACTTTTATTAGCTCCATTTGACAGAAGGGAAGAACAAGACACACAGGGGTTATTCACCTAGATACTGCTTGGTGAGGCTGGCATTTGAATGCGGGCAATGACTCCTGGAGCCTGCAAGCCTCAGCTCCATAGGTATGTTGTAGTGGCAAAGTTTCAGAAATAATCTCCATCTCACCCCTTCTCCTGGAGACAGATACAGGAGATTTCATTTTCTAATCATAATGAAAGTGCATTTCAACGCATGACTACAAAATATGATCAAGAGGTCATTACTGAGGGAGTACTTGGAAGTCAGCTAGTGCCCTAATGATCAATATAGTTTTAAAGAGAATCCAGGAGCTGGTGCTCCCCAGGGAAGGAGGAGAAGGAAGAGGGACAATGTTAGGGCCTAGATCTTTAGTGAAGAAGGAGGCTGGGTGAGAACTAGGGGAGCTTCCGTGGAGCCTGGCTCTGAGAATTTCCCTGAGAGTTCTCCCTGCCTGTGGGAAACAAGAGTACAGGAGAATTCCTGGTCCCTGCTGACAGCCTAGGGAGGGGCGGCTGGCCCGGAAAAGGCGGTTGCCCTCCTAAAGCAGCCTCACCGTGTCAATGGCTGAGGTGTGTAAAGACCACCCTGAGGAAAATGCAGGTCTTTTACCGAGTTCAAGGGGGATTCGTGTTGGCGCAAAGATCTGGAAGAGGCTCTCAACCTTAAACCTCGTCTCATGTGCACGTGACCCAAGTTGTCAGCTGAGAGATGGGTCGGTAAGGGAAAGGGAAAGGGGCAGGGACTTGATCATCCTGAGTGGTGCTTTTTGGATATGTAAAGGTCCATGAGGGGCAGAGTGTGTACAGAGAAAGATGCTGTCGCCTGGTGGTCCGAGGAGTTAAGGAACAGCGATCGATCTGGGAAGAAAACTATGGGCAGTCACAGATCCTCAGGGGGCTTGGGGGGGTAGGGGGACAGTGAGACTACCCAGGGGAGTGAGGCCAGGCAGCTGCTCTGACTGGAAACATGGCAGGCGTTGGCCCACTGTCCTGGGGGAACCCATCTCTACCTGTGGCCCCAAGGCTTCAGAGCCAAGGGACCAGAGCTCCTGCAGCAGAAGTATCAGCAAGGAGAGAACAGGTCCCTATAGGCAGGGAGGTCTGTACAGGCGGTGACTGACATGCCCAGGGGAGGGGGAAAGGCAGAAACTGGCTAAACACCATGACTGTCCAGGAAAGACAAAAAAATAGTATCTCCAGCAAGACAGATAAGGCAAATGGCTTTGATTTGACACACAACTCTTGCTATGCAAATCCCACTTACAAAACAGCAAACCCAGGAAGGCTGAAGACCGTGATGGATGGCCTGTGGCCTCCTGCAGTCCTTTGGCTCAGACGACAGCCTCTTACACTCATGCCCTTTGGCTCTCTGGGTCTTTTCATTTAGGATCCTGTTTGCTTATCTCACGATTGCTGGTCTCATGTTCGGGCATGGGAAGAGCAGGATTTTGGAAGTCAGGGTGGGTTCAGATTATAGATGGCCTGGTGGAGAAGCTGTGCTTGTTTCAGAGAACAATGGGAGCCATAAACTTCTTTGATTGGGCAGCACGAAAGGCTCCAGCGGGGAGAAGGAAGACACAGGCAGCCAAGAAACCCCTTAGTAAGCTGGCGATGGTACCAAGCCTAGACCAGGTAGTGGGTGTCTCTGTCTTGAGACCCCCTTTTAGAGAGCTCAACTCTGGCTTTTCCCTAGCTGCACCTCCCCCCAACGCCCCCCGCCTCCACACACACACACACACACAGGGCAAAGAATCTTACGGCCAAGTGGACATGCCCTCTGCGGGCCCACACCCCTCCTTCTAGACCACAGGCTAGGCCTCATGGGACTGGAAAATTCCCTAACCAAATAGACCTGAGCCTGCATTTAGGACATGCAGGGGTCTCTTTCCCAGCTCTGTTTCCCTGAGCTATGGGTACCCTATGCACAAGTATAGGCCAAAGGTGGCAAAGGGCTGCTGTTTTGGTGAAGGGGAGGTGGGGGCGGGGTGGAGGGGAAAGTGGGCCCTCACATGAAAACAGAGCCAGTGAGCAGGAAGACAGGAGGCCAAGTGACAGGCTTGGCAGGGGAGCTCCACTTTACTCTTGCTCTGGGCCCAGAAGTGTGAAGGGCAGGCCTGGCTGGCAGACCCCCAGGTGGGAGGCAATGAGTGGCTGATACAAGACTGCCACAGTGAAGGGATGTTGTAGGAAGAAGATCTTACAGCTTGGTTGCTTGCTGGGGGCTGCCCTGCCCCTGTGTGGTATCTCTGAGGCTGCTTTTCAGGTCCGGTAATTATAGGTCTGGCCAAGGGATGGGATGGGGTGGGGCTGAGGTAAAGTGGGTGAGGTCCTTTCGGAAAAGGTGGTTAAGTGTCTGAGGCTGCAAAACCCGGGCACTGGCCAGGTACAAGGAACAATGTTTGGCAGAGAACAAGGGGTGGGGCTGCTCCTGGCTGCCAGGCTTGGCCAGGTGCTGGGTCTGCTACAGACATGTGGGCCCAGGTTTCTGCACTTTTCCCAAGATGAGCCACTCTTTGGCTCTCTGCAAGTGAGGGCTGAGGTAAGAACACATCTGGGGCTGCAGCTGACCTTTAGGGAGATGACCTCATCTCTGCCTCCTATTCCATGTGTTCAAAGTGGCCTTGGGAATCGCAGCCTTTTGTTCTGTAGCTAATTTAGTAATGTGATTCTAAAAGCATCCTTGGCAGACTACAGCCCACACCACTACATGCAAAGTTTCCTCTGCCTTTTTGGAGAGAAGAAGCTTTACACCAAGGGAATGCAGGTTGGACTACATGCCCTTGAGGTCCCTTCCAAGGCTCAGATGCCAAGATACGGCTCTCCTGGCCTTCCCTATCCAACTGTTCACCATCCCCATCAGTGTTTCTGTGCTGGCTTAGCCTAGATAGAGGAAGTGAATCTCTAGTGAGTCACTGCGCTGCTCCCGAAAAGGCACCCAACCAGCTCTGTGATTGGAGGTGGATGTTGATAAAGTAAGAGTTGGGGCATTTTTGTGGGTTCCAGTTAGGCTAATTAGTACATTTAGATCATTCCTTCTATTTATGACTGTGGATAATTAGAAGCTGCCTTCATGCTGTTTGGTGTTAAGATGCTGCATGAGGAGAAAAGAAGTTAAATCCTGAAAAATTCAAAATGCAGAAGATTCTTTTGGTGAAATTATTGTACATTTGGCATAAAATCATGTATTGAAACATATCAATACCTTCATAGGTAAATTCCTTTGGAACTCTCTGGTTCTACAAACAGCCTAGGATCTAGACACAAATGGGCCTAACACTGTAGACCAAGATAGAGACTCTGAAGAAAGAGCAATTAAGAATATGCAGATCCAGTCTGAGGAAATCCAACTTCAGGGGAGAGAAGGGAGGAAGCAAACTTCTCAGCAGAGGTGAGTCGTGGCAGGAGCCTTCGGCTACCAGAGTGGACGGGAGGTTTTTTGGCCAAGCAGAGAAATGCAGGGGGAAACCACAGGGAGTCTTAGTCCCTGGGAGAGAGCAAGATTGTTCTTCTAGGCTCCTCCAGATCTTTATAGAACAAAGAAAAGGAGTAAAGTGATGGGGCCGCTGCCTGGGCAACAGAGGGACAGTGGTTCCCCTCCTGAGGCCTAGAGCAGGGAAGGCGAAGGAGTTGCACACACAGGCCTGGGCAGTAGCTAACAGAGCCTTTTCCAGGGCAGGGGGGCACAGTGCAGCCTCCTCAGCCACAGTGGCATAATGACCACGTTCAAAGGAGAAAGCTGTGTGCTGGCTGATGGAAGTTCCCAGAGAAAACAACTCAGAGCGCACCATGAGTGCGCAAGGCAAAGGCAGCCCGAGTTTAGAGTCCCTCAGAAACTGGTAATGAGACAAGGCTTTGAGCACAAGAAATTTATCTGGAGGGTGATCTCAGAAAACACTGGTGAAGGGGAGGACAGCGATTCAGGGAAGGAAAGGGAGCCAGCGTGGGGCACTGTCAAATTACAGTGTGGGCAGCCGGAGCTCAATTCCACAGGGCACCTCTGGGAGACAGTGAAGAACACGTGCCTCAGCGTATCTTGCTCAAGGGGCAAGGGAGTACCTACCCGTCACTGGTTGAAGGATTCTCCTAGAGAGTTTTAATTTCTCAGGACTTTTGGCCTGAGCCACTCAGGTGATATGTTTTTCAAGTTTTCTGTGAGCCCAGACCACCCATCAGACAGAGTTCCCAGTCATGGTGGCATGCCTTCTCCACTCAACACTCACTCTCTCAGTACCCTAAAAAAAACCATCTAATTTGATTTCTTAGGGATATCAACACTTCCAAGTGAGTGACCACGCTATTTCTATTACTCAAAAGGGTGTAGTCACAGAGACAGGGATCCTAGAAGGGCTCTTTCCAGCTGATCTACAAACTTCATCCTTGGCCATCAGGCCACCTCCGACCTCCCCCACGACACTGCAGTTATGGGCTAAGTCCTTCAGAGGGAGTCCCTCCTTGAATCCTCATGCAATCCTACAAATTAGCTGTTACTGTAACCATTGCCCTCACTCCAGACCTGCTGAGAATGTGATTTGGGTTAAAGACCTTCCCAAAGCCACATAGTAGCTCACCCCCCCCCCCCACTCCCCCACCCCCTGTCCACTCCCTGACCTGAGGGTCTTAATGACCACATTCTCCTGCCTCCAGGTGCTTCCACGGATGGCTTAGATGCACTGAATGGACTGTCCCCAGACAAAGATGACAAAACAACAATACGAGAAAAAGTCTTCATACATTTTTTTAAAGTAAGAGTTTTTATAAAACTGCAAAATACATAAGGAAACCTGCCTAAATCACAAATGTCCAGCCAGCTGAACTGCCACAAAGCAAACACACAGTGCAGGCTTCAGCAATGAGGGCATGACCAGAACCTGTACTAGCCCTCAGCCCCCTCCCATTTGCCTCCCACAAATGGAACCACAATCTTGGCTTCTAACACCATAGACTATCTTTGCATGGTGCTGACTGTGTATAGATGGGATGTATCACACTCTGTTTGTGAGATTCATCCATGCTGCTGCATGCAGATGCATCAGCTCATTCTCATCATCTCACGTATGGCTGATTCAGCCACTCTGTGGTTCATGGACATTTGGGTGGTTTTCATTTGGGGGCTGTCGCATATACTCAATTGACGAAATGTCTTGTACGCACCTTTGGGTGCACTTATGTCTGCATTCCTGCTGGATCCATGTGTGAAAGAAGGCAACCACTAGGTTACGGGTATATTCACCTTCAGGAGAAACTCGGATGCAGAAGTTAGTCCTCCCCAATGAGCTCCTTGCTTTCTAGGATCTGACTACTTAGATGGCTTTCAAAGGCCTTCAAACACATGGTTTTTGTATTTTATCAGGTTTTCTAGTTTTTCTCAGCATGTTACAGGATGCTGTAAGTTACTCTCTCATACAGGAACTGAAAGTTCACTCCATACATTTTAATAATTTACTTATATGCCTTTATTCAACTTCATATCCAGTTTATTAATGTGAAAATAGCTATATAAACTAAGTCCTACAAGAAAAATATCCAAGTGACATTACTGTTACTGTTACTCTGTGACCAACAGCTTCCCTAACTCTGGCTTGTTTTGTTTGGCTTGTATTTTCTACTGTCCTTAGAAGCCGTTTCTATAGTCTGTCCTTTTCTTTCAGGTTTAGAAACAGATGCATGCTGGAGTGTAGGTGTTAAACACCTGACCTGCACCACTCCTGGTCCCTTTCAGTCACTAACTGTCCCCAAATCACTCCTCTCTGGCCTCTGGCCTTTCAAGGTTCTCTCTCCCTTGTTATTCTCTCCGTGGGGTCTAGGTCTCATGTTTAGCCCCTTCCTGTGTATCAGAATCCCTGGGGGGTGGGGAGGTCATGAAGTGGGGTGGGGGGGCTATCAGACCACAGATTGCTAGGCCCTACCCCCAGAATTTCTCATTCAGTAGGTCAACTGAGACCCATGCATTTCAAACAAGTTCCCAGGTGATGGCTATGCTGCCGGTCCAGAAAACACATTTTGAGATATACTGTTCTAGTGCCATCTCTGTTTTTCTCCAGTAATTGTGAACTGTAACTGTCTTTTCAAAAGAAGTTATTGTGTCTTTCCCAGCTGTTTCTAATTTCCTCGTGCTGGATTGGGCCCATCAACTGGAGAGTGATAAAACATAGGATTTTAAAGGGGTTGGACCCATATTCCTTTGCATCAGTTTTATGAAAACAAAGCAATGGTATAAATAGTTCAACAGGTCTTTCCCCAATAACTAGGAATCAAAAGCTCCTTTTCAACTGAGAGCTATATTTAGAGGAGCTTTCTCTAAATTTTGGACATATTTGGGAGGAGGGGAGTTAAACGGAAGGTTCCTGTATGACTTAAATCTCCCCTTTTCCATCATTTAAAAAAATGTCATTTATGACTGCAGGCCTGTGAAGCCAAATTTATTTATAATTCTCAGTAGCCCTCAGGTTCTGGGGTGATCTAAAGACACAAACCTTTCTTTGTTTTTAAGTGAAATATCTGTTGAATACACATTTTAGGCATATTTGTCCAGATTTAGTCAAAACAACACAAACTCTCAGCTATCAGGAAGTGTACTGTGATGTACAGTAAGTAAAACAAACACCAGCTTGACTTCACACAATGGCATTCATGGCATTTTGTCAACTTTTAAACCTTTCCAGTATGGAGCATACAACAGCAGCCTGAAGTTTTACTATGCTGCCCTGTAATCAGAGCCCCATCTCGCCGCAGTGGAGGGGAGGGTGGAAGAGACTCTTCCCTGTGTCTGAGATGAACCAGGCAGGGCTGCTTCTTCATCTCATGGTGCGTGCTCAGGGCATGACAGTTTCCATGTAAGGGAAAACCACTGGTTTTAACAGAAGATAAATCAAGCCCTTGGCTTAGAGGGGAACCGTGAAGGTCACAATTCAGATGATAAAAGAAAATGGAGGCTTACCCAGTTGTGTTAGAAGGCTAAGTAATAGGTGAGGTTTATCAGCTTTCCTGCAATGGTGCTAATGAGTGATAAGGGGCTCTAATTTGAAGACACTCTGGAGCTGTTAAAGTGTGTGCAAAATGCAGACAATTCATCAGCAAAGCAGTAATCTCCCCATGCAAATGGAAAAGCCATTCTGGTGTTTTTGGCTTTCTGATTAAAGCCTGAGGGGAAAAAAATGGGAAACAGAAACTAAATCTTAGAAGACCTAATATGTGCCAGGCAGTACTCCAGTTTTTTTTATCAAGGGTCATTCATCTGATCTAATCCTCATAATAACTTTCAAAACATAGTGCCTTACTTCCAGGTGAGGAAACTGAGGCCCAGAGTAGTTAGATGACATGATATCTGTGGGTTGTTTTTCTCATCCGTAAAGGCTGACTGGTGAAGAAATAAATGTTGGAACCCACAGCTGCCTGACTCCAAAGCCATTCTTCCCCCACTAGCATTGTTTTATACTTACTCATATATCATCCAATCAGTGGTTTTTTCAGGGTGTGTGTCTCAGAATTTCTAAGCCAGGCATTTACAGGTTCAAAAAGACCCAACGTGATTCTGATTCAGGGCATGCCCTATTGCTTTCTTCTCCCCTACACCAACTGAAAATTCACTGGCTAAAATAATAACAAAGGTGCTTTCATCTAGTTAAAAACCACTGGAGTGGGAATTTAGAAATTTAGATTAACTCTGCCACTAACTAATAACTACATCACTTTAGGCAAATGACTGAATCTATGCCTTTCGTTTAATCAATATCCACTTACTGAGTAAAGATCTAGTAATATTTCTAATGTTGCAGGCTCTGTATAGACAGAAGCTTGTATAAACCATGCCCCCTGATTTCAAGTTGCCCATGAAGACTCCAGACATGTAAACATGTTTGACATTCTTAATGAAGTCTGATGGCAAAACTTCCTATAAGGGTTTATGAGAATGTCGTTCCAAAAGCTCTTCTGCCTGGATAGGCACAGGAGTCAGAAAGCTTCAACAAGAAAAGAGAGGATTGAAGGAGCTTGCAAGGCTGATAAAGTGAAGCAGAGAGGGGAAATCCAGGGTAAAGGAACAACATACCCAAAGACATGGGGTCATGTTCATAGGTCTGAGTGTTGAATCATCAAGCACATAGCATGCCATGCTAAAGAGTGTGACTTTTCTCTTGTAAGTGATGGTGAGATATGGAAGTTTTTGTAGAGCCATCAGGTGATAAATTTGTATTTTAGAAAAAACGGTAGTGTGACAAATAAATTCAAGTGAGATGAGACTAGAGGCAGGGAAAACAACTAGCTTACAAAGGTACAAATAAGAGATGATGTTGGCTTGATCTAGAGAAGGAGGGAGAGAGAGATGCTGATTGAAGAGACATTCTTAAAGCAGTCAAAATAATTACAGAGTCATGAGAAAGAGGAGAATAAACACCATGATTATGTCTGCTTGGCTCATCAGTATGTATGTTGTGCTTCTTACAGTTATGAGCCACTTAATGATTGATCTATAAACAAATGAATGAATGAAGGCATGCATGAATGAATGATGACTTCCAGGTCTTGGGTGACTTGGTGAATGCCTGGACCATTAACCAAAATAGGTGGTAATAGGGAAATTTGGAGGGTAAAAGAAACTGAGTTTAACTTTGGATATTTGAGGTACACATGAGAAATACACTTGTATATCTGAATACTGAGTTCCTGAGAAAAAAATTCAAGACTAAAGATTATGGGTTAGAAGTCAGAAACACAGAGACAGTATTTCAACCCACTAGAAAAAAGTGTAATTAATTACACGGGCAAAATAGCCAATTGCTCAAGCATTAATTTACTGATCCACTCATTTATTCCATACTTATTGGGATCCTACTTTGTATCAGGCTTTGGGCAAGGTTTAGGAAATGAATAGGTCTAGTTTTGTCTCTGCCTTCAGGAAGCATATCAAAGTTGCAGGCAGATCATAAGTAAGAAAACAGACAAATGGGACAATTTCTACTTGGTTACGGAGGCGAAGAAATCCCAAGCTCTGCAGTTAGCCATTTGGACACCCAGGAAAGCGATGGAATAGCTCCTGTCCAGGTTTGAGTCCAAAGGCAGAAGACCAACGTCCCAGTTCAAAGACAGTCAAGCAGAGAAAACAAACTCCCCCTTTCCTCAGCTTTACTATTCAATTCATGCCTTCAATAGATTGAATGAAAGACCCACTCACATTGGGAAGAGCAACTGGCTTCTCCTGGTTTACTGATGCAAATGTAAATCTCATCCAGAAACACCCCTGGCCCAGCCAAGTTGACACATAAAATTACCTATCACCAGCCTAAGAAAGAGAACAGTTCAACCACCTCAAATGCAATAAAGTGTGTTCCAGGGAGATTAAATAGTGTGTGTAAAGGCCTTACGGGAAAAAGCATTTGCTGTGCCCAGAAACTGAAGGGCGATGCACATGGCTGGAGATTAGAGACTGAGGTGGAAAACAAGGTGTGAAGAAGTTGATCAGATAAACAGGATATGTTACTCACAAACTTTAAGGCCATGGTAAGGATTTGGGGCATTATTCTAAAAGCAAGAAAAACCACTGAAGGGAGTTAAGTAGGAGATAATTAGATTTTCTTCTAAGGTTACATTTTACAACATTAATGGACTATGTGGGTCAGGAATAAGAAAAGACTAAAGAGGGTTTCTTCCCTCCTACTTTTTAGAAAGGTTTGGAGAGTAAGATAACATGAATGTGAATATATTCTGAAAAGCCAAACAAAAATTGATAAATGTGTTTGTGTGTAAAATGTAAAAATTCAAACAGAGAATATTACTTTAAGAAGGTACACTTGTTTCATAGAATTCATTTCAAGTAAGGTCACGGAGTAAAGAAATAAAACTAACCTTATTAGTATCGAATTACTTTATATTTTTGAATTTTAAAAATCATTATCCATTCTATTAATTATCTAAGCCTTATTTTTTTCAACTTTATGGAGTTGTATTCTGAGTGTATCTCTTATTAAGCAGGTTGTATTTTACTATCTGTAAATCCAGAGTTGTTTAAGAAGTTAATCTGTTTACATTTATTTTAATTACTATATATTTTGATTTATTTAAACTGACTTATACTGTTTTTATACTTACTAACATTTGCTTCCCTATTTTGTTCTCATTTCATGCCTTCACCTTAAACATATTTTCCTTTAATTTTCCCTATATAAGTTTGGAAGTGGCACATTATATGGTTAGTCTGTTTATGAACATTATAGTTAGCTATATACTTTTTAATAAATTTTATAGTTAACCAATCTCTCTGTCCTTCTTCCAACAAGATAAGAAATATATTTGTAGATGCCTTAGTCCACATGGATATCAACTGAAAAGTACTAATGAATAATAGAAAATTTTGACCAAACTCTAGAGACTTCTACCACCCCTCCTTTATCTTCCACGTTGTAAAATACTTTACTTCTGCTTAGTTTTTAAGCACAAACTAAATAAGTTATATTACTATTATCATTAATACTACTAATTGCAATGAATTTGCCAAAGTATTTCACAATTTCTGTGCTTACAACTGTCTTACATCCTATTTCTTCCTTCTGGAATCTTCTCTTTCTCACCAAAATGCTCCCTTTCAGTTTGTCCAGCAAGGGCTGTGGCTTTTTATGAATGTTGGTCTCTGTGTCACCCTCATCATGAGTGAGAGTGGTGGTCCAAGTAGAATCCAAAGTTAACAGATAATTTCCTTTATCACTTTGAATATATTACTTCATTATTCTCTAGCATCATTTGTTGCTGATGAAAAATGTCCCTTATTTCCTTTTTCTTTTTTCAAAACTAAAAACAAAAGTAAACAACAAAATGCTTTTGAAGATCATTGACATAATACTAAAACCTACTATTACATCACACAGATGTTATCAAAAGTAAAATGATTCATATATCTTGATTTTTTTCAAACCCTAATCACATTATCCACAATCTAACCACTTGTCACTCACTTTTGTGGCACGACCCAAGTTTTAGCTACCATCCTCTCTCATGTGGGATCGCCACAGCCTACAAACGGGGTTCTTGCCTTCTTTCACTCTCTTCTCAACCAGCAACCACAGTGATGCTATTAAAACAAGTCAATCAAATGCTCCAAATGTTTCAAAGGTTTCCCATCTTGTCAGAGTAAAAGCTACTCTTATGGCTCACAGGAGTCTTTTCGATCAAGCTCCCTATCACTTTGCTCATCTAATCTTGCCTTCTCCTCCTTGCTAACCTCTTTCAAACCATACTGACCTTCAAAGTGTTCTTCAAACTCATTAAACTCACTCCAACCCCAGGGCCTTTGCCTTTGCAGTTTCCTCTACTCTCTTCCCTCCTCTTTGCACATGGCTAACTCCCTTACCCCTTCCAGACTTTTATCAAAATCTCCCATACCCTGCCCAGCTTTAATCTTCTCCATAGAACATGGAGAACATACTAAATACTTTATTTAAAATGTCTCTTTCTGCTAGAATGTAAGCTGACACACAGTAGGTGCATGACAAATATGTTAAATGAATAAATGACTAGATTTTTTTCCCCTAAGCACTGTGCTAGGTGGTTTATACACATCTTATTTAATGTTCAAAACAATCTGACATGTAAATACTATTATTTTCCTTATATAAGTGGGGAAACTGAATAGCAGAGAAATCAAGTAACATCCCAAAATTTACTCAGCTAGCGAGAGCTGGAGACTGACACCATGGTCCATATTCTTCAAGCCTCCTCCCTTGCACTGAAAGGCAGGTCAGGGTTGTCCTCACAAACAAGGTGACACACAAAGCATGGCTGAAGGAAGCACATTTCTGCAGCAGTAGGTGAGTCTCGGCACGGTGTGAATCACAGCATGCCACAAGTCAGCATAAAGGGAAGCAGATGTCTTTCTCCTGTATCTTACTGCTATGCTGCAGAAACTCTGAAATATCTGTCAAATGTCTACAGTGACATAAATACACATTAATCACCTTAGTATACCACTTTATAGTATATGTTATGTATATACTTTATAATTGTTTCTTAGAAAATAACAACAACATATCAAATATACACATTTTTCCACATGTAGCAATACACAGCCCAGTTTGGGTGTATATTCTTCCATATTCATACATTATCTGTGCTTCAATTGACACTTAATGGGGCCTTGCTCCTTGTTGAGGGAAAGATACCACAGACTTTTTCTAAGGTAGGAACGACCTTTTTGTCTGACCTGACTATAGACATTCCCTTGCCAACAATGTCTAAAGCGGTCTCTAGGCAGGATGTGTTGGGAGAGGGGGCAAGGGAGTGAATTCCTTTCCACACTTGGCTGTACAACACACTTGGGTCACACTGGGTCAAGGAAGTGAGCTGAGGAAGCGCATGACATTCCTGACCCCCTTTCATCTCAGAGACCCGGTAATAATGGTGTCAAGGAATATGAAATGTGCATTCATTCACACACTTAAGCATATACTGAGCACCTCCTGTAAGCTCAGTGGTGTACTAGGTACAATGAAGGTTACACTGCAGTATGTGGTACGTTATGTCCTCATGCGGTGCGCTGTCAGAGAAAGGTATGATCTAGACAAGTCAGTCAACTTTTAAAACAGACATTCAGTGATTAACTTGAATATGATCCAGTAACAAACTGCACAACCAAGACACACTCTGGGTAGTCAGGAAATAATAATACAATTGCAGCCTAGAATTTTTGGAAAAGTTTTTGAAACTCCAAAGACCAAAAATTATGTGGATTTGCAAAATGGAGAAGTCAGGTTATTTCAAGATAAGAAATAGTTTAAGTTAGGCAAAAATTAGTATATTTGATTAGGAGAGAGAAATCCATTTGCCTGCTCATGGAGAGATTACAGGGATGTTTGAATATCCTCATAAGAAGCTGAGCTCCCACAGTGATGCATTTACTCTAGAAAAGTATCGTAATTTGGTCCATAACAGAGGCAGAAGACTCATCCTTCACCATCAGGGAAGTTCTAAAATGTGCTTCTAAATATTTCACCTCAAAGGAATATGTCCATCCATAGGAGTTAATTAGAACACACCAATGATGTCATGTCTGATTCTTATTAAATATATTAATGAAGCATCAATTCACTCCAGAACCTAAAATGTTCTCACTCTCTTAAGCCAATCATGAAATCAGAGAAACCAAATAGATGTCCCCTGACTGGTGACACTTTAGGATTCCTGCAGCAAATTTGGGGGGCATTTAAATGAAGTGAATGGCGTCTTAAATTGCTGCTGAGGGGAGTTAAGATCTGAAGCTGATTCTGATGTTTTAAATCTCACTTCTGAGAAGTGAGGCCAATTATGGCTCTCCCTTCCTATCTCAGGGATTATAGGGAGACAAGGAAATTATGGTGGGAATACTTCAGAATCAAAGTAAAGAGAACAAGAACAAACAGTTATTACTACTTTGCTATATCCTGGACACTATACTAAGCTTCAGTAACAATCAATATTTAATTGATCTCCAATTTACTTTGTGTTGTTTATGGATAGGATGTTATGGTTCATTTGTATTTTTTGGTTAAAGGAGGCTTCCTTGATGGTAGGCCCCATCTTCCTGCTTAGCATATGGAAGAAAAAACCTTCATCTGATCATGGAGGATCACAAAAGGCCCTTAGGTCATTCTCAGTGTGAGGGCCTGAAATGTGGAGGATTTTGGAAATTAAGGAGAACATTCAGTGATATGGGGAAAACTCTGGAACTTGATTTTTTGATCAAATTGCAGTTGTAGCCCTATTTTCTAAAGGTTTGCCTCACCCTTTAAAAAACTAAATTGGAGGGAATGCATGAAGATCACATAATTTCTCAACTTTAGAAAGTAAGGCGGCTCATGGTCTTAGGCCTGGTTCTCTGGAGGCAGAACCTGAAACAGGGATTGCAGTGCACATGGTTTACTGCAGGGGTGGCGGGATGCTTTCAGGAGAAGGGTGATGAGACGAGCAGGATGGCACAGGGAGGAGCCAAGCAGAGTTTAGCCTAGGCCTGACCCCAGGGAGAGCTTGGAGACATGAACCGAACCGCAGAATGGATCCCACTTTGGAAATGGCCACTTTAATTCTTATGTCAACAGCTACCCCCAAAGTCGGGGAACGGTCATTTAACCTTCCAGGCAAGGTGTCTTCAATTTGGCCAATGGTACTTTTCCAGAAAAGGGATCAGCCATGGGCCTTTAGCAGCCAACATTCATAGCAAGTGGAGGAGGGGCACACCAGCCTGGTGAAGGGGATCTAAGTGGGAAATCAATCCACAGCATCCATACATTCTTTATTCTCCAATGGGCAGTACGAATGTGCTTAAGGGAGCTGGGAAGGGCTCCCTGGGCAAAGTAACACCGAACTGAGTCTTGAAGAAAAAATAAGACTTCAACAGGCAAGAGACCAATTAGGAAAGTTTCTCGCTTGTTCTTTTCATAACAGACAATAAACACTACAGATATGACACATGAAATTCTGGTATTTCCAATTCTTCCTGTGGCAGTGGCTAGTTGCTTATTTCCATCTTTTCTCCTTTTCCACAGAACACACTTCTAACCATGTTTGTCATCCTTCTTGCAACTAGGTCTGGCAATGGGATAAATTCTCACCAGTGAGAAATAAGTGGCAGTGATGAGTGACATTTCTAGGCCAAGGCAGTTATAAGCAAACATGCCTCTTCCACATGACCTTTGCTGTTTCTATCACCTGCCCTATGGGATGGCAGAACCATAAAGTACAGGGAGCCTCATTACCCGATCTCTGTATTGAGAAGAACCATCTGCTAATTAGACATGAGCCAGTATACATTCTATTGAACTAAAGTTTCTGTTTGTTACAGCAATATCTTAACTAACATTCCTCATTACATAGAAATTAACCGAAGTCCTTTTCCCTTTTTGAATAAGACTAAAAAACAGTCTCTCTACTGATGTAGCAAGTATTTTTTTTCTAATAGTATCTTGAATTTTGTTTACTTTCTTTTGTGTATTTCATAGAGTTTTGCCATGGATGAATCACTTCCTTGTATCAGGACACATTTTTAAGTTGTAGAAAATTGTCTCTGACTTGCAGTGCTCAAACTTTGTATTAAAGAGAGTGACTTCCTCTCTGTCATATTAAGAAGGCTTCACTTTCTCTGATACCTTACAAATTCCTGTTACAAGGCTGAGTTTAGCCAGGTATGCATGTTTCTTTGTGACACTAAGATAGTGGCTTCTATATTCTGACGCCAAGCTCTCTTGAATAAAGAGAGGATATTGGGGATTGGTGTGAGGAGGGAGGGTGTCATCCTCTAGCATTTTAAGAAGTGTTACTTCCCTTTTGTGGAGCCTACTAAAAATGCATCCCCATTTAAAGAGATGCATTAGGTCCGTGATACTTTTAGAAAAATCAGTAGTTTAGGATTTGACTGTTCATTTTCATACTCAATGTCGCATAGACCATCTTGGTACACAAAGAAAATAGTTGTGTATTTTCATTCAGTCAGACCTGATATAGAGTTTTAACGTTCCTTTCAAATAACAAGGTTCACACTATTGTCAGAGAAAAGAATGTGACAAACAAGGTTGCCTTTACACTTGGATACAAGGTAAGTAAACTGCAGGCAGGAAAAATAATTAAAACTAGCTTAGAATGACAAATTTTTCACACACATGAAGCTTGTAATTAAATGGTAATGTCAACATATCCATAAATATTAATTTTACACAATGTACTGTACCTATAATACATGCGTACTCTAATAAAATAACATTTAATGGAGGTGGCATCTATTTTCTAAGTTTAGCCCAGAAAGAAAGGGAATCAGAACATATTATGCAACACTTACAATCCTTGGAGATATGATTCTGTATTTTATATTCAATACTCACAATGAATTTAACATTTCACCCAGAAAGAAGAGGCACAGAGAAAAGAAATAAACCAGGCCAGTCCCTAAAGCATGAGTCTGAAACACACACCTGGAACCTCAGCCCCAGGTATTCTCAAATACCTACATTAAAAAAAATATTTCTATTGAGTTCTAAAATTTATCAATAAGATGTTACTATACCAAATGTGATTTAGGCAAAAGAAATTCAAAATCTCTCAGTCTTCTGGCTAGAAAATCTCGGTAACTGATTAGAGTGACTTCTTTTAAAATTCTGGAAAAGAATTTTTTTTTAACTGGAAGCAGATACTGTATTTTCTCTGTCCAAAAGGGATGTTCTTATAATAACAATTTGCATTTCATGAGACCCTGGAGTTTTGTCACAGATTAACTTAACCATGAGTCACTAAAAATAGGTGACATTTATCCCCTCAGTGTCCACCACTGCTTGCCCCATCACTATTCCTTCAGACCTGTTTAGCTTTGAAAAACATGTTTCCTAACACACAGCTTGTCTTCATAAAAGTCTTGAGTAATTGGCAGTGTCTGAGAAATGTCCTATGACCGCTTTTTGACCCATTGACACAGCTGTAGGTTTTACCATTTTCCTTACTACAATGCCGTGGATAGCATTTCAAATACATAGAGTCACGACCTTTATTGTTTGCCAGATGGGCTGTGAAATGTATGCTAATGTTCATAATAGGATTATACAAGGTTGTTTATTGTCTGAAAAATAATATGAGCATTATCTTCTTTTCTCTTCCCCCCCCACCCCCATGGGTTTTTTTCTTTAACAAGTATTAGGAAGTCTAATTTTGATTAAGTAAATATCAGCTTTCAGCTTTACAAATGATGGTTCATTTAGGCACATACTTTAATGGTATTAAGGGTGGAAAACAAGAATTAGCCAGGCAAACTAAAGTACAAAGAACACATTATAATATACAACCATGCATGGCAACTTGCAGCATGTACATATGTCATGCTAGAATTGAGTGCAGTGATTCAACTTAATTCAAATATGGGACAAAGGACTATATGTGTGCTATGAAAGTGACACTTAAAAACAGAATACTGGGTGTAACCATAGTGCCACTGGATGCCCAATCTTTTGCTTTTTGCTTTGTATATACTCATTCAGGTGTGAGCCTATGTCTTTTCTTATAGTCTGGGTCCCCACCAAAAACAGATGCTCAGTTTAGGATTTCTGTTCAAGCAGTTTTTATTTGGGAGGGGATCACAGGTTACACAAGAGGAGTGGGGAAGTCAGATGGGTAAGAAAGAATGCCAATAAAAGGCACGTTATGGAGTGGGACGCAGCTGTGGGCAACTGGGGCTCAGTCCCACTGAGGACCATGTGCGAGGCTCTGTGGAATATGCCTCCAATGAGGGGCAAGGAGAGGCTGGTATTTAGTCACTAGTAGCTTTCCCTCTCTAGTTGAGGGCTACTTCCAGGGCCTTACCTCCCCATTTGCAAGCCAAACGTGTTCAGGCTGCCAGAGATAGCCATCAGAGAGAGAAATGCAGGAAGACATAGGAATTCTTTGAAGTGAGCTTTAGTGCAGGTAAAGGGGATATGGGCAGGGAACCCATAGACTCTGCGACACATGCCATGCATGGCAATGCATCCCGAGGAATGGGCTCCATCTTAGTTGTTGTGTGCTGGAACCAGGGCTTGGGATCTGAGAGCACCCAGCTTGAATCTTGTTCTACCCCTCGTTTATGATGAATGGTGTGATATGCCTGGAGCTTTGGACCATACTTTATCAGCTGACCTCTTGGGAGCTGGACCCTGGATATCCATTTCTTATTCTATAAGGCAGATATGAAAGCCTTATGACAAGAATTAAATCAGATAATGGCTGCATGGAAACCATCTAGAATAGTGCCTGCCTTATAATAGCCACCACAGATTTCAGGGCTCCATCCCCATTCTCCCACTCCTGTATCTGTGCCCTTTTCCTTTACCAGTAGCACTGTGGATATGTAATAGACAGTGTACCTACCCAGTTGAGAATTAGAGATGTGTTTCAGGGTTCCCCAAGACCAATCACAAGTCTGATGATTCGCAAGAAGGGTTCACAGAACTCAGAGAAGCTATTGTACTATGGTTACATTTTATCATGGTGAAAAAATATAGATTAAAAATCAGCACAGGAAAAAGGTGCATAGGGCAGAGTCCACATGAAACCAGACACAAGCTTCCAGTTGTCCTCTCCCAATGGAGTCATATGGACAGCACTTAATTCTCCCAGCAATGATGTGTGGCAACAGGTGAGAAGTATGGAAATCTGGGGACACTTATCCAAGCTTTGGTGTCCATGGTTTTTATTGGGGGGTCAATCACACAGGCATGGAGTTGACCTTAACTACTACAAACTCCAGCCCCTAAGAGATCAAATTGATAGAGTATAGCCCAAAGCTTCAGGGATACAAAAGTCATTTACAATAAATAACCTAATTAGCACAAATTATGTGGCACAGTCAAAGCCTCAGATATACAAACACATTCCTAATTCTTATCAGGCATGATATTCTAGGAACTCAGAGGTGATCTCCCAGGAACCTGTCAAAGGCCAGTAATGAAGACCTTTGGAATATGCAGGGTTTGGGCAATCCAAGCCTGCTGAGTTAACCCTTTACTGCATAGGATAACCCATTTTCTCCTTGTCTCTATGGCATACTCCTTATTCTAGAGCCCATCGCTGTTCTCCAGACAGTTCTCCAGAAGCCCAGAGGTCTGTGCAAAAGCCACTAGACTGATGTCCCTGGGATCATTCTAAGCCCTGTCTCAAAAAATAACCAGGAGCATTTCAGCCACATAAACCCCTTATCACGGCTCAGCACTTCTCACTGTTCCACCCTGCTCCTCATCAAAAGCCTAGGCCCTCCTGGGATACCAAAGGTAAACAGATCACCTATGGACACATGCTTCTAGGTCTGCACTGTTCAATACAGTAGCCACTACCTACACGTTGCTACTGCACACTTGAAATTCCACTAGTCTAAACTGAGATGTACTTTAAGTGGAAAACATACACCAGATTTTGAAAGGTTAGTACAAAAACAAAAGTAAAATATTTTAATAGTATTTTAACAGTGATTATGTGTTGAAATATTTTAGATAATTAAAGTATGTCATTAAAATTAATTTCACCTGTTTCTTTTCCTTTTTTCTTAATACAGCTATGAGATGACTTGGCTCACATTGTATTTCTCTTGGACAATGCTGCTGAACAGGGAAATATGAAATGGGGGATAAGAGGCTCTAAATATACTCATAGTTCTTTTGATTGCCTTTTTGGACAATGTGACCATGTAGCATGATCATTTTATAAATATATCATGGAAAATCACAGATGGAGACAGTTTACAGCTAATGCGCCTCAAAGTTGTCACCATAAAAAAGCAGCAACCTTATAGATTTGAGCATAACTGACACATGGATTTTTTTTTTTTACACACATGTATCAGTTAGCATGACTTAAATCTCTGGCCCATCTATTGTATTCTGATTGCACAGTGATTTCTGCCCAGGTATTTGTAAATTGGCTGTACATCATGCCCTTCTAAGACATCTGTCTTTATTATTCTACAGCCTGGAAGAACACTACACTGTGGAGCTATCACCAGAAAAATATCAGTCACAGTGAGATCCAGATGTACTTCAGACAACTATTTCCAAAAAAAACTATTTGTACTCTACTTGGTGCCATTTTTTCCCTAGCAAAATTAGATTGTTGCCATCCTAACTACAGTCATCTGAATCCCACACAGACAGGGAACTCTCCTCCTCCCTCAAACATCCAATAAATAGCAAGAGGAATTAGACAGGACGTATAGTAATATCTCAAATGATCCAGAGAACAATCAGGGGTCTTCTCCTTTAGTGAAAGGAGAAATAAATCAGAGAAGAAAATAATCTGCCTTGTAAAAAACTGGCAACAATATTGTTCACAGTGAAGAGGAGTTTTACTTTATGAAAGACCCGTGATGGTCTTTATTCAAGGGTGTTTAATTTCTAAAGCCCCAAACCAACATGGGCATAAGATAGGAAGAGTCCAAGAGTAGGCCTTCATATCACAGTGTTAGCAGGGCAAACGTATGAAAAAGCAAAAGACTGAATGGTTTCAGAAAAATATAATCATTGTGAGGTTTAATTATTTTCTATTAAATTGCACTGGTCAAAGATGATGCTCTAGAATAGCACCGTCAAACAGAAATGTAACACACAGTACAAATGTGAGATACATATGCAATTTTATTTTCTGTTAGCCACGTTTTGTTTAAAAAGGTAACAAGAGACAGGTAAAATTATTTCACTTTATGTATTTCATTTAACCCTATATACCCAAAATAAATCATGTAATCAATATAAATTAATAATGAGGTATTTACATTCGTACTTTCACAGTCTTTAAAATCCAGTGTATATTTGTGTAGAACACATTATAATTCAGCCTAGTCACCTTTCAACTGGAGAGTGACCTCCATATTGCACAGAGCATTCTGGAAATCATAGTAACTTCCATATTGCACAAAGTTGAAAAATAAGCATCCTTTGTCTCCTCTAGACAGTAGGTCTTGCTAAGATCCTATCTATGCATGGTTTACCAAATACTATCAGGTTTTCAGTTGAACATAGAAAAATTCTACTTACCCTATTCCCTTACTTGTGTTTGAACAATTCATCAAATTCTTTCCCATATAACTTCTTGAATATATAGCATCTTATTAAACATGTTAATGATAGGTTATTATCCCCACATTATACATTAGAAAATGGGTTCAGAGAAATTTGGCAACCCGCTTAGGGTCACAGAGCTAGGAACAGGCTTGCAAGTCAAAACCTTAGTCTGGTTCTCAGCTGACTTTCCTGTGCACCACCCCAAACAGTACAGGGGTGAAAAGAGTAATGGCTGATAGCCAAGGAGAACTGTGGGACCTACAATGACTCAGAAAAGGCCTGGAAATAAAGAGGCAGAGCTCTAAGCCTTTCAGAACTCTCTCCTCCAAAGGAAAAAGAATGAAAAGCCTTGGAAAGATTTGCAATTTCATCCGGGTCTTAGATCTCATGATAAGATGTAAGGCCACCACCTTACACTGGTGAAGAATGAAACTATTATTTGCAAGTCATTTACAAACACATTTCAGTTCACTAAAGTCACATTTCATGTTAATTCCTGGGAACTTCAACCAAGTCTCCAGTCACTTTGGGGAACTGCAGTGTTGGAACCCAGAACATCTGAATCAGCCTAGTGTTTCCAGACATTTAAGGCCATTAACCCCATGGAATTTTTTTCACCCTTCACCAACCTGGAGTTCTGAGGCAAACTACTGAGGAAAGTAGCTTGGTGGCAGGCTTTGACCCCTGAAAAGTATGAGCAATCGGTTGACTTCTTTGTAAACCTAAATCCCCCATTAATTTAGCACACAGCCTACTGGTTTTAGTCACTCCTGGTTTTAGTGAGCAGTCCAACTTTGCTGACTTCAGTTATTAATCAATTTCCCATAATACTAGTATTTTAGATATTTGTTGGTATACTGACTGCAACTCAGCACTGATCAAAATTTCCATGGAGGAAAAAACGATACTTAAAAAAGGGCAGACCACAGAACCCAGCAACTACTCGGTTCTTTCTATCAGTAGTTCTCAGCCTTGACTTCATGTCGGAATCACCCCGGGAGCTTCCCAAAAATGCTGGCTCTCCCAGCAGAGATCCTGATTTAATGGGTCCAGGATGCGGTGTGGGCATCAGGAATTTTACAGTTCCCCTGATGATTCTAAGGCACGGCCAGGATTGAGAATCACTGCTCTATATTCTCTACACAGTTTCCCTCGGCTATGTTAGCAGTGTAAGCTTAAGCAAGTAAATGGACCATATTTCCTAAGATTCACATGAAAACGCCTGTAGAGAATAAACGTGCAATGCTATGCTCTTGGTTTTAATGGACAGCAAATAAAAACAGCCAGGCAAACAATGTTTCTGCTGTGGGTATTCTGTAACATATTGAAGATATGAAGTAACACACATGATGAATTCTTCCTCAGATTACATCCCAGAAAAAATAAGCGTTTTTTTTTTCCAGAAAATGGTATACTTTATGAATCAGATGAGATAAAATGAGCTGTTCATTTCAGGTACCTGAAGTCTCTATTCTTTTGCTCCTTGTAATTATTTTCCTTTAGAAAAAACTATCTTTGCCACGTGTTGTGGGCAAATTCACATGCCACATCCACTTATTTTGGGAAGTTGATGGAGTATAATGAAGAAAGGTGACCCATGGTTTTCACCATTGAACAGAGTCATCCATTAATTTTCCCCCTCTGTTTTCTTCCCCTGACCTTTCCTGTACCATCTTTGCTACATTTTCTCCATCATGCTTGAAGGTCACAAGGCTTCATCCTTCTTAGTCAGTATGCCATGCTCTGGATCTTTTTCTCTTTATCTCCCCCCTACACACACACCCATTACAGTTTAACTGTCCTGCATGTCAATTTCTTTCCTAATAACACTCCACACACTAAACTTCTCATGGAACCCCATCTGGGGCACACCCATGGGGTTTGTGCAAATACAATACCTGTTTTACAGCTGAGTAAACTTGCACCTAGTGAGATTAATAAGTTACCTGCCCAAGGTCCTATAGTGAATAGATGAGCGAACTGGAAATTGAACCCAGAAAGTTTGACTTCAGAGCCTATGGCCACAAGAAAACTGCTACCAAAATAAGGCCATCAGATGGGGTGTTTCCAGATACTTTACAAAGGAGCATTGGTGGTTTGTTTCCACCTCCAGGAAACCTTTTGAGAGCTTTTGGGATCCACACCTATAGAAGGGAGGAGAAGGAAGCAGGATTGAACAGGAGGAGAAACTGAGCTATGATGAAGCTGTAACAGAGATCTCAGCCTTTGGGGAGCTCAGGAGCTGGGGTGGCCCTAGAGTTGGGGTGAGGGGTCTGGGCCCCTATACTGCCCCCGCAGAGACCAGTCATTGAATGCAGGCTGCCCTTGGAAGGGGATCTGACCTAACAGGGCCCTTTTCTGCAATATTCTGGCAACTGAGGAATAAGTTCTCTATTCCTGAAGGGGAATCTTTGGGGCACATCATAGCATTCACCCCAGGGGTTGTTCTAAGGTGACCACATTCCAGCGGTTAACCTGGGGTCACACTTGCTCCCAAAGACTACTGACTGATCAGGCTCAACAGGACCAAACAAAGTAAACAGAACTTAAGAGTAAAAGAAAACATCCTTTTTTGGTAGTGAGCTTGGTAGCAGTGGTTAGGAGTGCCTAGGAATGCTGAAAAGACCCCAGGGGAAAACATACTACCCCGTAACCTGACTGTGCCCACAGCCTGCTGGGGCCCTGGCAAACACCTGCTTCCAAAGCACAGTCTACTCATGATCAAGTGTCTCCTTAAATAATTCCCAACTATTTAAATAAGCAAAATATTCAAGTGAACAGTAAAATTAAAAATACATATATCCAATTTTTTTCACCATCAGCTCTCAATTAGCCTTACCAATGAGCTATAAATTGATCCAGTGTGTACTTTGGAGGTCCAGCCTCAGGCAGCCTTAGGCTCCCCCACCCCCTTTCATAAATTAACAACTAGTCATATCCAAGAAAATTCTCCTGATATGCGAAATAGTGGTGTAAATATGAAGTTTTACTTAGGTATTTAGCTTTCTTATTTCCCAGGAATCTTTTCAACACCTGGCTTTTGTTGTGACTGGGAGTGGGAGGTCCAGCTAACAGAAAATAATTCTGTGGATTTTTTTTTTGGTGAATGCAGCCTTGGAGGTCCTGGTCCCAGAAGACTGTATCTCAGTAGGCATGAAACTCGCTTACATTTGTCAAATGGAATTTGACTGTAGGCTGCATATTGCTTCTGGACACGAAAGCACAAAGAGCCCCAATTTCTTACACATGAGCCCCAGCACAGGTGGGCTTCTGCAGTGGTAAGTGATGGCCAAGACTTCTGGGGTGGAGGAATGTGTATGGTTGTGGGGTAGCTAGCAGTCCACTGAGGGGGGAATACCTGACTTCAGGGAGAGGTTCTAGATGGGGGTGACTTCTGGAGTGGTCAGGTTGATATTTTGGGAGGATAAAGTTAAACCAAATACATGACAAAGCAAATGAACATTATAAATAAAAAATGTATCAGAAAGAAAATTCATGAAAGTACTTATAACCTGCTGCTGTAGACGTGTTCTCCCTTAAAGGAAGGATTTGTCCAGCTCCTAGGAGGGTGGTCAGCAGGGTATCTTCAGCTCTCAGAATCTTCAGAGACTGCCTCAGCCATAAGGAACAGCCCTGTCCAAGGTCACAGTCCTTCCCAAGGAAGCCCACATCCAGTGAATCATCAATATGGGGGAATAAAGGTCTGACCACCTTGGCCCAATTTGGTGTAACTCTCAAGTGCGTTTTTAGCTCCAGAGTTCCCTGAAGGGTTGACCAAGGCTGTTGCTGGGTCTGCCTTGATCTTAACTTTTCTTTCTGCCCATGCCTGTGTCCTTCTCACCCAGTCACAGCGTCTGCTTCCTGGGAAACCCAACCTGGACAAGAGCTCAGATGATACAGCACTTGGGAAAGAATAATTTCCTTCAGGTCATTTTCCAGTCCATGTCAGAACCTCTTTTAACACTACTCTTAGGTGGGACCATCTCCACTTACCATTCCATCTTTGGACCACTGTGATAGAGACTGAATGCTCCCAAACAAGTTGAAATTGATACCCCTGTCACTTTCAGTCCATATGACCTGCTCTTCCACTGGCAGTTATAAAGAACAAGTTGAATTTTATTTTCAAAGCAATACTTCCTCAAACATATTGTGTCGGGTTTCAGTTTAAATGTCTCCATATCCTTTAACTTTTTCCCAGAGGTCAAGCTTCGGAAATCTTTCAACATCCTGGATGCACTTTCCCGAACATCCGTAAGTTGTTCCAAACCTTTCGTATGATGTACTTACTCAGAAAGAAATTAATTTCTCTCTGTAACGTATGAATATCATAGACAGGAGTGGAACTGTCACTCACTTACTTTGTAATAATACTTTAAGTATGGATGCCTTGAATAACATTACCTATTTTAGCAACCACATCAGTCTATTTACTCATATTGAGCTTAATTTTAAAAGTAAATGAAAAAATTAGTAAATAAGACTGCATTAAAATCTGAAATTTTAGGTTTTAAATCTGTTTAAAATCACCTATTTGTCAAAAGACTATTAGGAAAATGAAAAAGCAATCAAGAGAATGGGACAAGATGGGGGCAAAACATAAATTTTACATATGTCCTATAAGTCAATAAGAAAAACATTCCTCAATAGCAATATGGGAAAAGTATTTGAGCAGACATTTCACAAAAGATTATATTAAAATGGTCAGTAAACATATGTAAAGTAGCTCCACTTCATTAGTCATCAGGGAAATGAAAAAACCCCACAGAGAGATGGTACCATAAACTACTAGAATAGCTGAAATGAAAAAGACAGAAAATGTGTTGGTGATGATGCTGAGCAACTAGAATTCTCATTGCTGGTGGTACGGTTTATGGTGCAGTCATCTGGGAAGCTGAACATATATATATTTATTTACTATCCAGCAACTCTACTGTAACAGAAATGCATATATATGTTCATCAAAAGACACACAGAAGTGGGTGAAATAGGTGGAAGGGATAGAGAGGCTCAAAATCTCAATCATAATATGAATTGGTCACAGGGATGAAAGTGCAGCATGAAGAATATAGTCAACAATTCTGTAATATCATTCTCTGCTGACACTAACTACACTAGTTGGAGTGAGCATTTAATAATGTAGATAACTATCAGATCACTATACTATGTACTTGAAACCAATATAATATTATATATTAACTATACTTTAATGAAAATATGAGGGAAAAAAGACACACAGAGGAATATTTATGGAAGTACCATTCATAATAGCCAAAACATGAAAGCAACCCAATACCCATCAGTAGAATAAATAAATTGTATAATCATACCATGGAAAACTATACAGCACTGAAAACAAACAGTTGTTCTGCAGGACAGAATGGATGAGTCTTATAATCATAAGATTGAATGAGAGAGGCCAGAGGGTTTTTTTAAAGTACATATTGTAAGATTCCAATTATATAAAATTCAAAAACAGGCAAAACTGATTTATAGTGTTAGAAGTCAGAGCGTGCTTTGGGAGGAAGTAGTTCTTGGAAGGGGTTTCAAGAGGAGCTCCTGGATAATATTACAATAACATTAGATAATATTAGATATATAATAATATTGGAATGTTAATAATATTCTATTTCTTGATCTGGATGCTAGTTATATATGTATACTCTGAAAATTCAGTGAGTTGTATTTTATTATTATTATATTATTATTTGTGTCTTTCTGTGATACTTCAAAGGAGTACTTAAAAATGGACTTGTAAGGTAAATATTTGGTATTTCATTGCAGTGAATCTAGGTTCATTGAGGAAATGATTGTTATTTCATAGCAATAGCTACAGCAGGTTGTTCCTTCTTTGTGTTTTTTTCACATAAATTTGATTTCATCAAGTGTCAGGTTTTACAGTAACAAGAGAAAACATATAGAGGGTTCCCAGCAATAAGAAAAAGCCTTATGTACACACCTTTCTGATGCTCTCCATTCCTTTGTGTAGATCCAGAGTTCTATCTGGTATCATTTTCCTTCTCACTGAAGCACTTTACCAATTTTTTGTAGTGATGGGTCTGCAATGATAAATTATTCTGGCTTTTTTATGTCTGAAAAAGTCTCTATTTCACCTTCATTTTTGGAAGATAATTGCACTGGGTTCAGTATTCTAGGTTAATCGTTCTTTTTTCTTTTTCTCTTTAAGTACTTTAAAAGTGTTTTATCACCATCTTCTTACTTGTACTGCTTCTTGCGAAAGTCTAATGTTGTCTTTAGCTTTGTTCCTCTTACATAATGTTACCTTTTACCCTGATTGCTTTTAAGATTGTCTGTTTATTCACTAGATTTGAGCAATTTGATTTTGGCATTTTTTAGTGCAGTTTTCTTCATATTGCTTATGCTTGGAGTATGTGAATCTTCCTGGGTCTGTGCATTTACAGTTTTCATAAAATTTAGGAAATTTAGGCCATGACTTACTCAAATTTATTTTCCTGTCCCAACCCTACTTTCCATTGCAGATGCCAATTTCACATATTAAGCCACTTGGAGTTGCCCTGCAGTTCCCTGATGCTTTTTCCCTGTAGTTAATTAATTTTTTCTCCCTCCTTTCAGAAAGTATTATCACTATGTCTCAGGTTGACTACACTCCCCTTCTCAGATGCCTGTCATCACCCCAATCCAGTGTGGTTCTTACTTAACACATTGCAGTTCCATCGCTAGTAGTTTGATTTGGGCCTTTTTTACGCCTTTCATGTCTTCATCTAACCTTTTCAACTTACGTATTAACAATTACAATAACACTTCCAATGTCTCTGTCTGCTGCTTCTGACGTCTGTGTCAGTCATGGGTCAGCCTCCATTGACCGGTTCTTCTCATGACGGGTCCTATTTTCCTGCATCTTCTGCGCCTGTGCTCATGGACATGGATGCCAAACACTGTGACTGCTACCTTGTTGGCTGGATATTGTTGAGTTTCTATAAATACTTTTTAGCTTTGTTCTGGAATGCAGTTGAATTTCTTGGAGACAGTTTGATCTTGTCAGGTCTTGTTTAAGATTCATTAGCTGGGACCAGAGCCATGTTTAGTCTACTGTTAATTATTCTGCCACTATTGAGGCAACATCTTTCTGAATAATTTACCCCAATACCCAATGTGGCTGGTGGGAACAGGCACCATTTCCTGTCCTGTGTGAGTGGAAGCTACTATTCCCTGGGATCCTTTCAGATTGGCAGTCTCCTCACAGCCATGCACTGACCAGTGCCAAATGGAGCAGTACCGATGAGTATTCTGCACGCTCAAGGTGGACCCTTCACAGATCTCTGGGTTCTTCTTTCACGCAGCTCTCTCCCGCCTGGTGCTCAGTCCTGGGCACCCCGGCGGCTGCTGGTCTCCCTGGTCTCTCCGCTGCGATTCCTCACCTCAGAGGGTCGGCCAGGCTTTCCCTGGGCTCCCCTGATTGTGCGACTGGCCTGGCAACTCTCTCAAGGCAGTCAGCGTGGTCAGTAGCTGGGTTGTTTTCATCTGTTGCTAACCTCTCAAAGGTCACTGTCCTTTGAAGCCTGATGCCCAGTGTCTTTGAAAAGTGTTGCTTCAAGTATTTTATTGGGCAGTGGGTGTGGGGGAAGGAGGAAGAGAAGGGTTCATTCAGTTGGGAAGATAAAGGTCGGTCCTGTCACTCCATCGTGGCCAAAAGCAAATGCAAATCTACAATTTTGTGTAAATGGTATCGCCCTGAAAAATGACTCTAGAGAGTACAGAAAATGCAGTTTGTTTTAGCAAGAAAAAACTCAAAAAGGGATCATCTTAGCTAAGAACCTGGAGCCAAGAGTGAGCCTATTTTCATCTACTCAAGACTATGGTGAATACACAAGCATTTTTTTAGGAGACTTTCATCTATCTGACCTGACAGATTACATGTGAAGCTTATGCAGGTCAACGTTCAAGCTGGTAACAGTGGTTGCCCCTGATTATATGAACTGAATGAGAACTAGACTCAGGGGGCAGAGCAAAAATTGTGTTTCATTATATAGCTTTTGTTTCTCAGGATTATTTTTACCATGTATTTATAAAAATCTCTTCCAAAGCATAGTCAAGATTTGAGAAAGAAGCATAACTATTCATATGACATGGAATGATCTCCAAGCAATTTTATTAAAGGAAAAAAGCAAGAATCAGCACAATATGTATTACATGTAACCATTTATGCTAAATAAATGAATAAATAAACACTTTTAAAAGAAAGTATCTATACATACTAACTCATGTATCAGGCAAAATTTCAAAAGGCTATGCAAAAAGTACAGAAAGGGGCTTTCTTTTGGGATTGAGGCTAGTTTGAACTGTCTGAATTCTTGCCCATGTGCTCACTTATTAATAATAAAAATTATCAGGAAAAAGTGGTGCCTGTTTCTCTGGTATCTCACAACAACAGAACGTGTCATACATATTTTGCTGCAAATAGAGTGCATGCTAGTTTATTAGGTTATATCAAGAAGTCAACATTTCAACTAGGATTAGCTGCTTAATTCCATTCTTATTATGTCTGCTTCCCAGTTGCTCAGACATATGCAAGAGAACCTCTCTTAGAGGGCTAAGACCTACACCTATGAGCAAGAATACACATAGTTCTTAAATCATATACATGCTGACCTACGGGAACATTTCTGTTTTGGGTAGAGGTGGACTAAGTTTAAGCAAAGGGACTGAGAATTTCCTCAGCATCCCTTTGTACATCATTTCCCTTTGGGATTAGCATCCCAGCATTGTGACTGGCTGTCCATGGGATGTATATCCTTTAAGTCTGAAAGCCCTTCAGTGAAAATGAAAATCTCTAAGGTCCCTCAGCTCAGTACCTGGTGGCTATCTGACTCCTGTAAATATTTAGGGCTGGCAGGCCTGCACTGAATCACAAAGGACTAGGTCACAATACATTTTGTACAGATGGTGAAGCACAGTGCTTAGTCGTCTTTGCCACACAGTTTGGCACTGAATTCCCTCTCCTTCCCATTGTTCTCTAAGTATCTCATGGATGTACGCCTCATCTTCATCTGGAGCACAGACATCTTACTTCACATTTCTCTAGTGTCTCTCCTTACAACTCTGTGCCAAACAATAGACACTGAATATACGCCAAGGTCTTGGCTTCATGATAAAAATACAGAAGTATCACCGGCCACTTTTACCTATAAAAGTGTCCCTCTAGGAGGCAAAAGCTATTAATGACAGAGACCTTCCATGATGTTAAATTACAGGCAGAATTTCTTACAGGCAGAAAATTAATATGAAAGTGTTGGAGACTCTGAAAGCTTCCAGGGACCCTCTCATTGTCGTTTACACTTTTCAATCCTATCTATTAAAAAATTTTAGCAGAAAGAAGGTAAAATTTAAGAAATCAGCACAGAGATGTGAAAGGCCAGTTCAGGGTTGGGGAAAAAGAGGTTACATGACAAAAAGCCACCCAAAATGAGGAAATAAAATTTTAAACTTTATCTTTGGGGTCATTCATTGGTGCTTTCCATTTTGCTCTCTGAGAGGGCACCCTTCTGCCTTGTGATTATCCGGTTAACATTTTAGGGAGAAAGTGTCTAAGAAGGGATATTTTCTACTGATTAACTGCTTTGTACTGAATGTGTTTTCCCACAGAAAACTGGGGAATGTCTCCTTTATAGTGAAGTGTAAATGCAGAGGCATCTGTGAGCTGGAAATGTTTAACACCTGATTCTGCCTGTTTTCAGGTTCTATATTCCCTGTAAGAATAAGTGGTCCATTCCCTCCTAATGTTTACTTTATTTAAATTTTATTAAAGATAATGCATTTTTTCTTCCACTACTTTCCACCCCAAATTTCTTAATGAAACCAAAAGTAAGTATTGACAAAAAGATGGTGCAATATTTAAAATGTCTTCTTTAAGTAAGCAAAGATCATGCAATGAGTGGCCTACCATTCCCCCAGATTTTCATACTTGCTTAGTTACTAGAAAGTAAGCATAGAGCAGGTTCATAACTCTGCAAGATGTAATGACTGTGCCACTAGACCCAGGTCTAGCTCATCTTGACCTTCAGCTGCTGGGTGATAGGAACAGCGTATGTGCAGCTCCATGGAAAAGAAAGAGCTCCATTTAGGAGTCCATGCAGCTGGACACCCTAGTCCAAGGGCAGGAATGACTCAAAAATATTTCAGGCAGAAAGGGAGTATGGAAAAGATAATGAAATGGATGCCAGGATGTAGACTGGAAAAGACTGTGGTCATCTAGGAGATTGGGTCTAAAACTTCATGTGCAAAATACTATGACTACCAGCAGAAGTTACCACTCAGGGCAATAGGGCATAAGGGTAAATTACATAGTGTGGGATTCACAGGATATTTTTATACAAATGAAATCCAGTTAAATTCAACAGCAATGATGATCTTTATAGGAAAAGGTGTAATGCAAAAATAGCCTGACAGATATCTTTTATCTGATTACATGAAAGAAACGTGTCTGCTCCGAACCAAGAGAAAACCCTCTATCTGTCCTCTGGATCTCATCCCATCCCTCTGCAGTCTGTAGTTTTCCTTTTAACAGCTTTGAGATATAATTCACATGCCATAAAAATCATCCATTTAAAGTACACAATTAAATGTTTTTAGTATATTCACGGAACTGGGCAAATATCAGCACAATCTAATTTTAGAACACTCATCACTCCAAAAAAGAAACCCTGTGCCCACTGGTAATCACTCCTCAATCCTCCCCTTCCCCAGCATCTGGCAACAACTAACCTGCTTTCTGTCTCTACAGATTTGCCTATTCTGGACTTTCATACAAATGGAACTACACAATACGTGATGTTTTGTGACTGGCTTCTTTGATTTAACATGATGGTTTCAAGATTCATCCATGTTGTATATATGGACACCTATATCTCACCCTTTTCTGGTGCATTATACACATACTTTTAATGATGCATGTGATGTATATATGTACATCAAATATATGACAGAATAAATATGACATACATAATGAGGAATTTATACATATACTACATGTATACATGATGGGTGAATTTGTATATTATAGATATATATGTATATGTACATTTTTCACTCTTAGCTGATGGGATGTATTCTTTATGTATATATGTACATACATATATTTAAACTGTCATACCATATCTTCATAGGATGACAGGCTGCATATACATATTTATCTTCCATCACTCCCAAATCTCCAGGAAAAATAACAATGTAGAGATGTAATGGAGAACAAATACAAAATAGTAAGGAGAAATGAAGAGAAAAATGAGGAAGGCTTGTGCACTGTTGGTGGGAATGTAAAAGGTACAAGAGCTGTAGAAAACAGTATGTCAGTTCCTCAAAAAATTAAAAATATAATTAACATATGATCCAGCAATTCCACCTCTGGGTGTAAATTCAAAAGAGTTAAAAATAAGGTCTCAAAGAGATATTTGCATGCCCATGTTTGTAGCAGCACTATTCACAAAGGTGGAAGCAACCCAAGTCCCCATCAACAGATGAATGAGAAGACAACGATGTGGTATATATGTATATATACAATGGAATATTAACCAGCCTTAAAAAGGAAGTAAAGGAGGACACATGCTAAAATATTATGAACCCCGAAGACATTATGATAAGTGAAATAAGCCAGCCCTTCCCCCAACACACACACACACAAAACAGTGTATGATGCCATGTATACAAAGTATCTAGAATAATCAAAATAGAAAAAGAAAGCATACTGGTAGGGTCCATGTGTTGGGGGCAGTGGGAAATGGGGAGCTGTTTAATGGGTATGGGCTCTTAGTTTTGCAAGATGAAAAAGTTCTGGAAATTGGCTGCATAACAATGTAAATGTACTTCACATGACCAAGCTATATACTTAAAAATGATTTAAGATGTTAAATTTTATGTCATGTATATTTTACCATTATTTAAAATTTAATTTTAAAAATTCAAATGGGAACAAGTACCACAGAACAGGCTATGGAAGTGGAAGCCAGTCCATCAAGGGAACCCAGAGAAACCCCACAGGCAGAATCAGCACAGGGGTCAAGAAGTGGAGCTGAAAACAAGGGAATTAACAATAAGTAATATGAATCTGTATGAATAAAGCTGCACATATTGTCAGTCTATCATAGGCAAAAGATCCAGTATTTAGTTAGTCCCATGCAAATAAAGGGAAAGGGTTCTCTGTAGATACTGAAAGGCTCACCTGGAATGAACTTGGCCTTCTCTCGTGGATGTTGTTGACTAAGAGGAAAGAATCTCCCCCCACACACTTAATTCCAGCATTTCCGTGACTGGAGCGTGAGCTGGCTTCCCCCTCGCACCAAGACATACCCACGACAGTAAACACCCAAGACGTATAATGCTCGTAGTCAGTCTTACCACTCAAGGAAGATGCATACTGGGAACATACCTACCTATATGAGAGCAGAGGAGACTTACATCCACAGCCTAGAATCAAAAACCTCAGCTTTCACTTTTCAAAGTGAAAACCAACATCACAAATAGCAAACACCAAGACAAGACATAGAAAAGCCATTCCTGGAGGATCAGATGTTACTCCAAGAACAAAGGAGAATTTACCAACAACATCTGAATGGATATTGATAAATAGATAGCTAGTTCAGCCGTAAGATAAGAACAAATGCTATGAAAAAGAAACAATCAAAGAACAAGAATGCATACTTAGGGGAAAAAAAACTGTGATTTAAAAAACTGGAAACAATAGAAACCCTTGAAGGTAAGGTTGAGGAAATTTTAAAGAATGTACAACATAACAAAAGTGGAAGTAATGAATGATAAGAAATGGATTGTCCAGTGGCCAACACCTGAGTCCCATACAAAATGGAGAAAATGGTAAAAGGATATTTTCAAGTAAACAATGGGCTGAAGAAAAATTAAGGATGAGAGATTCCAATAAGCCCCCAGGAAAATAAATGAGCAACCCCCACCCCCCCCACAAAAAGCCCTTTCTTAGATATTTCAAGGAATTTCAGCCCATCAATAGAAAAAAAAAATCCTAGAAGCCTCAATAATAGGATTTACACCCAATAATATAAGGATTCTTACAAGTAGGAAAAACATCTCCGGATCCCCCATAATGGAAATAAACATACTGAGTAATAAAAAACACTGGGGCACTGCCTTCAAGCCCCAGGGCAAAATGACTTTTGATCTGGATTCTACAGCCAACCTTATTATCAACTGAGTGGGAGGGCAGAATAACAGACATTTCAAAGCACGTAGACTGGGAAAGCAAAGCGCTTCCATCATCCTTTCTTAAGAAGTTACCTAAGGGCCAAAAAACCCAGAAGACAACATGGGGTCAAAGAAGCAATGAGAATCTTAGGAGAGAACCGAGGTAACAGGACGACATCTCTGAGCAGAATTAGGAAGAAATTTTTTTAAAAAAAGGAGAAAAAAAGAGGAATTAAAAAAGGGAGAGGAGGGAGAGAAAAGATAAAGACAAAAGGGGAGAGAGGGAGACAGAAAAACTCTTTAATATTCAGATATCCTGTATGATTAAAAGCTTGCATTAGCTTCGAGATATTATAAAGATGAGTTCTTCTCAAAAAATAACAAAGGAATTTAGAAACTAAAAGAAAAAACTTGGAACAATAATTATCACAATATTAAAAAAACTTTAAATGGGTGATTTTAAGTAATTAAAGGAAATAAAATATATTTGATCTTAATGTTCAGAATAGTCTCCTTAAAGTGACCCAAATAGTAATGCAAATTCTGTGACCTTGGAATACACATGGAAATATATATGCTGTCACACCTGAATTATAGTTTAGTTACAGCACCCTTGAGCCAAAAAGTGTTTCTTAGATCTTTAAGGACATTTTTCCGTTTTTCTCTTCAAGTTCTCATCTGTTTCATACATGATTCCTGTTTCTTCCAGAGTTAGTTGTCTCAGTCACACAACTATTTTATAATAGCTCCACCACCAGCAACAATTTTGTATTTTATTTATCACCCTTATCTGCAAGTGAGGCTGTGAAACATAGGATTTTAGCTGAGTACACTGCCACCTTCAATAATAAAAGGATTCTATTAATAAAAAGGAAAGGGAAAATTAATGTTTTTTAGGCAGCCAGCAGTGCACCACAAAATTAACTACAGAGGTAGAAATAAACCTTACTGTGGTATATTATAGTTTAAAATTTTTTATGTTCTAATATATATGCCTAGACTTTTCCTAGTAGGTTCAGGATCAGTGACCATTCAGGAACTAGTATCCAGCTCAGCAGCTTTCCCTATGTTATCTCACATAATCCTTAAAATAATTTACAGATTAAAACTCAGGGGTTTAGCATGATATAAGAACTTGTTCAAGGCTAGAAGTCTAGGAAATAATGGAACTAGGACCCAAAGGGAAGCCACCTGGTTCTGATTTCAGGGCTGTTTCCACGATTTCACCTCTTTCAGTAACTCTTCCTGCCACAGGTTAAATTTCCTTCTCAAGGTAAGTATTGCAATGGGGAATTATACACATTTGTATCCAACGGCCATCTCCTCCACCTGCCTTAGTTCAAGCCCATTAGCTAAAAATGATAGTATTCATCAATTTTACCCAATATTAAGAAAAACAACTGAAAGTCCAAGTATCAAAATGAAAAATAATCTCCAATCATAAGTATGACTTAAAGTTATGTCCCAGGGCACAGAGAAAAGTGGGAAGTGTGTACTTAATTTTTATTGACTTAAATGTTGATTTACTCAGCATTTTTATTCATTTATTCAAGGTGAGTGTAACTCCGGGGGGAAAATTCCCAGAGCAAAAAACCTCTAAAACCAAAATCAGTCAAAGGGGAAATAAAGTTAAGAAACCCATTTATTTCTTACAAGCAGTCATCTCGTCTCTCTCTTGACCAGGCTGCAACAGAAGAGAGCTCCACCCAACCTCTCCAGTCCAGATAAACCCTGGCAAGCCCTTGTAATTACCTACTGACATGTAGATGAACTAATTCTCTCCACCCCTTGGAAACACCTATTGGTGTGCAGATGCACTAAAGCCAGGCGGGGGATTCTGGAAATATTGCAATTTTACCCACAGTGAGTTTTTGTGAAGGAGCAGCCAGATATAACCTAACATGTCTTAAAAGTTACTACAGATTTACCCTGAATGAAAAGAGATTGACTCCTTGCTCTTAAGTATCCAGGAGTATCTGAGTACTCAAATTTCATCAACATGTCTTTCTTTGAAGCATTCTAATTTCTAGATCAAAAAGCAAATGAGAGTTAGGAATACTTAGGTTGGTGCCTTTGGTGGGGATCCTTAAGGAAGCATTTTAGATGCAGAGAATCCAATCTCAGAACAGCTATCTGTGAGGTTTGCTCCAAGCTAGATCTAGATTCTAACTACAAGATGATTGCAGCGAAATACGGAAGGCAGGGTAAGATCTTAAGGGGGAAACTAATAATGAAAGATTTCTAGAGCTCTCAACTCTTCAGAGAAGTGATGAGTATTAACACTAAGATCAATAGAAAAAGTGTTAAGCAATTTAAGAGCAAGTCTATGACAAAGGAAACATATAAATCCCAAACCTTAAATAAAATATTGCATCAGTTCTTTTAAAGACAGTGTATAAAAAGAAACAAGGAACTATCAAGGAAAGAGAGCAAATTTAAAAACTGAAAACAAGCTGTTAGAAAAGCAATCAAATATACTGGTTATCAAAACAGATGTGAACTAAATTTATATCTGGCCAAATATGGAGAATGAAAAGCATTTTTACTTCTTGATACATGCTGAAAACAAGGAACAATAAAAAAAAAAAGTTTTAAAGCCAGTTTCATGTTCAATGTAATAAGAGAAAAAAGGCACTGCCAGAAATGAAAACTATAAAGCCAATATATCCCCAAACAGTAGTATTTTGATCCTATGGAAGGTTTGGTGAGGAGGACATAGAACCCCTCAGACAGTGAGCAAGAAACAGCCTTCCTGCTTAATAAGATGGAATACTGAAAGATCTGTCTAGTGATTCTGTTAGTACTGAAATCAAAATTTGTGGATTGGGCATGGGAAAAACAGATAATGTCTCTTCAGAGACCCATCCTAAAAACAAGGAACAGCAGGAGAGGTGAAGTTGAGGGAGAAATAGAAATGCCATTTCTAATGGTGTATGACCTATATCTTAGGAACCTAGGGAGACTCCTGTAGTGAGCCAGAGCCAAGAAGGAGAGGGAAGAGTCACTCCCAGGTTACAGCACATGGAGTGTGACTGGATGGGCACTGCTATGAGCTACACAGAAATGGAGTGAGATGTGCTCCCCAGCAGAAGATTTTAAAAATATGACTCAGTGAGATGTTCAAGAAATTAAATACAAATAGAAATTTAAGGCTGTCTCACCTTCCTGCCACCCTCAAAACACATTTGAAAATAACCTCACTCTTTCAAAGGGAAGTAATGTGAAAAGAACCAGCTATGGACTTGCGAAGAGAAACTGCAAAGCAAAAAGAGGAAAAAAATATAAGTAAAAGACAGATGAAGCACACACAGCCTGAGAGAAACTATTTAAGGAATCACACAAACTCCATACTTAAGCAGATTATAAACATGATTTCAAAAAATTAAGAAGGGCACAAAATATAGATACAGGTATTCAAGTAATAGGAGGAAGTAAGAAGATTAAAAAGAAAGATGAAAAAGATTAAAAAGAAAGAAACAGAACAAAACAGAGCTGCTCACCAGTAGTATGTAACAATAACTGAGAAAAATATTTTTAAATTTAGTTCTTTGGAATTTATCCTAAAGGTACACAGCAAATGGAGAAACATTTACTCGAGAAAATCTACTGAATCTTGGTAAAGAACAGCAAGAATTTGTGGTACTTGAGCCATGACCTACCACCTCCCTACCCCCCTCCACTTCAATGTGACAGAAGCTCTCCAGCTCATAGCCAAGGGCTGCAGTATCTCTCCACTGGGGGCCAGCCCATCTGTATTGCTCATACCCTCCCAATTTCGCATGCAGCCATCAATCACTTACAGAGAGAGGCTCTACACCTGGTATAGCAGGCAGAGAATACTGGGGCCCTGATCGATCGATCACTCTCATCCCAGTTCACTCTCTCCATAGCATGGAAGTTCCAGACCAGGAAAAACAAGCTGAGAAGACCAGAGGCTACTGCTTTCTACCTAGTGCCCTGCTGATAAACCAGGAATGTCACTCTAAGGAAAGAAAGACACTGTCCTCACCACCTACTCAGGAGCTCTGCTCAGAGATTTTTGCCCAGGGGAAGAGGCAGGCCTTAAATATAGAGAGGTTCTAACCTCTACCCAAAGAATCTGACTTCATTTGAAGCAGAGAATGGGGGAATTTCAAGCCCTAAGGGCACTATCAAAAGAGTAGCGATTTGGATAGTAAACAATTAGGAGAAGAATGGCAGCTCTACAAAGGGCAACAAGCTAAACTGTGGGTCAGCTAGATTACCAGCAAGAACCAGGGAAAGAGATGGCTAGGAAGAGCCCAACTGTGGTCAGAACAAACCTCAAAAACTGGCCTAAAAACTACCCCTAAAAAAGGGTCCAAAATTAACAGGATGAGACTACAGTGCAATTTATGCCCACGGCATTGTTGAATATAATATAGCAATCCCTCAGCAATTAGAGGAGTCTAACGGCTGGACATGATAGCAATAGAGGCAGATAGCTTAACAGAGATCAGGGAGAGACTTAGTTGCTAAGTCCTGCTAAAAAACTACCTGTCATCAGAGGGTGACTTAGGCACCAGAGGCTTCATGCTGAGGGTGGGGGAATAGACAATACAATAGTCCAGCCAAGTCACTAAACAAGTAAACAAGCACATAACAAACTGGAGGGAGGTATTAATATCCAGAATTGCTAAAAATATTATCTAAAATGCCTGATTTTAACAAAAAAGTAGGAAACATGCATAAAAACAGGAAGTTTCCTTGTATGTGCTGCAAGCACGGGGTGGGGGGGGGGGGAAGCAAACAACAGAAATTGCAAGTAAAAAGGCCCAGATGGCTGCTTTAACAAACACTTTAAAACAGTTACTAATAAACATTTTTAATGTAAATATATTACAATGTTGAAAAGGCAAAAAAAATATCCCCCAAAATCAAAATTAAAAAAAAAACTTTGAACATACAGGACAGCTTGATTAAATCATACAAAATGAAGAGAAAAAGACCAAAGATTTAAAAATAATAGAAGCAGAAGACAAAAACAAGAGTCTATCACACATACATAACTGAATTCTCTGAAGAAGAAAATAGGGAAAAAAGAAACAAAAAGGAACAGAGATACTATAGAAGAAAACTTGCCTGAAAAAAAGTAGATATGAATCTGGTACTTAAAAAACACATGTCATGTTCTAGGAAAAACGAATACAAGCAACACCAGTTATACATGGTACAATTACTGAACTTCAAGGAAAATAAAATGATCATGTGGATATCCACATTCTCTAAATGCAGTGAAAGAAAAATATAGTTTAGCAATTAAGGTATTACTAATAAAACCCTCCAGTTTAGAATTTTCAAAAAATTTCTAAATAACTTAAGATAAAGAAGAACTAATAACTTAATTTCCAGGTATTGGCATAAGGACAGAAAATGATTAATGAAGTGGAATGGTGATTCCAGAAATAAATCCATACATCACTGGGTAACTCATTTTCTACAAGGGTGCCATGGCCATTCAATGAAGGAAAGAATATTCTCTTCAAAAAATAGTGCTGGAACAACTAGATATCCAAATGCAAATGAATGAAGTTTTTGACTCATCCTATACAAAACTTAACACAAAAGACATCAAATACCTAAATATAAGAGTTAAATGATAAACATAGGGTCAATCTTCAAGACTTTGGATTTGGCAATAGTTTCTTAGATACGACACCAAAAGTACAGATGAAAAAAGACAAGACAAAGAGGACCTCATTGAGATCAAAAACTTTTGAGCATCAAAAGACATTGTCAAGAAAGTCAACTCACAGAATGAGAAAATTTTTAAACAATGTATCTGATAAAATCCTAGTATCCAGGGAACATAAAGAACTCTTATAATTCAACAATAAGAAGGTCAAAGAACCTAATTTAAAAATAGGCAAAGGACTTGAGTAGACATTTGTCCAAAGATATACAATGGCCAATAAGCACATGAAAAGATGTTCAACACTATTAGTCATGAGGAAAATGCAAATCAAACCCATAGTGAGATACCACTTCACACATATTATAGGATGATTAGAATAAAAGACAGATAATAACAAGTATTGGTGAGGATGTGGAGAAATTGGAACCCTCATACGTTTGCTGGTGGAAATATAAAATGGTATACCCTGGGTGAAACAGTTCCTCAATAAGTTAAACAGGATTATCACATGACTTGCAATTTTACTTAAAAAAAATTGAAAAACAGATGTCCAAACAAAAACTTGTATATGCATATCAATAGCAGTATTATTCATGATAGCCAAAAGGTGGAAACAACCCAAATGTCCACTAACTGATAAATTGATACACAAAATGTAATGTTTATACAATGAACTATTATTCAGCCATAAGAGGGAATGAAGTACAGATATGTGCTACAACATGGATCAACCTTGAAGACATGATGCTAAGTGAAAGAAGTCAGACACAAAGGTCACATTATCATATAATTCCATTTATACGAAATATCTAGATTTAAGGGATATCCACTGAGGTCAGAAGGAAAGTGAGAGAAGCCTAGAGAAGTTTCTTTATTCCATTTTTTTTTGGTCTACAAAATCAGACATTTGGTGTAGTTTATACAAAGGTCCCTTCCAGGACTAGCATTTGTCATCATTCTGTAAGTCAGCACCATTGCCATTAACAGCAGTCTTTTTTTCTTTCTTTCATTTAAGAAAGTAAGATTGCCCCACACAGGAGTTCCATTTTATGTTCTGTTCTCAACCTCAAAGAAACGTTGGAGTGTGGGCAGACTGGAAATATGAATCTCAGCCACTGTTAGGTAACCACTAGGCGGAACAGTTGGTAATTTTTCTCATATGGTTTCCTCCTCTTCCCACATGCAAGTACTTCAATCAATTCTGTCCCTTTCTCTAAATATATATTTCAAATCTAGGTTCTATATACTATATCAGCACTATGTAATACTTAATTGTAGAAACTTAGTACTTTTGTTGAACTCCTGCTCTCTTTCCTTTTTCTCTAATTGCTTCAGTAGAAAGGAAATATGAGTTATGACTTGAAGGGTGAAAAAATCAGTTGTCTGGTTTATGCACTGACAGTGCAGAACTGCACAAAAGGAGGCTGATGGGGTAACACATTGTAGCTACATCAGAAAGTCCATTTTCACCAATTCCCCTTCCATGAGGTTTCTCCCCAAGGGCTGAAGATTCTTTAATCCAGCAAATACAGATGCAAAGATAATTCTGGATTTAAGCAAAGGAGACTGTATGCCTTATTTCATCCCCAAATTATCAAAATCTCAACCAAAAGGCTGGTTTTGGTCAAACACAGAATGTTCACTTTTGCTGCCTCCCAGGAAAATGACCTAGTTTGCATTAATGCTGACCCTGTTGAAAGACCTTGTGGCTTCCCCACTTTCACTTTTCAAAGGCTCCCTGACACTCACCCAGCTCCACAATAGCTCTCAGTTCCAACCCGTTAGCTCTGAGACAACTTTACAAAGCCACATGCAGAAGACGGAAAACAACAGCCCAAGGTCCCCCTTTGCTCTGTGGACAAAATAAAATAGAATCATCTCAGAGGGTGGAAAAACCCACATGAACTCAGACTGCTCAACTGATCCAGTGCATCCCAGACGACCTGAACACAACAAGCACCAAGCAACACTGGTTATTTATAAGACACTGTCAGGAAAAAAGCAGCCTGGAGCTCATGAAGAAAGGCTGCGCACCACTGCTGGTCAAAGCCCCGTGTGTTGCTCCACAATGTTCTCGTGCCATTGTTTTGTGTTGAATGCACACAGCTCGAGGAGCTTTTCATCAGCTCTTAAATCCACTGCTGCTCAAGCATGAAACATCTTTGGGTTCCATTAAAAAAAAATAAATGTGCTAACAAGCTGTTAAACCACATTTTACAACAAACGCATCAAACTGATGACTTAGCTTCAAAAATATGAACTAACCGGAATAATAAAGGCTTTGTAGAACTTGGATAAATGAAGTGATTACCTCACAGTGAGGGAAATCTGTGGGGCACATCCACGTAATCAGAAAAATAAGTTCCTGGTCCTCGGAGGAGAATTGGGAGCGCTCTGCCTTGCCTCCTGACAGTCCTGAGCCCAAAGGGTTTGGACAGGAGGAAAAACAACACAGGTACAAAAAAAGCAGCAGGCGGGGGTGGCAGAAAGAAAGAAATTCAGTCAGCTCTTTGATTAACAAGACTTCTTGCGGGATTTAAGTACAAACAGCTGCCTGGACTCCAACAGCCAAGCCTAAATCTAAACACTCCACTGTTTACATAACCCAAACTTAATCAAGCGACCATATAATCCACTGATTTGAAGTATCCCTAAGAGTTTCAATGTAATGTTGGTTTTCTCACAAGCCAGTCCGTCAACAAGCTGTTTTAAAATGCGAGCTATTGCAGCTCCATCTCCAGGCTCACAGCACCTCCTGCACGGCCATGCTGCAGGGCTGTTCGGGGATGAACCCTTTGAGGGTTTGGGATTATAAACCATTTCCTGTTATTCTTCTGTTAGCGTAGTGCACAGTATTTGTTTAGTAAATCCGATTGTATTTTTTTTTCAGTTTGGTATGATGGGCTTTAAATGTTACAGCAGCATTGTTACTCTGAAGGAAATACGTTTCTTTATTCTTCTAGGGGTATTGAATACCCTAGAAGATGTATTCTGAGATAGAGTAAGGCAATTTTCATGAGGAAAAGGATCAGAAAAGGGAACTTACCATAAGGAAGATTCTAGAAAAAGGAAAATGTCCATGAACGTTAGACTGAGGCTAAAGAGTCAAATGCCAACAGAGGCCAGTGACGTAAATGAGAGAAGCCAGCTGGGCCCTAGTGTAATGGAATCAGTATGGAACGATGCAGACTGTGAAGAGCTCAAATTCATCTACCCCCTCTAAGGACGTAAATGCTACCTAGCTCCAACCCATTTTTAAAAGTAACACCTGCATTGAACTATAACCCACATACTATGGGATTCACACATTGAAAGTGGTGTTTTAGTACAACCACAGATTTACGCAACCATAAATTAGGTTTTTGAACATTTTCATCCCCCCAAAGAATCCCATACCCTTTAAAATCACTCCTCATTTCCCTCCAACCCACCCCCCCACCACCAACCCTCGACAACCAATAATCTGCTTTCTGTGTCTTAGATTTGCCTATTCTGTGCATTACATATAGACAGAATCATACAATATACAGTGACTGGTTTCTTTCACTTAGCATAATGTTTTCAAGGACTCCAACCATTTCTGGTACAAATACGGGCCCAATGTGTCCAGATCTTCCAAATTTTAAGAGAAGTTGGAAATCTGGATTCTTACATGAAACATCTCAATGTTCAAATATTGACTGTTAATTCAAATTAAACGGAAATTGTACCAGCTTCCCCATGTGCAGGCCAAACAACATGCCCGGGCTCTGGATTCACACGTGGGCCAGCATTTGGTTTCCTCTGGGGATCCTGGCACAGAGGAGGAAAAAAATAAAGAGTGAATCATGATCAAAGAAAGCAGAAAAGGGTCAGGTCAAACTCACCTAGGCAAGGAATGAAGACAGGAAGGTCTGGGGAGAAGAAATCCAAGACTTCTCACAAAGAGAAAGCCTGAATCCCAATCTGGTCAGCAGCCCCAGGAAAGTACAACAGATTCCTCAACCACCCCCCGCCTCAACTAGGGTTCTCCGGCTTCGTCAGGGAGCAAGCCACCTAGGATGTCGGAGTGAGCTCAGTTTGTCACTCAGAGGCCCTGAAAGAACTCATTCAGATTGTTCCTAGAGAAAAATGAGAGACTCTAGCATCTCCAACAAGATACTTCATCATAATACCCGTTAGTGTTTCCCATTCACCCTCCCTCTCTCTTTCTCTCTCCTAAGGAATGTGCACGCACCCACGACACACACACCCCTCAAGCTCACCAGGCCCTTACTGCTCTCTCGCCTTCGGGGATGTTTAAGTTTATATGGCAACAGAAAAGGGAAGTTCTTCCAGATCATCTTTCTAATTATCCTTGTAAAACCTAACCTTGTAAGGTAATAATGCTAGATGTTAAGTACACAGGGAAGATGAGAGAAGAGAGTTCCTAAGTGAGGGAGCGACCAAAGGACCGGAGGACAGATGTCCTCAGGCTGCAGAAAGTGGAGCTAGCCAGTGGGTCCCAGGGCAGCCCAAACTGTCCATATGCTCAAAGCATCGTGGAAAGACCTCAGAGAAGAATGGCTGCTTATCTAGAAGGGCTGAAGTTGGACACAGGGGTTCCTGACGTGGGCAAAGAATTCTCTGCTTATATTTATCAAAAAAGGAGCAGAAATGTGTCTTTTAAGTCCCGAGAGAACTTAGCCAGATGAAAACATCAACAGTGATCTTTATGGCCTGGAGTTGAGAGGGCTCTTGGGTTTGTTTACTTCTGGATTAATGCACTATTTCCTGGGAAGAAGGTTATTTCAATATACTATCGTTGATTTGATGGACATCTGTTTTTCTAGGAATGGAAATCCCATATCCCAGGTCAACCAAATTCAACCCACTGTCAAGATTGAGCTCTTCATAGGACAACGTTATGGGAGTAGATGGAGTATCTGTGCATGTTTGGGGAGAGAACCAATGATTGGAACCATATCTGAAGGCCTATCACTTTCTACTCAATGACCATAAGTCTGGCATCAAAGACACAATGATTTTCTTTGTTGTATCTGGGATTTACTCTCTAGGAATTTGCTCTTAAAGATTTGCTCTGAGTTTAACTTGGGTGAATTCAGCTGCATTTTAAAGGTGTTTATTGTCCACAAATAATGTATCAAGGTAAGGTCAAGGAAGGCATGAACTTTGCCCCCAGAGAAGTCACAGTGAGGCAAGACCTATACCCATTTCACTATAATATGATTAGCGGAAACCTTTAACTCAAGCGAAGTATTAATAAGGTACATTACAATAGAAAGAACCTGGGATATTATCCCCAAATAAAAATCTTACCAAATCATTTTCAAAAGTTTGTTAAACTTAGCCAATTTTTAATAAAGGATTAAATTTATTGTCATAGATAACTTAAACAATAAAATAAATAGAATAATTGTGTATTTTTAAACCATATAGGTAACATCTTCGTTATAAGAATATATTGAACTAAACTTAAGTTCATATTGGATTATAATGAGAAACTCAGCAAATGACAAAATGTAGAAATTGTAGAGGCTATCATCCTCGGTTGCAACAAGCTTTTAATTAAAGATTGGAAATTCAAAAGCACCCTCCTAAATAAATCTTGACCAAGGAAAGAAATCAAAACTATAATTTACAATATGGTAAAAAGTGGCAGTTTAAGTCACTGGGGAGAATAAGTATCAGTAAATGGTTTGGGGACATGGATTAACTATTTGGAAACATTAACTTTGGATCACTACCTTATAATGTATACTAAAACTTATTTCAGAATGATTAAAAGTTTAAATGTAGGATTCATATCATTAAAGAAATTGAGGAAAGAGTTAGTAATTATGCTCTAGATCAAGTAACCAGTTAAAGTCAAAAAGCAAACAAAAGTTGTAAAAATAAAAACATCATCTAATTGGAAAATCAGTGGACACACTGCATAGAAAATAATTAATGAAAGATCTAAAAAAAAATCCTACCAAGAATGCAGTACAGAGAGATAAGGGGTTAGAAATGGAAAGAACTGCTAGGACACAGGGAAGTTACAATGAAGAAGTCTAACAAACATACATTTGATCCAAGCTCCACAAAGACATGATAAAGGTGAGAAAGAGGTCATATTAAAGAAATAAAATCTGATACATTTCCAGAACAAAAGAAAGACACATGTCTTCATATTCATGAAGCTGACAGTATCCCAAGAAAGACAATTATATGAAATACACACCCAGATGTATCATAGTTAAACTGCAGGTCACTAAAATTAAAGACCTTAAAAGCCACCAGGGTGCCCTGTGGTTAGGAAAGAGCTCATCTACAAGCAATGACCATTACACTCCTGTCTGTTCCTCAACAGCAACAATGGAAAGAAAAAGCAGAAGGTTTTTGTCTTCAAACTGCTGGGACAAAACACTTGCCAACCTAGAACTGCTTTCAATTAAGCCATTTTCCAAAAATGCATGCACATGAGGCAGCAGCCACGGAGGATCACCTGACTCACAGAAGACTTGGCAAGGCAGAGAATAAACTTCATTTTTTGTGTTAAGCAACTGAAATTTGCAGGATTTTTCTTACTGTGGCATAGCCTAACCTATCTTAATGGATACACAGAACATTTACTACCAACAGTTCCTCTATTCTAGTGAAGACAGAGAATGAATGCAAAAGATAAAGACTGCAAAAAATACCAGGAAAATCAATACAGTATATATATTTTTTTCATAAATAAGGGGTAACATTTGAAGAAGGGGGAAGAGGAAAAAACTTATGGTGGTGGAATTTGTAAGATATTGTATTATAAAGCTACAAATAACAGTAATAGTTTGGAGCAGAGAATCATCAGCATAGTATCGCATATTGAAAGGTGTTGAATATTCTGTTTGCCTCTCTACTCTTCACCTTTCTCCATCTTCTGGGGGATGGTCAAGAGGCTTTCTTTAAGCTTTGCATCAATGGCTCCCTTCCTTTCTGCTTTCTGGTTGAGTTAAAGCAACCGAGACACCACTGGAGATTCAGGCTGGGACGTTTATTCTCCTGGTGATCTCCCTGCCAGACTGTGAGTGACTCATTGGTTTGCTCCTTTTTGGAAGGCACAGCTTCTGTTAGGCAGTGATCTCCTGTACTTCTGTGTTCTGTAACTTACTCTCATCCCTTGCCTTTCAGGCCCAGGTATGGTAATCTTCCCCACACTTAGCAGCTCAAAGGTGCTCCCACCCCTTGTTGGACTCTGTTCTGCCTGTCCATACCTTTATAGACAGTTCCCTCATTAACACTCTCCTCATTTGCCCCACTCAAGTACACCATCTGACTCCTGTTGGGCCCCTAACTGATGCAATGACTTCGTGATTCAAAATGGAAGCCTCAGGAAACATTTGGCAATGTCTAGAGACATCTTTGATCATCAACTCAGTAGATGCTACGGGTAGAGTCCATGGGAGCCGCAAAACTTCTACAACACACAAAAAAGTTACCCAATCCCACATGTCAGTGATGCCGACGTTGAGACAACGACGACAGTAAGTGTACCCAGGTGTAGTCCAAGTCTATCATATACAAAGGGCCTCTTCAACAAGAGATACTGCAAACAATTACAGCTTAACCATTCTTAAGCAAATAAATATCATGTTGTATCATAAACCAAAGTAAATTATCAGAGAGCTTCAAAAGATCACAGACGGCAGAAATGAGCACTCTAAGCATATTAACATTTTATCACAAATGCAAATTTCAGTTTCACTTACTATGACTTACTGTTAATTTACTTTTATCTTATAACCATAGGCATCTCCTGCTTAACATCAATTATCTGTTTACCAAAATCCAATATTCCAAAAATATTTAAATGGCAAAAGTTACACGTTAATGTCAACTTGAAAACCCCACCGCCAAGCGTAGTAAAACAGTAAAACACCCATATAAACACAACAAACTATCATGTTAGGATATAAATGCTTTATAAATGGCTTCTCAGTCTCAAAACAATTAAGGTGGCTGTTAACCACACAGTCACTGTGAATGGAGGAACGTGGCCTCTCCTAGTTCTACCACCTCCACGGCCCACACATGCTTCTGGCATTCTACCAACTGCATCTGGAAGACAGCTCCAAACATTTCTTGTCTAATCTTTGTTAATGTTGTATTGAGTCCTGGGGATGTACATGTAATTTTTCCTATAAGCAGTCACCTGAAAAATGTTGTTTTGAGACATTTGTACATCCCATGACATTTGGCTGTTAAAAACCAACCAGGAAAACGTTAACCAGGCAGACATTATGCAGACTACAGTTTTTTTACCTTCTGTTTCAGTATCCCACTGTTAGCCAAGGCAGTCGGTATCAACAGACCAGAAGCAAGTGCCACAAGAACTCACTCAGGAGGGTGGAGCTCCATGGCATCCTCAGACTATTGCGATGGTAGCACACTTTGGTAATTTGCTTGGCATTTCACTTGCAAGAAATAAGAGCCAAGTACAATGTGGTTTATCTTCAGAGCAAGTCCATCAAAGCAACAGTGAGGAGAACTGCCAGTGGGGCCGAACAGGGAAACAAACTTGAATAAGATAGAAGCCTAATTCATATGGAACCACAAAAGACCTCAAATAGCTAAAGCAATCCTGAGAAGGAAGAATAAAGCAGGGGGAATAATGCTCCCTGACTTCAAGCTCTACTACAAAGCCACAGTAATCAAGACAATTTGGTGCTGGCACAAGAATAGACCCATAGACCAATGGAACAGACTAGAGAGACCAGATATAAACCCAAGCATATATAGTCAATTAATATATGACAAAGGAGCCATGGATATACAATGGGGAAATGACAGCCTCTTCAACAGCTGGTGTTGGCAAAACTGGACAGCTACATGTAAGAGAATGAAACTGGATTATTGTCTAACCCCATACACAAAAGTAAACTCAAAATGGATCAAAGACCTGAATGTAAGTCATGAAACTATAAAACTCTTAGAAAAAAACATAGGAAAAAATCTCCTGAATATAAACATGAGCAACTTCTTCATGAACATATCTCCCCAGGCAAGGTAAACAAAATCAAAAATGAACAAGTGGGACTATATCAAGCTGAAAAGCTTCTGTACAGCAAAGGACACCATCAGTAGAACAAAAAGGCATCCTACAGTATGGAAGAATATATTCATAAATGACATATCCGATAAGGGGTTGACATCCAAAATATATAAGGAACTCACATGCCTCAGCACCCAAAAATCAAATAAGCCAATTAAAAAATGGGCAGAAGATATGAAGAGACAATTCTCCAAAGAAGAAATTCAGTTGGCTAACAGGCACATGAAAAGATGCTCCCTATGGCTAATTATCAGAGAAATGCAAATTAAAAATGCAATGAGATATCACCTCACGCCAGTTAGGATGGCCAACATAGAAAAGAATAGGAACAACAAATGCTGGTGAGGACGCGGAGAAAGGGGAATCCTCCTACACTGCTGGTGGGAATGTAAATTAGTACAACCATTGTGGAAAGCAGTATGGAGGTTCCTCAAAAGACTAAAAATAGAAATACCATTTGACCCAGGAATTGCACTCCTAGGAATTTACCCTAAGAATGCAGTTCCCCACTCTCAAAAAGACATACGCACCCCATGTCTATCGCAGCACTATTTACAATAGCCAAGAAATGGAAGCAACCTAAGTTTCCATCAGTAGATGAATGGATAAAGAAGAGGTGGTACATATACACAATGGAATATTATTCAGCCATAAGAAGAAAACAAATCCTACTATTTGCAGCAACATGGATGAAGCTAGAGGGTATTATGCTCCGTGAAATAAGCCAGGTGGAGAAAGACAAGTACCAAATGATTTCACTCATCTGTGGAGCATAAGAACAAAGCAAAAACTGAAGGAACAAAACATCAGCAGACTCACAGAACCCAAGAATGAACTAACGGTTGCCAAAGGGAAAGGGACTTGGGGGGCTGGGTTAGAAGGGAGGGAGAAGGGGAATAAGGGGCATTACGATTAGCACACATAATGTAGCAGGGTGGGGGGCATGGGGAAGGTAGTATAGCACAGAGAAGACAAGTAGTGATTCTATAGCATCTTACTACGCTGATGGTCAGTGACTGTAATGGGGTATGTGGTGGGGACTTGATAATAGGGGAAGTCTAGTAACCATAATGTTGCTCATGTAATTATATATTAATGATACCAAATAAAAAATATATATATATTAAAAAATATTTAAAAAAAAAGAGAGGAGCCTAAGAAGAACAACATTACAAGGGAAGCAGAATTCATGTGTGGACATTTCATAATCCAGTTTAACATGACATTTCTGGATTATTAGCACACTGTAACCCAAGCACCAAGCTTCCAATGTTAGTACTACAAACCTATGGGTTACTTCTCTTTACTATAAGACTTATGTCCCAACATTTTCTCAATGATCACATAATTTCATCTTCTCTTCACCTGCTTTGGTCAGTGCTATAATCAATTTTAATGACTTCTGTTATGCCTTCAGTGTCCACATTCACCTAATTAATGATGAGTAGCCAGGAGTTACATTATTAGAAACCTTGGTTCCTGTGGTTTACTAACTAATCCAGTTGTGTTACTTTACCCCTCATGGATAAAATGAAGGTTTCTGTGGCCAGGTTTCTTACCTGGCCCTGGTTGGCTAGCTCACTACACACGTGTGGGCAATGTGTCATTACTGACTCTTAAAGAGCCCCACCCAGCGCTCTGGGCGACACAGTGGAATGGCTGCAAGGCTGCAGGAGAGCAGAGCAGAGGCTGGAGTGGTGGCAGCGTCAAGGACAGACTGGGACAGCTGTGCGGGCAGAGAGGCCCCAGAGGACGGCTGTGCAGGCAGAGAGGCCAAGAGGCAGAGACCGGCTTGCTGCTTGCAGACTCTGTCTGAGTGAACGGGATTTTAGTGATTGAAGTGCCACCATGGAAATAAAGTTGGGTATAACCCTTTCACCCCAAGAACATCCTACTGTCATTTCTTTGGTCACATTGAATCCATAGTGAACTTGCCCGGGGCTGAATTGGCAAGACACCCTTGCTCCCACTTGACTTACAGCTTGTCAAACCAGAGTGTAAATAGTCCCCTTACTCAGCCTCAGGTGATCTACATCTGTTAGGTTAATTTCTCCTCCAAGGAAGGTCCTTCCTAGGTGAATATAATAAAAGTTAATTAAGGAAGAATAGTCCTCTGTGCATGATTGTTACCTGAGTAATGCTCCTTGCTTGTCTATATTAGATGGCCACTTATCTGTGGGTTTTGAAATAAATTTAAAGTTGCTGACCAGTATTTATGGCATTAAAAAAAATGAAATAGTATTGAATAGAACAGAAAACATCAGTTTGTATCCAATGAGCATAATGACATTAACTCAAAGAACTTTTGTTTGCTTCCAGTTATACACACATACACACATCTATATAAAACTGCACTGTATATTATAGATGTGTGTACATATACATATATAATGTACTTTTTATATGAAATCAAAATCACATTTTTGAAAATCACTGATCTAAACCATTATTTATTTTCTTCTACATTAAATTACAATATTGACATCTGATACATTTCACTACATTTTCAACTGACCACAGCTTTAGCCAATAAACATTCATCCCCTTTTTAACAGACACTGTTAGTGTCCAGAACATGGTCTGGCACATACTATATGCTCAATAAATATTTATTAAAGGAATTCAAAGTTGGGTAGGGGTTGCAAATCTAGCTAAAGATTTGGAGAAAATTCTTGACTTTCAAAGGTTAGTATTTTACTGACATGAAATATTTTCTGGATGTTCCTAGTCTTGGATTAAAAGAGAATGAAACTAATAATAGTAAAACCTGGATTAACTGGTATCCAACTGGTTCTGCACCCTCTACCAGAATTCTACTTTATTATTTGCTTTCATCAGAAGCAGGCAAGACACAAGGCTAAAAGCTTCCATTGAAATTTTCATTTAGAAATACCTCACAGTTTTGGATTACAGGAGTCATCAGAGATTTTTGCCCAATAATCCACATCTACAACATTACAAGGACTATCATCTGCTGTTCAAAGTAATCAAGTAATCATCTTGGGGCCCAACAAGGGATCCTCACTCATCAGAGAAGTATCTGTGCTTAGCATACTCAACTGAAGGATGAGACAGAGGACCAACACACGCTATAAGGGCTTCCAGCAAAAAAAAAGTCAAACACAAAGGATTTTCTACTTTTTTTTTAACATTAAATTCATCATAAGATGCCATACTTCCAGTGGCAAGGATTAGAAGTCAGCATGGATCATGTGTTTATGGAACACCTACCTCTCAGGCAGGCAGGAACTGGTTTAGGAGCTTTCCATATTTCATTTTAATTTAGTCTCCAAAAGACTTTTTATTCTCATAGCAAAGAATGGAAAAGTGAGTTCCAATGAGGTTAAGTAACTGCCTGAATTCACCCACTTAATAACTGACATATCCTGGATTTAAACTTTCTGTTAGGCTCATTTGCTTTAAACCATGCTATGATGCCCACAGACAGAAGAAAACTGGCTGGTCCAAGAGTCACTGTCAGAGTTACAAGCTTCAGCCATGCTGATATATTTTCTTCAAACATGCCTTTTTACACATCTCACCTTGGCCCAAGTGTTCCCCCTGCCTTAGAAGACTGCTCATTTAAAAATGTTCTCTATTCTACCCTCTCCTGTGTCATTAGAATAAACCCCTACAAAACCTTTCTTAATTGCCCAAGTAAAATTAATTATTATATACACCAATGATTTCCTGATTGTAAGCAAACAAAAACCCAACTCATGTCAGCTTAATTATAAAGGCATTGATAGCTGGAAATCTCAGGGTTAACAGGACCTCTTCCCTCCAGCTGTTTCATGGTTCTCTGTGTTGTTTCTATTAACAAACATGACCTCTCCTCATCATGGCAATATGGAGGCCAGTTATACCAAATTTCCATCCTACAATTCCAAGTCCAGGAAAGAATAAAAAGAACCTCTCCCAGAAGTTTAAACCAAGTCCTACATGTGATGTTCACAGTCATGTGCCCCTCTGTAAAAGTTAGTTACAATGATGAACAGGACACAAAGCTCTGGTTGTCAGGCCAGGGTTAGGTACCCAACTCTGGAATCAGAAGGAGGTCAAAGTCACCTAAGGGTGGTTCTCCAGAGGAACACATGGACACTATTCCAAAAAATAAGTCTCAAAAATGGTACAATAATCTCTGGCATCCAAGCTGTTTGAACATACTTTTAATATAGCCCTTATTTTATTACCTCATAATGTTTCATGTTTGTCTCTCTTCCATTTACTTTATTTTTCTCTGATACACAAAATAATAACTAGAAAACATTTTTCCCCGGGTTAATTTATAAGCATTCAAACTTTAATTCAATTACCTAACATAGTCTTCCACAGTCAATACATTTCAACAGTTAGTTCTACTGAAAAACCCTTAGGTACCATATTAATAATAGCAGTGGCAGTAATTATTATTATTGTAGCTTGTATATTTAGCACTTATTATATACCAGATACTATGTTGAGTGTTCTGTACATGTTCTATTCTTTAATTCTTACAACCTGTGAGGTAAGCATTACCATTATCCCCAAAATACAGATAGAACAACAGACATTAAAAGTTCAATGTGCCAGTATGTGGTGGAGTCAGATTCTAACTTAAATCTGAGGCCAGGGAGCCTTTCCGTTAACTAGTATGTGGTACTGCCTTACCTAGTAAGTAAACTTCCCTTGAGTCATTCCTTTGATATTGTTGTTAAATTTAAACAGTTCCTTCTTCTCGAAGATCCCCAAACACCCCCACAGACATCAGGCTATTAATTTCACAATGTCAACAGTTACCTTCTTCGACTTGTGAATGGTGATGCTGAGGCTTTCAGACAGAAAGAACTTAACATTGCCCTGATCAGACTTCATTGGATCAAAATCCCATTTTTCTACCACCCATTTTTGTCTTCTCCACTGGAACATTATATATATAGTGTTTACATATATGTATAATGAAACATTCTACATATAATGTTATAGAGAACAAAATACTGAGGTAAAAGGGTATTTGATATACTAACTTTGAAAAAGTGTTGACTTTCAGGCCATCTCTAAAGTGTTTCTCACTGCGAAACTTCACTCCTTTAGAAGACCAAATCCTAGTAATGGAAAAAATGATTCAATTAAAGTAAGAACATTGTACAGAAGAAAATTAATGTGAGATCAATAGGTTGAGGTTTTTCTACAGTATTTCAAAGATCCCTGGTAATTGCCCAATGTTTCAGTAGCAACAGAAGTTAGGTAAACAAAGGATAGAAGTATACCTTACTCTCAAAATAATCTGAACAATTATGACTCAGTAAAGAGTCATACTGCAGACTTTAAGAAATCAGCACAATGTGCTCTTGTGGCTGAGGAGGCTACAGAATCCTAAGCATCATCAGAAAGAGTAGTGGAAAACAGAGCAGAAAACTTAATCCATCCCATTTATGGAAACATGGTTTGTCCACACCTGGAGTCATGAGTAAGTATCATTTGGACCTTATAGTTTAAGGAAACTGAGAACTGGCTTGGAGACAACCAGAAAAGAGCTATTAAATTGGACAAGGAGTTTCTTCATGAGAACAAACTAAGAAAGAGTATCCTTCAGGTTGGAAAAACAAAAGACTTTAAAAGAAGAGAATATAGCAAAGAGTTTAAAAGCATAATGTATTTGGCTAGCAAGAATACAGTGTTTACCTTCAACACTTTAAAAAGTCAAATTTAAGAGTAACAGAGAAAAATTCTCTGTGACTAATATGCACATTGAGTTTATTAACCCAATAGACATGACAGGTCACAAAAATAAATAATTTCAAAAGACAACTTCATTGATAACACCATGAGTTTATCAGAAGGCCAAGATGCAATTCATTTGTGGATATATTTATGATAGGTTACAAAGTAGATCAGAGATTATTAGCCCATGTTTTCAGTTCTAACACTGACATGAAAAACAACCATTAAATTGTTTCTATAAGACATTCTTTCTTATTAGTGACAAAAACAGAAAACTATACTCTTAGGTTAGAAAATAGTCAACTAAAATGAGCAAACCCTGAGACTCTGTCAGGGTCCCTCTCAGGACTTATGCCTCTCTACCATATCAGTAAGGTGTGTCTTAAGTAAAGTAGCTCTACATGTTCCCTTTCCACCTGTTGTTCAGAATTATATGAGTGGAGCCTAGATCTCCTTCCTGGTAGCACACAAAGCACACGAAATGGCCAGGTGATGGCAGACCACACTGGAACTAGCCATGATGTTCATGAAGTCTCCTCATTTCTGTGCATGTTCTTCTCATTCCTCTGCTCTTGTTGGAAGTATAAGAACTGTCAATAGCATGTTCAGAGCCCTTCCACAGCATGAGAAAGGTTATCCCAAAAGAAAACTCCTAAAAAAAGCTGAGTATATCACATTCTTGATGGCCAGTTATCCAAGCATCACTACATCTTGGGTTTATGGGCTAACGCTTCTTTTCACAGCCCAGACAAGGTAGAGGAGAATCTTGAAAGCAGATGCAATAATTGCTATGTATGTCTTTCTCTGTCAACAAAATGTTAAGTGTGCCAGTTGACATTTGATGAACTGACTTAAGAAAGGTCAAAAGTGAAGCCAGCCAGACGTATTGAAAAGGAAAGAATCATAGAGAAGCTGAGATAAATAAAGAAGTGACAGAAAGAAGGAAGAAGACAGTAATGGACTTATACAAGAGCATGAACGTTTTTAGCTTTGCACGCTATTTTATTTTAATTATGTCCCTGTGTCTTTTGAAGCTCACCTGCTGGCAATTTAAGAAAATAATGAAGCAACCGTTTAGTTCCAAACATTCCTCAATAAAACTAACTCCAGGTTTCAGGGCTGTGTGTTAGCTACTGCTATTAAATAGAAGGAACAAGTCTGCTCTAAGGAGAAATCATGTGTTTGCTAATGTCTGTATGTTCTCTTCAGTATGCTATAATCAAAATGCCATCTCCAGAGGTGGACTTGTTTGTTTGTAAGATTGTTGCTTTGATTTGATCATTACTTTTAAAGTTTCCAGGGAAAAAGCCCAAAGGGTAGTTTTTCCCCTTAAATATAATGTGTTTCATTCTTCTTAACATTTATTACCACTAGCCCTGGAATCTGGCTTCTCTATTATTTGGCGTATGGTTGGCTGTTTCCCAAGAAGGCAGTTTGATGACTCCAGGACACCAAGTACCCAGAATGGTTCTACTGGTAATTCAGTAAGTGCCAGGCCTTCTCCCTGAAGACTATTAAATGTCAACCTTGCATTCTAATATAAATGGACAGAAGCTATTTTAATAGTGGACCCTTAGTAGTTAAAACTGCAGCCACAGAAATGGAAGAGACTGACAATCCAATAACCAATCACATCTACTTTTGGAAATAAGTTACATATCTACTTTAAATAAATTGGCCTTTCTGATTATGATTACTTGAGAATGGAACAACAGAGGGGCAGAAAGTAAAAGATCTCAGGGGAGATTACAGGCAATGAAGTCAGATTCCAATCAACTAATTTGTGTTGTTAGGGAAGGGAGAACAAATGCAATAGCACTACACTCCCACATATTTCAATCCTTGTGTGAACATATGTATGGCCATTATTTCCAGTGTTTTGTCCATCAATTTACCATGAAAGGTTTCTGCTAAAGAATAGTATTGGCTGATTAGATTTCACTGCCTTTCCATTCATCAATCTGTCCTACAAAGTAATGATGCTACTGAAGATTGACCAGCTCACCCAAAGGAAGACAAGACAGCCATTTGCTTTAATGGATTTCTGGGACCTTGAAATAAGCTCAGAAAAATTTAGAAATTACTGTAAAACCTTTGCCACAGTTCCCTTAAGACTCAGCTAAAATATCCCAAGCTTCAAGTTAAAATACAAAAAACTTAAAACTCAATTTATAATGCATATATCTAACTTTCATTTCTATGTCAGCTCAAAATAGCACCTAAGATTTGTCTTCATTTCATAACAGACAACGTCTGTTTGGCAAGCATTTTTCATAACTGTATGAACACTGGCTATGAAGCAACTGAAGGTCAGAGACATTAAATAACTTGTCCAGGGTCACACAGCTAATAAGAAGCAGGCCTGAGATTTTATTCTGTAGTTATGCTTGCTACTGGAAGAAGAACTGTTGGCTCTTGTCAGTTAAGACCTTGGTATGAAGTGCATTCCCAACATTTTAGGGTTCCTTTTGAGGAATAGTGGCCCAACCAAAGTCACCACATTTGAGCACTCCTGACAATAATAAACAACATTTCAACAAATTTTCAAATGTTTACTGAATGCCTCCTACATTTAAGGCACTGTTCTAGGTATTGAGTTGAGGGCTATCTACTCTCTGCACTTTAGGATTTAAAAGGACTGTGAAAATTATCAAATCTAAATATTTTTAAATTATAATATTTAAAACTCAAGACCTTAAATTGCTGGTTTGTAGTCACAAAGCCAGTTAGTCACAGAATTGAAACTAGAACTCAGATTCTGGACCTCTAGAACAGTGTTTCCTCCATGATACAATTCTGATAAGTCTTTGCCCTGAAGGAACTTACAGTCTTAACTGAAAAGACAGAATGAAAAACCATGAAATGATAAATGGCACACATTTCAAATTCCAGCAAAGACAGAAAGGCAAGTTGCCACAGAGCACCTGATGACCAAAGACGGGTTATAGTTCGGAAGTGAGAGCTTAGTGTAGCTGGAAAGTTGTCTTGGAGGAGAAAATAAACTTGGCCACATGGAAAATCAATGGTGGAACATGCATGGTGGAAATTACTGACTGAGTGGATATTGTATATTCATAAGTTAAAGTATAGCAGCAGGAAGACTAAGACACACTAAGGATCACAGTAGGGCTTCAGTGAGCCTCCTGTACTTGATAATAGCATATACCACCTTGATTTGCCTGTGTTTCTATAGGCTGCACCCACCAATGAACCCTAAATCATTACAGTATCTGGTACATACCAGGAATCCTAAACTATCTCAGATGAATGAATGATTGAATAGAAGCTGTGATTAGAATTACAAATTGAGTAACACTAGAAAAGATAAGAAAATAATCCCTTTGGAATGAAAAAAATAAAAAGACAGAACATAAAGGACTTCACTCACTCTCTGCTCATACCCAAAGTTATCAACAGTCTGCAAAAGAGCATTGCTAGAGCCTGCTATCAGCACAGTACTAATAACAGCTTACTTATCAGCCCACTGACATCGTCTAGTAATGGCAAATTCTCCAGACTGCAGAGGGCATTCACCAGATGAAGGGCCGTTTCCAATCTGAGGTAGGGAAGAGGTGTTTAAGAGAAAAGAAAGAGAAAGGAGTTTGAGGATATACGTTAATGAGGGATTTTTCAACCATCCATACACACTTTGTGATAAAACACTTCTAAGCTAAGGTCATTTCCTGTACAGACAATGTAGCTTTTCTTAGACCCATTCTAAATTGCTGCCTGGCTGGATATCTAAGCTAATCTAAGGCTATGCCCCCTCAGCAGGTGAGGGACAAACTAAGCACCAGTTAATTCGGCATAATGGAAGGCTAAATTCAGGACGTGGTGCGTGATTAACTATTGGGAGGCATCCTGCCAACACCACGGAGGGTGCTAATGGTCTAGGTCTTCCTCCACACTCAGTGCAAATGCAATTCATTCATAGGAACTTAGTGCTACATGGTGCTGAAAAGACTGTTGTGGTGGTGAGCTAGGCTGAAAATTTGATGAAATTTGGTATTAAATGATTAATTTTATCTTATATGGGAAGACCAAAATAGTCACCCTCCTTTTAACAGGAACATGGGACAAGAATTCTTCAGTTCAAATGCTGATGGTTTGAGAAATCTTCATGTCCTGCTAGCCAAAGTGGGGATGGTACAAAGACAGCCCATCTGAGACTTACTGTTAATAGATAGATACTGGGGGAAGCAACACCTAGTTATTCTGTGTGGGGACATTTATTCAGACGAGGGACTAAAGTCTCTAACAAGTCCTGGTACTTCTGACCTGTAGCCTGTGACATGGAGTCTTGCCAAGCATTCCTCAACGGATGTCACCAGTAGCCCAGGGAATCAGAGAGGAAAGTGCCAACACTGATTGGAAACGTTGAACAGGTCAAGACAACCATAAAGTGGAGAGTGAGCGGAGCAGAGGCAGTGAGAATATCTGCACATGAAGATAACTGTTTTTTCTTAGATGTGAGTTTATGACTCCAGATGGATGGAACAGGCCAAAATAGTGACCAGCTCCAAATCTGGCAAAAATCCGGCAATGTTCTGGAAGCTTGGGAGTATTTGCTGGAAATTTTCTTTATGAAACTGGTTTCTTAATAAAATTCTTAAAAGGGGTATGTGGGGAGGAGTAATTTATTTTAGGAGGATAATGCCTTTCATCCAGATAAAAATTTTCAGTTTATTTTTCATCCCTGATAGTGGCCAGGGGTTGGTGTTCTACAGATGGTTTCCCTGGAGAACTATAATCGAGCAGCTGCTTGAGAGCTCGAAGGTAGAACCAGCCAGCACAGTATGGAAAGCAAATACAGGGGGCCTTAGCTGAAGAACACTCACGTAACCTGCACCCACAGATCTGCCCGGCCTTGCTGGCGGCTAGTTCTTTGCTTTGGGAACATCCTCCTCCTGTATCCCGCAACTGGCTTTCCCCTTTTATGTACACAGATTGCCTATATCTTCAAGACTAGATACAGTCAGTGCCCCTGGCTCAGGAAACAAATGCCTTCTCAGTTACAGAGACCATCCCTCCTCTCCCATTACTTAGAAGGCAGAGGGATTATAAAAAATAATTTGTCTCCTCTTTGCTTCACAAGAATTTAACCTGAGTGCCTGCTGAGGATATCTGCTAAGTCAGCGCATGGTCTGTGAGAATGCCCAGGTGTCCTCTTGAGAGGCTGGATTTCATTCACGCAGTCAGGCACGAGCCGAGTGTACGAGGCATACAAGCTGTCCACAGGGGACAAGCCCGTGTGTGAGGGCACTTAGAGTAAGTTCTCGCATACGTCGTTGCAATGCCTTAGCTGTAGTTCATATGAACCACTCCTCTCTTCCTGGGCTGATCTCCTCTGGACACACATCCATAGCCACCACCATTCATGGGGCCCCATGCCAGCCTCATGCTTGAAAGCAAAGCCCCATAAGATTTTTTATTCAACAACAACAAAACTGCATCAGAAAAGATTTTAGCAAATACCTCTAGGTATCCAAGAGGTTACTCAAGAAACTTTCCTTTTTTAGATTCTAAACACAAAACAGAGAACTGCTTATCTTCTTTTGTAATTTCTCACAGATCTTTGACTATCTGGGGTAATTCCTACGCATTTACTAGATTTCCAGGTAAACTTTCCTGGTTCATGCTGGCCCAAAGAACTGGGTAACAAAAGTGCTGTTTTTTGGATGGAGGTAAGGGCAATACATGTCCATAATTTTTTCTCTTTTGAACTTTTAAAATTTTACATGATTTCAAATTTACAAAAAAATATGTGAAAACAGTACCAAGAAGTTCTATATACCTTTTATCCAGATACACCACTATCAATATTTTGCTATATCTGTTTTGTAATTCTCTCAATACACACACACATAGAATAATTTTTTTCTGAACCATTTGAGAGTAAGTTGGAGACATCATGCATCTTTACCCATAAATACTTGTGTGTATCTCTAAGAATAGGGACATGCTCTTATATAACCATGGTATAATTATAAATTTTAGGACACTTAACATTGATATATCATCTAATCCATAACCCATAAGATTTCATCAATTAACCCGACAACGTCCTTTATAGTAATCTTCACACACCCTCCACCCCTAGACAGAATCCAGTCCAGGATCACTTATGGCATTTAGTTGTCATGTTATTTTCATCTCCTTTAAGAGACTAAGTATGAAGAATTCCTTAGTCTTTCTTTACCTACATGATATTAACATCTTGGATGAATGAGGACTGTCATTTTATAACTTACCTCTTACTCTGAATTGATCTGATGTTTCCTAGGATTAGGTCAGTTATGAAAATTCGGCAAAAAGATCACACAGATGACATGTTCATCCCATTAGATCCCATCAAGACATAGCTAATGTTAGTTTGTTCCATTACTAGTGATGTCAACTTTGATCACTTAGTTACCATGGTGTCTATGAGGTTTTTCCACTGATAAGTTACCATATTTCCTTCATAAATCATTTGTAAAATCTAGGGAGATAACAGTGTATTTTGGAGGGCCTGCTATAGATGGAAGTATTCCTAAGGTTTAATACCTGTGACCAGAGGTAATAAAACCACACTAAAGAAAGTAGAACAGCTAATTACTAAGCAAACGCAAAATTAAAATCAACTATTCTCAAAGTCAATCAAGGGAGAGACAAAGAGTACAGAATATGAAACCTAATATATAAAGAATGGAGGAGGAAGAAAGAGGAGAAAAAAAGAACCTTTAGATTGTGTTTATAATAGCGTATTAAGTGAATTAAGTAAGACTCATAGATAGTAAGGCAGTTAACCTTGAACCTTGGTAACCACGAATCTAAAACCTGCAATGGCAATAAGTACATACCTATCGATAATCACCCTAAATGTAAATGGACTGAATGCACAAACCAAAAGACATAGAGTCACTGAATGGATAAAAAAACAAGACACATCTATATGCTGCCTACAATAGACTCACTTTAAACCCAAAGACATACACAGACTAAAAGTCAAGGGATGGAAAAAGATATTTCATGCAACTAATAGGGAGAAAAAAACAGGACTTGCAGTACTTGTATCAGACAAAATAGACTTCAAAACAAAGAAAGTCACAAGAGACAAAGAAGGACATTACATAATGATTAAGGGGTCAATACAACAAGAAAATATAACCCTTATAAATATCTATGTGCCCAACACAGGAGCACCTACATATATGAAACAAATACTAAGAGAATTAAAAGGGGAAATAGAATGCAATGCATTCATTTTATGAGACTTCAACACTCCACTCACTCCAAAGGCCAGATCAACCAGACAGAAAATAAGTAATGAGACAAAGGCATTGAACAACACATTAGAACAGATGGACCCAACAGACATCTACACAACTCTACACACAAAAGCAGAAGAATACACATTCTTCTCAAGTGCACCTGGAACATTTTCAAGAATAGATCATACACTAGGCTACAAAAAGAGCCTCAGTAAATTCAAAAAGATTGAACTTATACCAACCAGTTTCTCAGACCACAAAGGTATGAAACTAGAAATAAATTATGCAAAGAAAATGAAAAATCCCACAAACACATGGAGACTTCACAACACACTCCTAAATAACCAATGGATCAAAGACCAAAAAAAAACAGGGATCAAGCAATATATGGAGACAAATGACAACAATAATTCAACACTGCAAAATCTGTGGGTCACAGCGAAGGCCGTGCTAAGAGGAAAGTATATTGCAATACAGGCCTACCTCAGGAAAGAAGAACAATCCCAAATGAACAGTCTAAACTCACAATTAATGAAACTAGAAAAGGAAGAACAAATGAGGCCCAAAGTCAGTAGAAGGAGGGACATAATAAAGATTAAAGCAGAAATAAATAAAATTGAGAAGAATAAAACAATGGGAAGAATCAATGAAAGCAGAAGCTGGTTCTTCGAGAAAATAAATAAAATATATAAACCCCTAGCCAGACTTATCAAGGAAAAAAGAGAGTCTACACACATAAACAGAATCAGAAATGAGAAAGCAAAAATCACTATGGACATCACAGAAATACAAAGAATTATGTGAGAATACAATGAAAATTACATGCTAACAAACTGGATAACCTAGAAGAAATGGACAAAGTTCTAGAAAAATACAACCTTCCAAGGCTGACCCAGGAAGAAACAGAAAATCTGAACACAAAAATTACCAGCAAAGAAATTGAACTGGTAATCAAAAAACTACCTAAGAACTAAACACCTGAACCAGATGGTGTCACTGCTGAATTTTATCAAACATTTAGTAAAGATCTAATACCCATCCTCCTTAAAGTTTTCCAGAAAGTAGAAGAGGAGGGAATACTCCCAAACTCTTTCTTTGAGGCCAACATCACTCTAATATCCAAACCAGGCAAAGACACCACAAAAAAAGGAAATTACAGACCAATATCCCTGATGAACACAGATGCAAAAATACTCAATAAAATATTAGCACACCCAATTTAAAAATACATCAAAAAGATCATCCATCATAATCAAGTGGGATTCATCCCAGGGATGCAAGGATGGTACAACATTCGAAAATCCATCAACATCATCCATTACATAAACAAAAAAAAGGACGAAAACCACATGATCATCTCCATAGATGCTGAAAAAGCATTCGACAAAATTCAACGTCCATTCATGATAAAAACTCTCAACAAAATGGGTATAGAGGGCAAGTATCTCAACATAATAAAGGCCATATATGACAAACCCACAGCCAACATCATACTTAACAGCAAGAAGCTGAAAGCTTTTCCTTTAAGATCGGGAACAAGACAAGGACACCCACTCTCCTCACGTTTATTTAACATAGTTTTGGAGGTCCTAGCCATGGCAGTCAGACAACACAAAGAAATAAAAGGCATCCAGATTGGCAAGGAAGAAGTCAAACTGTCCCTGTTTGCAGATGACATGATAGTGCACATAAAAATCCCTAAAAAATCCACTCCAAAACTACTAGATCTAATACCTGAATTCAGCAAAGTTGGGGGATACAAAATTAATACACAGAAATATGTTGCATTCCTATACACTAACAATGAACTAGCAGAAAGAGAAATCAGGAAAACAATTCCATTCACATTCGCATCAAAAAGAATAAAATATGTAGGAATAAACCTAACCAAGGAAGTGAAAGAGCTAAACCCTGAAAACTACAGGACATTCTTAAGAGAAATTAAAGAGAACACTAATAAATGGAAATTCATCCCATGCTCTTGGCTAGGAAGAATTAATATTGTCAAAATGGCCATCCTGCCTAAAGCCATCTAAAGATTCAATGCAATCCCTATCAAAATACCAACAGCATTCTTCAATGAACTATACAGCAAATAGTTGTAAAATTCATATGGAACACAAAAGACCCTGAATAGCCAAAGCTATCCTGAGAAGGAAGAATAAAGCAGGGGGAATAACGCTCCCTGACTTCAAGCTCTATTAAAAAGCCACAGTAATCAAGACAATTTGGTACTGGTACAAGAACAGACCCATAGACCAGCAGAACTGAAAAGAGAGTCCAGATATAAACCTAAGCATATATGGTCAATTAATACATGATAAAGGAGCCATGGATATACAATGGGGAAATGACAGCCTCTTCAACAGCTGGTGTTGGCAAAACTGGACAGCTACATGTAAGACAATGAAACTGGATTACTGTCTAACCCCATACACAAAAGTAAACTCAAAATGGATCAAAGACCTGAATGTAAGTCATGAAACCATAAAACTCTTAGAAAAAAACATAGGCAAAAATCTCTTGGACATAAACATGTGCAACTTCTTCATGAACATATCTCCCTGGGCAAGGGAAACAAAAGCAAAAATTAACAAGTGGGACTATATCAAACTAAAAAGCTTCTGTACAGCAAAGGATACCATCAGTAGGACAAAAAGACATCCTACAGTATAGGAGAATATATTCATAAATGACTTGTCCAATAAGGGGTTGACATCCAAAATATATAAAGAGCTCACACACCTCAACAAACAAAAAGCAAATAAGCCAATTAAAAAATGGGCAGAGGAGCTGAACAGACACTTCTCCAAAGAAGAAATTCAGATGGCCAACAGGCACATGAAAAGATGCTCCACATCACTAATCATCAGAGAAATGCAAATTAAAATCACAATGAGATATCACCTCACACCAGTGAGGAAGGCCAACATCCAAAAGACAAACAACAACCAATGTTGGCAAGGATGTGGAGAAAGGAGAACCCTCCTACACTGCTGGTAGTAGTGTAAACTAGTTCAACCATTGTGGAAAGCAGTATGGAGGTTCCTCAAAAAACACAAAATAGAAATACCATTTGACCCAGGAATTCCACTCCTAGGAATTTACCCTAAGACTGCAGCAGCCCAATTTGAAAAAGACATATGCACCCCTATGTTTATCGCAGCACTATTTACAATAGCCAAGAAATGGAAGCAACCTAAGTGTCCATCAGCAGATGAATGGATAAAGAAGATGTGGTACACATACACAATGGAATATTATTCAGCCATAAGAAGAAAACAAATCCTACCATTTGCAACAACATGGATGGAGCTAGAGGGTATTGTGCTCAGTGAAATAAGCCAGGTGGAGAAAGACAAGTGCCAAATGATTTCACTCATCTGTGGAATATAAGAACAAAGCAAAAATTGAAGGAACAAAACAGCAGCAGATTCACAGAACCCACATATGGACTAACAGTTACCAAAGGGAAAGGGACTGAGGAGGATGGGTGGGAAGGGAGGGATAAGGGGGGAAAAGAGGCATTATGATTAGCACACGTAATGCAGTGGCAGGGGACACAGATAAGGCAGTATTTATAGAGAAGACAAGTACTGATTCTATAGTATCTTACTATGCTGATGGACAGTGACTGTAGTGGGTTATGTGGGGGGGACTTGATAATAGGGGATCTAGTAACCATGATGTTGTTCAAGTGATTGTACATTAACGATACAAAAAAAAAACAACCTAAAGATAGAAATACCATTTGACCTGGGAATCCCACTCCTTGGAATTTACCCAAAGAATACAACTTCTCAGACACAGAAAGACATATGCACCCCTATGTTTATTGCAGCAGTATTTACAATAGCCAAGATATGGAAGCAACCTAAGTGTTCATCAGTAGATGAATGGATAAGGAAGATGTGGTACATATACACAGTGGAATACTATTCAGCCATAGGAAACCATTTGCAACAACAATGGATGGAGCTGGAAGATATGTTCAGTGAAATAAGCCAGGCGGAGAAAGACAAGTGCCAAACGATTTCCCTCATTTGTGGAGTATAACAACGAAGCAAAACTGAAGGAACAAAACAGCAGCAGACTCACAGACTCCAAGAAGGGACTAGTGGTTACCAAAAGGGAGGGGTGTGGGAGGCCTGGTCTGGAGGGAGGGAGAAGAGGATTGAGGGGTACTATGTTTAGTACACATGGTGTGGGGGGTCACGGGGAAAACAGTGCAGCACAGAGAAGGCAAACAGTGAATCCGTGGCATCTTACTACACTGATCGACAGAGGCTGCATTGGGGTATGGGTGGGACTTGATAATATGGGTAAATGTAGCAACCACATTGTTTTTTCATGTGAAACCTTCATAAGAGTGTATATCAATAACACCTTAATAAAAAAATACTTAAAAAATCTAGGGAGATAATTTGAGACTATAGAAATGTCCTCCTTCTCATCAAACTTTCACTTGTTTTAAGCATCCATTAATAAGTCTTCCAAAATTATGATATTCAAACTTCTTCATTCTGAAAAAGGGAAAGCTCTTCCTTACAAAAGAAAGCCACCTAGCAAATTCACTTTTAAATGTTAGGGTTGGCAAACTCCCTGACATCTGCTTTATTAGCTAACTTGTTATACCAGGTTTTTCTGGCTGGCCTCTGTTATTTTTCCAGAATCATAATTGGGTCTTTTGTTAAGGATTCTCCAGGGAATACCAGATTTCTCTTTTATAGCAGGTTTGTGCTATAATGGGGATATCAATATATTTATTTGTTTGTTTTAATTTAACAACACTTTTGCAATACATACTATATGCTGGACATTTTTAAATGCTTTGCAAATATTAACCATTTTAAGATTTATTATAACCCAGTGAGGCAGGTACTATAATTATTCCCATTTTACAGATGAGGAAATGGACAAGAGGCAGTGGACGTGAGTGATATGTTTATGTTCATGCAGCTTATAAAAAGCAATGTATTGGTCAAAGTAGTCTGGCTCCAGAAATGTATATGCTTAACCCACTAAAATATGCTACCTCAGCACAGATGCACAAATTCCCTCTTCTACAGTTCTAAGATGCTTTAACTTTGTATCAGTGAAAAGAAACTACCTATCGTCAATAGGAAACAAGTAGCTTGTCATTTTTTAATAAATGATACCAAGTAATGACATTGGTAATGTTCCCTCAAAATGAAGGGTCATGAAGACAGAGCTAACTCAGAAAATCCAGCTGGGGGAGGAGTTAAGGATTGATATTGTAGCTGCTGGGTCAGGCAAGTGGAAGCAAATCTTTCCTGGAGATCTGGGTAGAAATAAACAGCTTCCCTATGGCCTCTAAGTACTGCCTTGATCTTTCCAGAAGTGGAGGGAGAACCTGAGTTTCTGAGAGCGTCCACTGGTGTGCTGAGGCCTGGGGAAGACACAACGCCAGTTTGGGCAGCTCATCTTGAGAGACAGGGAAGGAGTGGTTGGGTGAGGTTTGGGCCATGAGGCAAGAACATCAGCAGAGAACCGGTGTGCTGTCTGGATCACTGGTAACCTGCTCCTCAGTCTTGTCAGCCATAAATGACTGCTGGGGGAGTTGGCATTCCAGTAATTTTCCTAATAGGGACTCAGGAAGAAGTGAAACCTTTTCTAGCCTGCAGGGAGGTATGCTCCTATGTACACTCTCCCATTGCCTTTCTCCCAGCAACATAACAGTTATTAGAACCACATTGGATAGGATATATTCATTCAGAGCACGTGTTTTAAAATGCTGCAGGTCACAGGTTTGCAAACTGTGCTCTGTGGTCCCACTGGGCATTGTGATTTTAGAGGCTTAGGACAGCAAGGCTCAGCCCCACTTGAACCACTCCAGCTCAACTTTTAATTGCTTTTTATCCTGGGCTTCTCTGGAAGAAAAAGGAGTGGAGACTTAAAAAAAAAATACTTTGAAGCAACTAAAATATCACCATGCTGATTTGCATTAGTACCCATTTAATAAAGAGCAAAGCACAAAGCACACAGAAGAACCTGAGAACATTCTCTGTTCTAGTTATTAGTGGCCTCTCCCAAGGTGACAGATAAATGGAAAATTCCTTCTGAGCTTCCACCACATGCAATCAGCGTGTATATGTTTGGTGTGGTGGATATAGTAATGCTCACCAAATTGTCCATATGCACCCTGATACTCTACAGATCTTTTGCAGTTAAGTAGCACAGAACCAGGCCTCATCGTGGTCTGTGGATATAAGAGGGTTGTATCACTTCCTGGCCAAAGCATGTGAAAACTGGTGCGAGTTCTCTGTTTTCTTAATACGTCTCTGCAATCGTGAGGCTGGGTGTTGTGATGATGGAACCCAAATGGAAGCACCCTGGGTCATTCAATCACCACACAGGAGAGAGCTGCCTTGGAACAAGAAATATGTTTGTTCCATTAAGCCACCGACATGTGGAGTTTGTTAATGCAACCCCACCGACCCTGTCCCAACTAACACAATGGAAAAATACATTGATTTGGGGCAGAGAGAAGCATTCTATTCAAACTGCCATATACATGTGCCTAATGCAGTGATTCTCAACCAGGAGATGTATTTATCTCCCTCCACCCCACAAGGGACAATTGGCAACGTCGGGAGACATTTTTGGTTGTCACAACTATGGACAGGGGAGATATGTTACTGGTGTCTGGTAGGTAGAGGTAAAGAATCCAGCCAAATACCATACCCTACACAGGACAGCATCCACACCAAGAATGCTTTGCTCCAAAATGTCAATACTGCCAAGGTTGAGAAATCCTGGCCTAAAGAAAAGGGCCATCATGTTCATTTTATGCAGGGAATTATTTACTTGCTACATAAAGATCTCCTGAAAAAATATACACTTATGCCTATTTTTGGGGGGGAAAAAAATAAACTGTTGAAAAGTGTCTGTACCAGAACTAGAACTACATCTCTTAGTTCTCATCTCACTGTCCTTTCCACCACATCATACTTTTCTCCCTCAATAAAGGCAGCTAGGTAGAGGTCTAAGGAGGGTAAACAGCTGCTCAAGCAATAGACAGGTTGGAAGGGTGGTGGAGCATCGTGTTCAAGGACGACTCACAGTTTCCAGGTGAGAGTGTTTGGTTTTGACGGGAAGGGCTGAACAGGGAAGGCAGAAAGCAAGCCTCCACAGTGAGCTCAGCAACACAGCATGTCCCCATTCAACCACTGCTCCACAGACCCATTTGGCCACCACATTTGTCTGCATCATCCTGTCTCCCAGAAAAGCATATAGGTGTGCAAGGTAGAGCTGAACCGCAGCTTGGCAAGAGCTGTGAGAAATTCACAAAGTAACTGAATGAAAGCTGGATTCAGAGTTGGCATATCTAAAGTCAGATCTGACGCTAACTAATTAACTATGTGCCTTCAGTCAAGCCACCATAGGCCTAAATTTTCTTCACCTTGAATAAGGGGCATGAATAATAACAACAGTTACATTGTCACTAATAAAATAGCAGCTACTATCGTTGAGAGCTTGCTGCAAGTCAGGAGCCAGGCCAAATGCATTCCAGTCCATCCTCAAAACCAACGTGGGCTTTACAGGTAAGGAAACTGGGACTCAAAGGTTAAGCAACATGGTGAACATGATTAATGACAAGGATTTGAACCAAGACCTACTTGACTACAAAGCCAACATCCTTAATGACTCTACTTGTTATTCCCAAACCCCAGTTCTCCAACTCTGCATCTCTAAGATCTCTCCCCAAATGGCTTAAGTGTCTGTGAGTGATTCGTGTGTTCTCAATCAATTGGAAGCATAAGCCAGGGTCCTTCAGCTGGGATTAACCAGCTCAGACATTTTTACTACTCATTCAAAAACCCCCAAAAGGTGAAACAGGTTGCTCATAAACCTGGTGATTTGGTTCTCACAGTATCTAATGAACAGAAACACAGACAAACCATTTAGAAGCCAGAAACCCATAAGATCCAAAGTTAAATAGAAGTTTTGCAGAATATGCAGGGGAGCTGGAAATACACAGGGTAATGGAATTACCAAAAATAGTTCTTTTAGGTGATCTTTGTTTGCAGGCACAGCCAATGGAGCTTATTTTCTATTGTGCTGTATGTGTGCATCCAATAGACTTTAAAAATAAAGAAAATGATGGCTCAGCACAAAAGTGAAGCAGATGTCACCTCCTGTATATCCCCCTACCTTTGCCACATAACAGGAGTTACCCTGTAGCACAACATTTTAAAAGGATGTCCTACACTCAAATTCCTTTGCCCCCACCTTCCATATATTTGTAGATTTCTCCATGGAGGTGTGGGATGCAGAAGATGTGATGCAGATTCTCTTTCTCATAGTCATCTTTTGTCCTAATGTACTTCTGATGTATTCTCAAACTCTCTCATCTCATAGCTCCTGGCTGGCATTACCTTCCCTCCATTCTGTGTTAACCCAAATGTTAATCTACTTAATCAAAGTCCTCAACATATCACTCATATAAGGCAGGATTTATGCAGGATTTTATTAAAGAGTAAAGATAATAGTAGCAGAGGAGGAAACATCTTAATATTAGTATAAGCAAGCAGTGTTTTTAAAAATACATAGAGTACGAGAGATTCAAGATGGCAGAGTAAGAGGTGAGACAAAGAACTCCTCCCAAAACCACAGATAGTGTGAAAACATAGTTAATACAACTAACCCTAAAACAGCAACAGGAAAGAAGGCTGCGCCAAACTGAATACAGACCTCACGAACAGAGCAGACCTCAAAAACAGGGTAACATATGAAAGCCTTGATCCGGTGGGACCCGAGCCCTTCCCCCACCCCAGCTCACCAGCAGGAGGAAGAGAAACGGAGCGGGGGAGGGGGTGGAAGCCTGGACTGCTGAACACCTAGCACTGGAGATCTGCTTTGCAAGCAGAAATCTACATTGTGCGGTGCTCTGGAGGATGGGGAGCTGGGACAGGCAGAGTGCTTGAGAGACAGATTCCGGACGTTTGTGGAGGACGGGATACACACCCGGCCGCTCTGGGACAAGGGAAAGGCAGGCAGTCTGACAGGCTTCCTAGCAGCGAGAAGGCTACTGAAGGCACAGGGTTTGAATGGAGCTTGCTGCACGGGAGATGGGATAGGGGGACAAGGTTGTCTGGGCACGCCCTGCTCAGCAGATTGGGAACTTTGGGGAGTTTCAGGTGCTCCATCCCCCTGGCTGGCTACTCAGCTCCGAGGCCCCCACTGTGATATGCAGCCTGCTGAGACTTCCTCCTGGCCTGACAGCACCAGCTCGCAAACTGACAGTCACTGCTCTGGCAGCAGGCCAGCTAGAGAGAAGCCTCACCTACAACAGCTAGAGACACCAAGCACAGAGGCTTACACCTGGCTGCTTGGCCCACTGGCTGTAATACTGGAGACAGGCAGGGCAGATGGGAATCAGGAAACAGATATTTCCTCCCCCCAGGTACCAGCTCAGCTCCCCTATGATCCCCAACCTCACTGTAGGGGCTGAGCATCTCCAGAGACTGGAGCTTCTGGGCAATAGAGGGCACCACACAGAAATATGAAATGTCAAAAGAAGATGGTACAGACCAAAATCTCACAAACCCAAGAAAAAGGGCCAAATGAAACTGAACTCACCAATCTTCCTGAAGAGAGTTCAAAATAAAAATCATAAACATGCTTATGGAGGTACAGAAAAATGTTCAAGAACTCAGGAATGAATTTAAGATGGAGATTCAATCATTAAGAAATTCTATATCTGAAATGAAACATACAATGGAGGGATTTAAAAGCAGATTAGATGTAGTAGAAGAGATGGTAAATGGAATAGAAATTAGAGAAGAGGAGTACAAACAAGCTGAGGCACGGAGAGAAAAAAGAATCTCTAAGAATGAAAGAATATTGAGAGAACTGTGTGACCAATCCTAATGGAACAATATTTGCATTATAGGGGTACCAGAAGAATAAGAGAGAGAAAAAAGGATAGAAAGTGTCACTGAGGAGGTAATTGCTGAAAACTACCCCCATCTGGGGAAGGAGATAGTCTCTCAGGCCATGGAGGTGCACAGATCTCCCAACACAAGGGACCCAAGGAAGACAACATCAAGACATATAATAATTAAAATGACAAAGATCAAGGATAAAGACAGACTTTTAAAAGCAGCTAGAGAGAGAAAAAAGATCACATACAAAGGAAAACCCGTCAGGCTATCATCAGATTTCTCTACAGAAACCTTACAGGCCAGAAGGGAGTGGCATGATATATTTAATGCAATGAAGCAGAAGGGCCTTGAACCAAGAATACTCTACCTGGCAAAGTTATCATTTAAATTTGAAGGAGGGACTAAACAATTTTCAGATAGGCAAAAGCTGAGAGAATTTACCAACAGCAAACCACCTCTAAAGTGTATTTTCGAGGGACTCCTATAGATGGAAGTATTCCTAAGACTAAACAGATGTCACCCAAGGAATAGACAAAGAGTACAGAATATGATTTGTAACATACAAAGAATGGAGAAGGAAGAAAAGGAGGAAAAAAAAACAATCTTTAGGTTATGTTTGTAACAGCATACCCTGTGAATTAAATTAAACTGTTAGATAGTAAGGGAATTACCCTTGACTTTTGGTAACCACAAATCTAAAACTTATTGCAATGGCAATAACTACATACCTATCGATAATCACCCAAAATGTAAATGGTCTGAATTCACCAATCAAAAGATGTAGAGTCACTGAATGGATAAAAATACAAGATCTATCTACAAAATAGACTTCAAAACAAAGTCACAAGAAACAAAGAATGACATTACATAATGATAAAAGGGTCAATCCAACAAGAAGATATAACCATTATAAATATCTATGAGCCCAACACAGGAGCACCTACATATGTGAAACAAATACTAACAGAATTAAAAGGGGTAATAGAATGCAATGCATTCATTTTTGGAGACTTCAACACTTCACTCACTCCAAAGGACAGATCAACCAGACAGACAGAAAATAAGTAAAGAGAGAGGCACTGAACAACATATTAGAAAAGATGGACCTAACGGACATCTACAGAACACTCCACCCAAAAGCAACAGGACACACTTTCTTCTCAAGTGTACATGGAACATTTTCAAGAATAGATCATATACTAGGCCACAAAAAGGGCCTCAGTAAATTCAAAAAGATTGAACTTGTACCAATCACCTTCTCAGATCACAAAGGTATGAAACTAGAAATAAATTACTCAAAGAAAATGAAAAATCCCACAAACACATGGAGGCTTAATAACATGCTCCTAAATAATCAATGGATCAATGTCCAAATAAAAACAGATCAAGCAATATATGGAGACAAATGACAACAATAATTCAACACTGCAAAATCTGTGGGATGCAGCAAAGGCTGTGCTAAGAGGGAAATATATTGCAATACAGGCCTACCTCAGGAAAAAAGAACAATTCCAAATGAAAAGCCTAAACTCACAGTTAATGAAACTAGAAAAGGAAGAACAAAAGAGGCCCAAAGTCAGTAGAAGGAGGGACATAATAAAGATTAAAGCAGAAATAAATAAAATTGAGAAGAATAAAACAAGGGAAAGAATCAATGAAAGCAGAAGCTGGTTCTTCAAGAAATAAATAAAATAGATAAACCCCTAGCCAGACTTATCAAGGAAAAAAGAGAGTCTACACACATAAACAGAATCAGAAATGAGAAAGCAAAAATCACTATGGACATCACAGAAATACAAAGAATTATGTGAGAATACAATGAAAATTATATGCTAACAAACTGGATAACCTAGAAGAAATGGACAAAGTTCTAGAAAAATTCAACCTTCCAAGGCTGACCCAGGAAGAAAGAGAAAATCTGAACACAAAAATTACCAGCAAAGAAATTGAACTGGTAATCAAAAAATTACCTAAGAACTTAACACCTGAACCAGATGGTTTCACTGCTGAATTTTATCAAACATTTAGTGAAGATCTAATACTCGTCCTCCTTAAAGTTTTCCAAAAAGTAGAAGACGAGGGAATACTCCCAAATTCATTCTACAAGGCCAACATCACTCTAATACCCAAACCAGGCAAAGACACCACAAAAAAAGGAAATTACAGACCAATATCCCTGATGAACATAGATGCAAAAATACTCAACAAAATATTAGCAAACCGAATTCAAAAATATATCAAAAAGATCATCCATCATGATCAAGTGGGATGCATCCCAGGGATGCAAGGATGGTAAAACATTCGAAAATCCATCAACATCATCCATTACATAAACAAAAAGAAGGACAAAAACCACATGATCACCTCCATAGATGCTGAAAAAGCATTTGACAAAATTCAACATCCATTCATGATAAAAACTCTCAACAAAATGGGTATAGAGGGCAAGTACCTCAACATAATAAAGGCTATATATGACAAACCCACAGCCAACATTATACTTAACAGCGAGAAGCTGAAAGCTTTTCCTTTAAGATCGGGAAAAAGACAAGGACACCCACTCTCCCCACGTTTATTCAACATAGTACTGGAGGTCCTAGCCATGGCAGTCAGACAACACAAAGAAATAAAAGGCATCCAGATTGGTAAGGAAGAAGTCAAACTGTCCCTGTTTGCAGATGACATGATATTGTACATAAAAATCCCTAAAGAATCCACTCCAAAGCTACTAGACCTAATATCTGAATTCAGCAAAGTTGCCAGATACAAAATTAATAAAGAGAAATCTGTTGCATTTCTATACACTATCAGTGAACTAGCAGAAAGAGAAATCAGGAAAACAACTCCATTCACAATTGCATCCAAAAGAATAAAATACCTAGGAATAAACCTAACCAAGGAAGTGAAAGACTTATACTCTGAAAACTACAAGACACTCAAGAGAGAAATTAAACAAGACACCAATAAATGGAAACACATCCTATGCTCATGGATAGGAAGAATTAATATTGTCAAAATGGCCATCCTGCCTAAAGCCATCTACAGATTCAGTGCAATCCCTACCAAAAAACCAACAGCATTCTTCAATGAACTAGAGCAAATAGTTCTAAAATTCATATGGAATCACAAAAGACTCCAAATAGCCAAAGCAATTCTGAGAAGGAAAAATCAAGCAGGAGGAATTAGCTCCCTGACATCAAGCTCTACTACAAAGCCACAGTAATCAAGACAATTTGGTACTGGTGTAAGAACTGACCCACAGACCAGTGGAACAGAAAAGAGAGTCCATATATTAATCTAAACATATATGGTCAATTAATATACGATAAAAGAGCCATGGATATACAATGGGGAAAAGACAGCCTCTTCAACAGCTGGTATTGGCAAAACTGGACAGCTACATGTAAGAGAATGAAACTGGATTATTGTCTAACCCCATACACAAAAGTAAACTCAAAAAGGATCAAAGACCTGAATGTAAGTCATGAAACCATAAAACTCTTAGAAAAAAACATAGGCAAAAATCTTTTGGACATAAACATGAGCAACTTCTTCATGAACATATCTCCCTGGGCAAGGGAAACAAAAGCAAAAATGAACAAGTAGGACTATATCAAACTAAAAAGCTTCTGTACAGCAAAGGACACCATCAGTAGAACAAAAAGACATCCTACAGTATGGGAGAATAAATTCATAAATGACATATCCAATAAGGGGTTGACATCCAAATTATATAAAGAGCTCATGTACCTCAACAAACAAAAAGCAAATGAGCCAATTAAAAAATGGGCAGAGGAGCTGTACAGACACTTCTCCAAAGAAGAAATTCAGATGGCCAACAGGCACATGAAAAGATGCTCCACATCACTAGTCATCAGAGAAATGCAAATTAAAACCACAATGAGCTATCACCTCACACCAGTTAGGATGGCCGCCATCCAAAAGACAAACAACAAATGTTGGCGAGGATGTGGAGAAAGGGGAACCCTCCTACACTGCTGGTAGGAATGTAAATCAGTACAACCATTGTGGAAAGCAGTATGGAGGTTCCTCAAAAAACTCAAAACAGAAATACCATTTGACCCAGGAATTCCACTCCTAGGAATTTACCCTAAGAATGCAGCAGCCCAGTTTGAAAAAGACATATTCACCCCTATGTTTATTGCAGCACTATTTACAATAGCCAAGAAATGGAAGCAACCTAAGTATCCATCAGTAGACGAATGGATAAAGAAGATGTGGTACATATACACAATGGAATATTATTCAGCCATAAGAAGAAAACAAATTCTACCACTTGCAACAACATGGATGGAGCTAGAAGGTATTATGCTCAGTGACATAAGCCAGGCGGGGAAAGACAAGTATCAGATGATTTCACTCATCTATGGAGTATAAGAACAAAGCAAAAACTGAAGGAACAAAACAGCAGCAGACTCACAGAACCCAAGTATGGACTAACAGTTACCAAAGGGAAAGGAACTTTGGTAGATGGGTGGGAAGGGAGGGCTAAGGGGGAAAAAGGGGTATTATGATTAGCACACATAATGTAGTGGGGTGGGGATACGAAGGCAGTATAACACAAAGACAAGTAGTGATTCTATAGCATCTTACTATAGGTGATGGACAGTGAATGTAATGGGGTATGTGGTGGGGACTTTATCATAGGGGGAGTCTAGTAACCGTAATATTGCTCATGTAATTGTACATTAATAATAACAAAATAAATAAATAAATAATATATAAACTACAGTCACCTCTTGGAATTAGCCATTGTCTTAGAGCCCCAATCCCCTCTAGTTACCCTACCTTTCCCTCACTTCATGAACTCTGCTCCCCTTCCCTCTTTGGCTGCTGGTGGAAACTATAAAAATTCCTTTTATTTTATTATATGTTGTGTTTTTGTTCTTTTAGTCCCATTCTAACCCATTTGAGTAGGCCTGAGGTTGCAAACTTCATTTAGTATGTTCAAGGTTGGAAATAGTTCACCAGACCAGTTTGCACACCCAGAGAATCAATCACCTTCCTTGGGAAAAGTTGGGCTTCTTAGCTGGAGGATGTTTCTGGTTAAAGTGACAGATGTTATTACAAGGCCTTCCAGAGATAAGTGTGACAGAGGGGCTATGTGGGAAACCAGGCACCTCTCACTGCTTAGGAAGTTCCCTGTTTTCATCTCGTGCTTTGAGAACTTCCCTAGTGTTCAAATGTCATAAGGCATCTCCCAGCATTAGATTCTTGTGGGAGGGATTTGAGTTCAGCAAGTAAAGGCAAAGCAGTAATGAGAACCTACAACGTCTACACCAAACACTAACTGGGTTCACTTTCATCATTTACCAGAGAGTATACATTCTGGTTTTTACTTACTGAACCACAAATATAATTGGAAGGGGGTGAGAAGCAAAGTAACATAAATAATTAAATAAGACAAGGCAATCATTGGAATTATTTTATTCTGAATTAAGGTGAATTTAAAAAGTAGTACATACACATGCATATACACAAATTGAATCTGTGCCCAAGCCAGAAAATCCCACATTTCAGGTAAGAACTGTTTAGCTGGGATAAATGATTATGTGCAGCATATCCTTCACCCATTCTACTCTTGATAACCTCCAACCTCTGTCATTACCCTCTGAGCAAAAATTGGGGAAAAAGGAAACTAGGTATCTGGTGAGAGCCCACATCTTTGGAGTGGTGAAAAGGAAGAGATACCGAGAGGCACTGGATTACCGGGTACCATCTCCTTCTGGGATGCTCCCTGTAACTCTCCTCCTTGTCTACTCCCCCTTTTTTAGCCAGCTGTCATACAAGCTCACTGATAAGCAGAGGGGAAGCCATCTACTTTTCTTTTTATCCAAATAAGTGGCAGCGAGCCACTCATCATTTATAGCAGTTCGCTTGAAACCTGAGAGCTGACCTCATGCTTATAATCTGCTGGGAGGCTCCTGACCTCACCATTCCAGCATGGTTTCCCCAGTGATAACTAGCAGTGGCAGAGATAACTCTTATTCTATAGCTGGTAAAGTCTGAGTTGCAAAATCAATGACTTTACCTTCTCTAATCTATCTTCTTGCCCCAGGCCCCAAACTATGAGGCTTCTCTCTCTTAGGAATCCCAATCAAGCACTGGCATAAATAGCCCTCATTGCCCATTCAGAGATGAATTGCAGAAGGTGTTTGGGGAACCAAGAGCAAGAGTGATCTACCCTCTCTTTCTGTGCTGGTTCTAACCTAACACACAGTCTAGTCTGTGTCAAGGGTCCTTTACTGGCGACATGGGGCTTGGATGCCTGGCCAGGTTCTACCATTCATTTGCTGTGTAGATGTGACCTAGTCACTTTTCTAGATTTTAGATTGTTTATTTTAAAAATAACAAACCAGAGTAGAAGACCTAGAAAGACTGACCAAGGCCACAGGAATATAATAACACCTACATCTATCACTTAAACAACTACCTTCCCAGTGAGTCAATTACATTCTTATCATGGGCAGTGGGAAAGCACCTAGATAGTCTCAAGTCTAAATCAGAGTAAACAACTATGATTTACCAGAAAACTCCACTAAACCCTCAAAGCCCTCAGCCAGAGACAACTGGAAAGACTGATGATGTGAAAAGCAATGGTTTATTGATTCTCTGTGGCCTTACTCACACTGTGAATCACTGAGCCATGCTTCACTTGTGCTCTGGAGTTTGGCAAAGAATGAGAGGGCAAGGGAGGATGTTTTTTCCTCTGTGCCCCAGGATTCTGAATCATCAGGTGACTTTCCAGGCCCATTTGTCTCCTGGGGGAATGACTGTACTCCCTGGTGTATAAAGCTCTGTGTTTTGGAGCATGATAATAAAATTGGTCTTTCAGGGACCAATTATTGGACTCTTCTGAAAAGTTCAGGATGAGCTAGGTTATGCTGCAGTAACAAAAACAAAGAAAACCCAGTGGCCTAAAACATCAAAGGTTTAATTTATTGTTCATGCTACATGGCCACCATGCATAGCTGGAGGCTATGCCCAGCACTGTCCTCATGCTGGGAACCAGGCTGACAAAAGAACCTCTATTTGGTGAATATTACTGGTCACCAAGGCAAATGGAAAGAGAGAGCATGGTGAATTATGCACTAACCCAAAGCCTTCTCTGAGAGGTAATGTGCAATCGCTTCTGCTCACATCACTGGCTAACAAATCACATGACTATACCTGATGGCAAGACCTGAAAGGAAAATGAGAAACATTTACAAGTAGCACTAATGGTGAACTCAGGGATTTTTCTGTTTCATCATACTCAAGTACCCTGATCGTGTGGTGACAAACCTGTGTAGGCAGTACCCACACATGTCTGTGTTACCCAGCTGAAAAGACCAAAGAGATCTTCCATATCCTTGCTTATTCCTCCAGAGCCCTCAGTGGACACAAAGTCCATGTCTCCCAACAAATGAGAAGAAAAGCCTAGGAACCACTCCTGAGTTCCTAAGAAGATACACCTAGAAACAGGTTAGGGAAAAATGAAGCTGACAAATTTGCTTTGACAGGGAGGAACGATCACAAATCTCACACAAAACTTCCAACTGCCTTTCAAAATCAGCTTCCCAGAATCCTTTGCTCAACGATGGAGGCTTTCACCTATTAAAAATACACCAGTAATTAACTGGTCCTGCTTTTATTATTTAGCAATGCGTACGTTTTGGGTTTTACTCATTAAACCACAAATATAATTGGAAGTAGGTGGGAAGAGATGTAACAAATGTGACCAAAAAAATGGAATTATTTTATTCTGAATCGAGGTGAATTAAAAAGTAAATACATACACATACACAAATGAAATCCACCTAACGAAACAAGGCATTTGTAGCAGGGGTTTATGAGAGTTCCAGTTGCTTCACGTCATTGATGCCATGTAATGTCAGTATTTTACATTTTGATCATTTTAGTTTTCACTTACATTTCCCTGGTGGCTAAAAAATTCAGCAATCTTTTGCTGAATAAACTAAAGAATAGAGCAGGAGATTCCTGAAGGATGAAAGGGCCAGGAAAATCTCCAAGGTGGGGGATGACATTTCAAATTTGAGACACTCAGAACTGCCTTCAGATTTCACTTGAGAACAGGGCAGTTCTCTCTTATATTTGTGCTGAAGCTTCTTGATAGGATGTAAAGTGAATGTCAGCAGCTGAAACAAGAGCTGATGGCGCCACAGCGTCTTCCGTTTTGCCCTCTCTCACCTCTGATCTGCCTCTCCACCCAGTCGCAGTTGGAGCAGGACAAGACCAGAACTTACTGAAGAAGCCTGGCTGTGAAAAGATTATGATTTCCAAATGTGACCAGAATTTTGAAGTCAAAGGAACCTGCATAAGACAACAGCAGAGAATCTTCTGTGTTCAGAATCGAACATTCTTCCTGAAAATGATACATTTGGGGAACATTCACAAAGAAAATTAGTGATAATTTTTCTCAAGTAATAGGTATGAAATTTTAAAATAAAAACTGAAGTGTATGTTGATATTTCATTACCATGCATATTTGGAGCGCAGAAAATTCAGAGTGCTTCAAAGAAAACTATGGATATCTTTTTCGTTTTTTAAAAAATATTTTTTATTGAGATATAATTGATATGTAACACTATCTTGATTTAAGGTGCACAACATGAATCAATATACTATATATTGCAAAATGTGGATACACTGTATAGCTATAATGTTCTAATGACTGCTTGTTTAAATCCATTGTGAATGATAAAAATTGTAGCATTTGGGCAATTTGAATGAACAATTTCCTTGCTATGAAAATTTCAAACATCCCTGAAGAAGTCCTTCTTTTTAATTTTGAGTGACAAGGTTAACATAAAAAAGAAACCACATCTCTGTGAACTTAATGTAGGGAAAACTTAACTTTTGTTCGTTTTGAAACAGATGCAAAGTTGTCATTCCTGTGAGTTCAAGCTTTGGAAAAATTGTTTAGAGTGCTCTTGCGCCTACACTAAGTTGGAACAATATTTAAGCATTTCCAAAGGCCAGGACTTGCTCATTTTGCAGATGACTGCTAAAGAATTTCCCAAGATAGATCTAACCAAGTCACCTAAAAATCAATTAATTCAAGGAAGAAGAGTTTGCATTATAGGGCTAACAAATGAGCAAGTATTTCCCTTTTTTTACAAAAAGGTAAATTAGTGCAAATCCAGACACAGATATAACTATGACTATAGTTATATAGAAAACTGTCACATAAAAATATATATTTAATGCAGAAGAATTTTTGCTATGTGAGACTTTTAGTTGACAGGCTTTTTAATTAAAATTAATAGATTTTTGGATGTTATGAAAAACTAATTTATAAATAAAAATTAGAAGTTAGGTCAAATTTATATATCATGTCCCTCGTCCATTCTTGCCTCTGGTTAAGTTCTAAAATATTTTATTAGTTTTGCATTTCTTAATGTTGTTTACTATACTAATAGTAGTTGGTGGACCAGATGTCCCTTTATTTCATGTTCCATGTTCCACAGATGTAAGTTAATAGACAAATAGTAAGGTCAACCAAAACCGAAATGAATATAATGAAACAATGGTGGGAGAAGAGAGCAGAGGGTAGAAGAGGGCAATGGGCCCTTGAGAAGGTCAGGCGCCTCTGCCCATATCCAGGAGCACCTCCCAGAGGGTACAGAAAAGGCCAAGTGGTTCTTCAAACACTCTTTAAAGTGCCACTTTCTAAGTTGACCCATCCCTCCAAAGGGCAAGGCACTGCTGAGCATTATCTGCTGAGATGCCCTCTTCAATGAGCTGTGTGTCAGGAAATATCATCAGGCAGTTTCTAAACTAGTCCGTAATCACTATTCCCTTGAACTCTGAGACCTAAGCAATCTACATCATTAAACAATGTTAAGCATCACCATAAGATACTGAAAAACACACATAATAATGCCTTCTGAGCCATCCCGACTCACCTTGGGTCAGTGAGTTAGTGGCCTCTGGGATCAGAAGTATGTAGGTGAAGAGTGGTGGTGAATTCTTTTGGTTTGGGTCCCTGAGGCCACCCTAGGATATTCCAATATTTGGGAAAATTCAGGATCCAGAGATTAAAGTTGTAGAAGTGAGGGACAGAGCAGAGGCAAAGGCAGAGAAGAAATGGGATGAAATGGAGGTCTCAGGGTGAGAGTCAAGCTACTAGCACTTAGCAAAGTGAGGGAGTCCAATGTTTCTTCATATCTAGTAGAGTATGAAAAGATGAAGAGCAGATGTTCTTGGTAAGAAACAAGAGACTGTAGGAACTGAACATATACCTTCTTAATGATTGGCTTAGCACCTCATAATAAGGAATGATTGGTGACTCTTAAGCTATTTTCAATTATTTTAAATGTGCTACAATACCAGTGATTTCTGGGAATAACTGATAATCCATAAGGGAGAAGGAAATGAGTAGAAGGGAATAGAAATCCAGATCTGACCAAAGTTCTTCCAGAAAAGTAGATGCTATAGGGGTTTTGTTTTGTGTGTGTATACGAGGATCTGGACAAGAGAGGTTGGGAAGAGCTGCCCTGAGAAAGTGAGGTTTCAGGTGCAAGTACACAGAGAGGATTTTGAGAGTATGGCTCATGACATGCATTATCAAGCTGTTTAGAGCCTCTTCTAGGGACTCAAATATTCTGTGTTATTGGGGTTATGTTACGCTTTAAACACATTTGGAACTCTATTTTAGTCACTTATTAAAAATTTTTCATAATTTCTAATATATGTCACTTATATAATTTTTCATAATTCTTCACCCCTTTCTGTATCTACATCTTTTCCCATGTAACTTGGCAATTCTTCCTACTAAAGAAAGTGTTTATTTCCCTGCGCCACTGATGCTGGGCTTGGCCATGTGATTTATTTGACCAATGGAATGTGGGTGGAAGTTTCCAGTGTATGCCTTCAGAGGAATCCCCTATGGGAGCTTCCAGCCTCTGCCATGAGAAGAGTATGACCCTAGCAGCTGCCCCTTTTTCAGTCTTGGTCTCAGAATGAACACACATGAAGTAAACCTGAGCCAAATCTGAATATTTATAACTAGTGTATAAATAAATGCTTATTGTATACCACTGAGTTTTGGGCTAGCTTGTCATGCAGCAACAGGTGACTGATACACCCCAGCCTAAGATATGGCCTGGCAATTTGCATTTTTCAGGTTATGCACCATAACAGAACTTGTGAATCACTGCAATATCCTTACTGTTCTAAAGACACACCACTTTAAAGGGAACCACCTGAAATTTACCTTTGAAGGCACATATTCACTGGTTGGCTTTGTGAGAAGATTATCTTTTCTTTGAAAAAGTTCTTGAATTTCCTCTCCTAACTTTCGCTCAAAGATTATTCTACCCCCTCTTTCTCCACATGCCTCTTCTAAATACTTCCCCTCTTTTCTCTCACCTAGATTCTCCTGTGTCCTCCTTCAATACTGGCCTTAAATCTGACTTCCACACAAGCCTTCTCTGACTACTCTACACCAATCACCCTTTGCCTGCACATCTGTCGCTCTTGTCATACAGACTGTGTAGGTAAGACTAACTAAACGTTTTATGAGTTTCTTTCCTTCTCTGGGCTAAAGTGACAACTCCTCCTGGCAGGGGCTATCTTCACTCCTTCTGTATGTCCCATGATCTCCAACATAAAGAGAAATATACAGTCTAGGCTTTCACATCAAGTCAATAGATACTACTCTACTGACTTCATGTATTTTTAAAAGCTAGCTCTGTTGTTTAAAAGCTAGTTCATTTACAAGAGAAGTGAAGGTTTATTCCATGGGACAATACACATGAAATTGTATCTCAATCAGTAGAAGGGCGCCTTTCCCCTTCCTTTTTTAAGATGTTCCAACATTCAGTTTTGCATTCTTCTTATTTGGGTGCAGGGTCTGTGAGTTTCACAGAAATATGGTAATTGTTCCCAAGTTAGAAAAAGGCTTCTGTTTCCCAAATAAATCTGTCCTGCCCTCATTTTCTTTACCTTGAAAGATACAGAGCTGCATGATCCTTAGTATGGTTTCAACCTGTGGTTTCAGAGAGTAAGTGATATTTCATGCCTTTGTCCACAGCTTAAAATTCATGGAGATAATTAAGTGGAAAGATGTGTCTGATTCCTAAACAACTTTTGTCTCCTTTAGTTATCTTTCTTTGATTCAGATGGACAACTATTTATGAAAAAATGACATACAGTCATCATCTAGTTTGCTGATCATGGTTGTTGAGATTGCTTGAGAATAAATATTGATCCAGAGTAGAATTTTCCTCTACTCTAATATTGCAGCTAATCTAAGTATTAACTTAATAACCTCTTAAAATAATATTGAACTGTAACCCAGTATCTCCTAAAGCTAAACATATGTGCCCACACCACAACACAGCACTTCGACAAATAGATACAACTAGTCAATGAAGAGTTAAGCCAGATATCATGAAACACAGTGTCTGGTAAATGTTTCAGTCACTAAGATATCTACTTCAGGATTGTACAGAGATGCATATCACTAAGGACAGGCCATTTGGTACACCCACTGGCTAAATACCCATCAGTGATTGTGTCCTATGCCAATCTGTCTCTAGATTGACAAGATAGTGTTAATGCTGCAGCAGAAGAAACAGAAACAAAGGCAGGTGCTGAGGCTGCCTCAACAATGAGAGCCTATTCTCTCTTATGCACCTGAGAAACACCAGTGAACCTGGTCATTGTTCAGCTGCAGAAACCTCATGGTTTCTCTCATCCTGAGTTCCTTGCCATGTGATCACATTATTTCCTTACGAGGTGATCCTGCCCAGTGCCTCCTGACAGCGGAATTCTCCAAACCCATAACTGTGTCATCATGATTGACCAACCAGAGGTCATCATTCCTCACCCCCACCCCCACTTTTATCCCAAGCTGTTTGCTCTTATTGTTCACTTACTGAAAAAAAAAAAGAGAGAGAGAATTAAAGGAAAGGAAAAACAGCAATCCCAGTCAAATAACAAGCAGCACAAAAGATTCATTTGTGAAGGGCAGAGACAACCAGTACTAATAGCTCTAGGGGTTTGGGGAAAGCCTGTCTGATTCAGAGAACCAACAGGGAAAAGTTGAGTGCAGACAAACTGCTTGCTGCAAAGGGAATACTACATAGAAGGGTATGGAAATAACTATGTTCTGGGAGCCTGTTTTACTTTCTGTGGTGTTTTGCCAACATAAGGTGCAAGAGCAGTCAGAGTGGCAGAATAATATACCTGTGAGAAAAGCAGCTGTCTCCTTCCTCCAGACACTGAAAGTTTGGCTTTTGGTTCAGAACTCTGTATGCGGTGAAGCCTCAATTTACTGGAACTGTTAGTTATTAAGTCTTTATAAAATTGTTTTTCATGTGGTATTTCCATCTAAAGGAGAAGGAAAAGAGTCTTCTTGGGAGGTTACACAGGTATTTATTTCAGCTCTAATTCAAGCCCTAGCATTTTATGAGAATTCGTTCTCCAAAAGGTGACCCAGAGGCATTGTAAGATCCTCATTCAGGCTTCCTAGATTAATGCTTTGGAGAAATGCTCAATAGCTAGGGTTAAACAAGAACAGTCTGCTGATTAATGATTATTTAATTTTAATATCTCCCTTGACAGAGCCTATGGATAATAAAAAGGAGATAATCATTTTTATTCTTCCTTTGCTGTATTTAAAATACTACATGAGCAGAACTGCATGGAGATAAAAATAGACAATACCTGAAATGAAAATATGGTCAAGTGGCCTTTTCAAACTAGTTTGGGGGACAAAACCTCCCAAAATTAAATCTTCTCATTATATTCCTCCAGATAACCTATTTTCTCAGATAAGCTTGGATACATTTCCAGGCAGAGTTAAAATAATACATTCTTCTAATCAAGGCAGAAGAAAGTGTTTTACCTTTGCTGATTCTACTTAGAATTACCATTTGGCCCTCTAGAAAAGTGAGTTTCAAATTTTCATGTGTTAGAATAACTGAAAGTGCTCATTAAACATATAGACCACAAGGGCTTCCTCCCAATGCTCAGAATCAGCAGGTGTAGGGAGGGCCTTGGAAATTGTCTGTCTGTGAAACACTCCAGGTGATTCTGTTGCAGAAGGCTCAGAGATCGCATTTTGAGACTTATTCCCACATGCCCCTGGTGCTGAACTGCTAAGTCTTAGTACCAATGTCACTGATTTTAACAGTTCCACAGTTCAAATGGAAGTTTAATAACTGGATGACACATAAACCACGTCCCATAGTCTCTAACCCACTAAGCTAAGAAATGTCCCAGTGCATCAATAGGAATATGCTCATCTTGTTATCAGAAGGCCACACACATAAATCACCCCCCATCCTGCCTGCTAACTCGAGTCAATGCAAACCTCACCCCAGAAGCCCTTTAGTAACTATCTGATGGAGAATAAATAACTTAAGTCACTTTGCATACAGTTAGTGAAAGGGTTGGAGAATTATCAAGAAAACCTAAGAACTTGCATTTTTCAGTATACTTTGCCCCAAGGTTAGAAACATCCAATAAAGCCCACATGTCTAACAGAAGCAAATGAGAGGGCACCGTCATCTTATTTAGACCAACCCAACTTCTCAGCAAAAACAGGTTTCTAGAGTTCCCCTTTGCTCTGGCCCAGTTCTGCAGCTGGTGCTCTCAAGACAGGAACAGGGGACGGCGGTCCAGGAAGAACCACGCCCAAGCAGGAGCCTTACAAGGTCCCAAAGAAACAGCACTGGATTGAATGCGGCGGTTAGGTCTGATTTTCCTCCAGCTCTCCTACTCGTCCTGTGCAAATTGTTCTGACAGTCTTCCCCAGTGAAAGGACTTCGGGGACAGGAGCTGTCTTCAGGAGAGGGAGAGTGAAGGGTTGATATGCTGACACACAGGGCACAAAAGCCCACTGACAGATGGGAAGAAAAAAAGGAAAGCGCCATGAGAATTAAAACACAGTATAAGCAGTAAAGGCAATAATGAGTCCTGGAAAGAGGCCACCACATAGTAATCGATGCCATTTTATCTGTTAGCACAGACAGACAACTTGGAGGGTAAGCAAAATGCCCAGAATGTATTTGAGTAAACAGGGGAGATGATGGTCATATGAACAGCCAAATGCAAGCATTGCCAGCCTGGCTGCTGGGGCTCTGGAGGCTGGATTTTGAAAGCCTAAGAGGGTTATGCCGATTTCAACATACGCACTTATCCTTGGGATCTGGAAGGCAATTATAAAGTCATCTTTCATGAGCGGGCTATCCCACAAACATTACTCTGCTGCTATTACTCCTGACGGTTGGGCCAACTTCTGGTTCAAAAATATCCCATTTGTCAGTTTCCTCTACTCCCTGCTATTGTGAAAGAGGCAGAATTAGAAGGCATTGCCGGGATACCAGTTGAATCACTTTGAAATTGTGGAATTGGTTTGCCAGAGAAAAGAAGGGACTTCAGGCATCAGGGGCGAAGAGAGAGTGGGTTGTGCAAAAGGAAAATGCCCACTTTGGGGAAGCTGTCTGTGGAGCTCTCTGAAATGAGCTGCAAAGTGGAGCTACACAAGTACTTCAGAGATCTTTCAGACTCAGAGTCCCATACTCTGTTCTGTTTTGCCAGGCCTCATTCTCCTTCTTTTACACGCTATTTAAGCAGAGTGACTGAAAACAAACAAACAAAACAGGAATTAGCACAACGGCCCTCAGGAATAGCACAATAGCCATTGGCAAGTGTTGGAGGAGTCTGCACATGGCCTGTTAGGAGCATACCATGTGCCGTAACTGACGACTTACTCAACAGCCTATGAATCACTCCCCATAAAGAAAACTCAAACATACCTTTCTTCTTTTAGACCAGTAGAGCCCAGCCCAAAAATGCACACAAGTAATCAAACAGGGACAAACAGGTGCCTTTCTAAGAGACAGCAACTCTGCACGGAAACATTTATGACAGCCCCACCAGAGCAGCAATTGCGAGGGGTTTCAAATCCTTAAAGGAACTCCTGAGAAGGCCTGTTTCCTCTCCTAATGTAGATGTGGAGCAGTCTTCAAGTCAAAACTTTGCTTCTGGAACATTCCCCCTATGGACCCTTGAAGACACAGGTCATGATCAAGGCAGCAGGATGACAAATCAATGATGTATCCACAGTGGGAAACAGTGCAGTGGTAAAAGGTATCACGCAAAAACATGTCGCTGTGATTATCACGGAGGTCAAGATAAATGCACTTATCAACCTTATTGATAGGTTGAGATTAGACAGATGTACATATTCTGTCTCATTCAGAGAATGGCACCAGCTTCCCCTGACATAATAATGTCTGGCAATGGCTCCCTTTTATATACATATATAAAGTGTGAGAGTTATGAACACAGGAAGTATACTTTAATTATATACAATACAAAAAGTACATGCCTGTATTAGTTGGAACCATAAGAAACTGCCATTTTCATAGACGAAAATAAATTTTAGTTGAGCACCTGCAATTTCACCTGGTTTGATCGACATGTACACATGGTGGTCATCAGCCACTGTGCTTCACCCCACGCCCACCTCCTAAACACTGAATTGGATGCTGGGGCTGGGATGCTACACACCGTATTTCTGGGTTGCTACCTGCTCTCTGCTAGACTGGGGAGTAAGGGGCACCAGAGGAAGACCGTAATATGGAAAGAGAAAGTCGTGCCCTTTCCGTTGGTTTGCTGTTTCAGTGAGCATCCCCCAGCCTTGCTTCTTCACCTGTTACTAGTTTTGGAGTCTAGCCTCCAATCCTGTGGTTTTACATATTTATTTTTCCCCACATTCCAAGAACTGGTCTCACAGTATACCCTCAGGTCCAGCTTTACAGAGTCTCCCCTCCATGCTTCCTAACACGAGCTTCTTCTCTTTGTTCCTGTAGCCTAAGAGGTAGTAACTGCTTACAGTATGTTACTTCTTTAACAACTTTAAGTCTTCCAAAAGCTGTTTAACAAATTCAATATATTAAAATTTCTCTGTTAAAATAAGTGGCATGGTTTCTGCTTTCCTGACTGGATCTTGACTGATGTAGTATGTATACATATTTAAAACATCTACTTCCTTGCTAATTTTTCCTCCTAAGCAAGAACTAGAGAGAATGTTTGATATCTTGATCTAGTGGTAGTTACATGAGTGTATACACTTGTGAAAAATGCATGGAAATGTACACTTAAGACTTGTGCATTTTACTGTAGGTACCTCAATAAATACCTATATATAATGTATACATATATTTAGCAGAGGAACATCGAGAAATAGGAAAGCTTAAAATGATAAATATACCATACACATTTTAATAAATTCAGACAGTACTGGCTATAGGAATTGTGTATTTCCTCAAACCTAACCTCCCTAAGCCCAGAGAAAATACATCCAAGTGGCCAGAAAACTATGAGTAGCCTTTATACCAACACAGTTTAAAAATCATTAAGCTGTCAACCTGCCAAACCAGAAACACTTTGATGACAAATAGTGAAAAATGATGAGTCAATTTTTTGTCTATGGGTCATTTGAAAAAGTGGGTTTGAAGGCTGATTCATTCTGATACTTCACCCATATATTTTTTAATCCCCAGTTTTGACACAAATAGCTTTCTAAGACACCACTCCGATGATTTTCCTTCAACAGTATGCTCTATTAGCTTGTCTGCTCTTCCTCTGGGTCATGTGGGAAAGCAGGCTTGCCTTTAACACAGTTGTCCACATTGGCTCTCACTACTTGGGACCATTACCAAGGGCCTTGCATTTCCACAATGCAGGGAGGCCTTTGGTGTGGTCAACCTTTCTGTTCTTAATTTTAACACACAAACCACTCAGTAAGAAAGAGCATTTTAAAATAGACTCACAAAAAAGCACATGGTTTCCATCCAGCTGCTACTGACCTCAGATCCATTTCAAAAGAATATTTCATATTATACATGTCACACGGGGTAAAAGGGCAATTTTCTAATCAAGATGTTTTGCTATTTCCTCTTAAGTTCACATGTTCACAAGTAAGAGCACTGTTTTAAATCATGTATGCACTGACACATACCACCAGTCCTTCTTCGTAACTAAGCCTTACGCATACTCTCAGGTATGCATACACATGCACACTCAACACACAACACAAGCTATAGCCTCCCAAACAAGCAAACCAACTTTAAAGTATTGAGATTTTTTTATAATTAGCATATAAAACATTTTCCAATACCAAAACCATCTATTAGTAACGGGAATCATCAACAGTGTACAAATATTTGGGCTAGTCGACTATTCCATTATCCTCAACCCTACAGTGAGCAAAGTAGCTAAGCAGTCTGCCCAGCACACTAGAGGTACATCAGGGTTAGATTCTGTGACCTGAGGCCTCCCCAGCGACATCCTCAGCAGATGCCTCACACCGCCCACCTGCAAGGCCAGGGAAGCTCCCACAGGTCTCAGACATCCAAGAGCACAGGCATCTCTCCCTGAGGGTACAAGGGATGAGAGTTCAGAGTTAAATAACCCAACTTCTCTGTCCAGTGGTTAAGCAATCCAAAGGGTCCCCAGCAGAAGTGAACCCCACTGCCCAGCCCAATAACCTACTCATGAATAAACCCTTTATTAGCCTTCCTTACCCCTACATTCCCACAGCATCTTTACTGGTATCATCAACTAAAGAAATATTTGGACCCAAATTCTTGTTTCAGAGTCCACTTTTGGGAAGTGCAAACCGAGAGAGCCCCTTAACCGCGCTGCAGCATGACACGTTACCCATTTGTTCTGCCCAGGCTGGAACACAGCAAAATCCCGAAGGGGGCTTCCTTTGTCCTGAGAGGACAATTTCTCAACTCACTCACAATCACTTCAGCTTTTGTGTGAAAGAGATTAGGGTCCTAGCACGCTCCTTGCCTAAAAGTCCTGGGGTTGTAATGTACAACACGATGACTGTAGTCAACAATACTGTGTAGATATCTGTAAGTTACTAAGAGAGTTGATCTTAAAAGTTCTCATTCCAAGGGAAAAAAATATATAACTATGTAAAGTGATGACTGTTAACTAATCTTACTGTGGTAAACATTCTGCAGTATATAAATACAGCAAATCATTACATTGTACACTTTAGATTTATACAGTGTTATATGCAAATTATATCTCAATAAAACTGGGAAAGAATTAACAACAAAAAAGAGCCGTGACAAAAAGAAAAAGAAAAGGAAAGAAATAGGTGATGGTGACCTGTATGAAAACATTTGCTTCCCTACTGATCACTGAGAATCAAATATAAGAACTGCAGCCCTAGCCCAAGGAAGAGGCCCATGTCACAGATGAAAACAGTATCACCTTTCTCATAAAATGAACAAAATACCCACAAAAACTTTTATGTGGAGTATGAACACTCCTCAAGTAACTGCATGCATTAAACAGACTTTGACCTACCTTCTTTATTTCCATATTGCGGAACAAAATAACAGAGTTCAGATAGTGTATGTTTACTATAATTTGTAATAAGGTTCACTAAACTCCTACATAAGGAGTGACAGTACGTACTCATAATCTCTCAGTCCAAAAAAGGCCAACGGCCTCTATCTCCTGCTGGTATTCAGATATACTTCCTAGAAGAGCTATCAACTTAAAGTGTCATTTTTTTTGTCACCTCCAAATATATCAAAGAGTGTCAGGGTCCTCCTGTTTCCTTGGCAGGTGACAGTTAATATCTGCTTCTCACAAGACTGACTTTAACTCTGTCTTCCAGGATCATTCTTATCTGTGGGCCAAGCTGGTGCTGCACTCTTAAGAAGGTGAATTTGACAATGTGCTGCCCAGCCGTGATACATGAAGCCAAGTCAGTGGGATATGCTTTGGTGAGGAGGTTCTCAACCCCAAGTGCACAAAAGAAAATTTCAGTTCCCCAAATTTCACTCAAGGCTCAACACCAGAGAATCTCTAGGTGCAGGGCTGACCCTATGACTTTGAGATTTTGAGAAGTCTCCATGGGATATTTTCCATGCATCCCAGCTTCCATGTATTATAGGGAACTATGAAAAAGAGATCATTTAACTTCACTGCAATCTTGATTCCCATAGAAACTACTCAAATGCCTTTAGATAAATCGCTGTTTGACTCTACCCCTCAGACTCCATATCTATAAAATGGATATAATGCCACCCGTAGGAAAGGAAGAAAAATCTTACACAACCTTGTTCACAATTTTTTTAAATTAAAAAGAAAGAAATTATTATTGGGGGTATAAGGATCCTGTGTTGCAGATATGCAAATAGCTTAAATAAAACATTGCTAGAGGTTCTCTCCAGAAGAACAAACATTTAAGAAAAAAGATAAAGGAGAGAGAGGAGGGGGTGAAACACAAGAGAATAACAATGATATGTAAGTGTATTTTGTTTATAAGAGAGAATAGATTGAATAGGAAGTTTTAATTTTTTTCTATAATTAGGAAATAACTGAAAAATTTAAAAACCCAATGACACAGAAATAGAATAATGGACATAGGCTGTAGTGCATTTAGAAACATGAAAAATACTGCAAACAATATCACATCACACTGTAAAACTGATACTGTTCGATACTTGCTTCTATTTACTTGTTCTTTGGAATACTAGAACACTTACGGGATGATATCAATGAAATCAGAAATATCATTTGAGCACGCTTATTTAATTCTAATGGTATCTTTATATTTCTAACATTTCTAACATTTCTAGCATGCTTATTTAATTCTAATGGTGTCTATATATTTCTAACATTATAATTAAAGAGGTAACCATTGAGTACTTACTTTATTGTGAACTGACGACTCTGCAAATTTCTCAGATATCGTCAAGGGGCCTGTCTCAAAGTGGAGCCCCTCCACTCATGCCTGGGCCAAATCCTGACCTTGGGATTTTTTTAGTACCAGAAGCCTTAGTTCTGCAGTGTCATTAGTCTGCTACTTGGTTTTCCACTTGATCTGGAAATACCTGCCGCTGTTTTAATTCCAGTGGTACTGGAGCCAGGATCCCAGCCTCAGCAATCTGTCCAGTCCCTTCTCAGAACTGGAATTCCAAGCTTCAAACTCATTCCCTCACACCTTTTTCCTCATCCCCTGACAGCAGGTCTTTCCAGTGAGGACAGGCTTTCTGCTAGCCCTACAGCTGGCCACGAAAGGAGCTTCAGTGGCCTCATGCGGACCCATGTCCCCCACCCCTACCTCCCGGACATTGCATCCACCTGCTGCCTGCCTATCAAGCCACCTGGATGCCAACTGCTGCCCTGATTTCTTGTGTCACCTTCCTCATCACTGTGCATTTATCTGGAATACTGAGCCCAGTCATGTTTGGAAGCCGTCTTTCAGTTCTTACTTTAACACACTAGACACTGAAGTAACCAGATTCCTATGAGGGACATGAGCAACCCCTTTGTAGAGACATTGGACTTTATGTTCTCAACCCAGGCACAGCAGACTGAAGCCAAACCTGTGTTCCAGGGTCTTCAAACCCTCAATGGCAGGAGATTTTGTCCAGACCATAGAAGTCAGGTTCCTGAGTGGGATTCATGTAAATCTTTATAGAACCATAGGCATGACTGTGAATGTCTTCCCACATATATTCTCTTACTAAAAAAAAAATTGGGGGGCCAGCTCTAGATCATCCAACCAGCTACCTTTGTGTTTCAATCCTACGGCTCCCCTAAAATATTTCAATGGGCTGTGAATAACTAACTGAAAAACAAAAAATCTTTTCTGTGGCCAAATATCTTGAGGAAACCCAGGTGAAACAAAATTAAACCAGTTTATTTATTGCAGACTCTCAATATACTTTCAGATTCAATTCACGAGAGAATATAATGGAACTCTTTTTCCCTGAAAGGCAATTCACAAGATCAGTCCCCTGTGAAACATACCTTATGGAACTCCTTGTGGGCCACAAGTTTGTATATTCATCTTGGACTACTCCAGGAACACTGCTGTAGCCCTGAACAGAAACTAAATAAACTGGGAAAGAATGGAGTAGAGTGGAATCACACTGAATGAAGCAGAGTGGAATGCCTAAGAGCACTGGTGGCTGACCAGAAGAATACAACAGAATCCCAGTGGTAGTCTAGTTTCAGCTTCTGGGACAAACCGTACACAGAATTATATTTGTTCCCTGTCTTCACTATCAAAGAAAACCATATCCTACCTGGATGAGCAGATAAATGTTTGGTAAACATATGCACTCATGTAGCAAGATGCTCAACAAATGCAATGTGTGCCAGATACCTAAAAGGCAAAATATTGCTAGAATTTGGAAATTTGCTTCTACAGAAACATGGAGACCTAGCCTTGCTTTGTCCCCAATTTCTATAGGTTTTCCTCAGTCTCCCCTGAGTGTTGAAATCCTGTGCCAATCCCGTCTGAAACCTAAGCATGTCCTCTAAAACAGCCAGTACTGTCCCTTGAGAGCCCTTACTGCTGTCCCAGTTGGTCCTCTTCATCCTCAAATTCCTACTCTTTTGTTCTCACTGGGACTAAACTAAGAGGTCCTTAGTGAAGTCCAAGTTCAGAAACTTCTCCCTCACCAGTTGTATCTCATTTCAGTCAGTCCTTTGACTTGTCCAGGGCTAGATCCAACTATCCCTTCTAGACCATATGCACAGCCAACCATTTCTGCTCTATCAAAGGAACTTTCACCTGCTTACTGATTCTAGAAGGCAGGAGTCCAGGGGAAAATGCAAATCTTCCTTATTCAAAAGAGTTCTTCACTAAGGTAAGACTCTCCTAGGCTACCCCATGACCCCACAACTCCTCAGAACAGCAAGTCTTAGTCAATCTGTTTTTAATGCACTGGAAATAGACACACTTGCTAGAACCCAAGAATCAGGGCTGTTCTGCAAGAAGCCATCCTTGGATCTAGCTGCATCCTCCAAGTTCAAGATATCTTTTATTTAGCAATTTCTTCTCGTCTGTAAAAACAGTACCTGCCATATGTCTGGTTAGTCAGATGATAGATGAAATGACATTGTCTTGGGACCAAAAGAATGGGAGAATCTTCTTTTGAGATATCTGGATGCCTAACTGCAACCAATACTGGTCACTGGGCTTCATTTCTTTCTAGTCATCCTTTCCCCTCAAATTCCACAATTCTAGTAAAAAGAACTAGATTCTAGAAAACAGCTCCCATAGCTGAGTCCCAGGGTTGACTGGTATCCTCCCCCAGAGTGTTGAGGAACTGTAGGTCTACCCACATCCTCCATTCAGTCCTTGTGGAACACTGTCTTGCCACATTTCCTTATTCTGGGCTCTGTCTACCTTCGGAGGCCTCAGACTTTTCCTCCTGCCAGAGTTCTCTGATTCTCACTGATCATCAATTTTCCTGGACCACTGGTACTTCCAGGTGCTGGTGGAACCTCCCCAGTTTCCTGAAGCTGCTGCTCAGCCTGGTCCCATGCCTTGGCCTACTCCACTTTTGATTAAACCCTGTTTTTCTCATGTCCAACTTAATTCTGGCATATGTGCAGCAAAAGAGGTAGGTTTTGAAAGGGCAATTGTGTCCAGATTCTAGAAAATCTAGCTTATTCTATATGTACATAATTTCTAAAGTGGTCAAATCTTCCAAGTCAGAGACATATCCAATAACTAGCCAACAGATTCCAGCTCCAGAGAATTTGGTTTCACAACAAGAAAGGCTTTTCAGGGGAATGATTTATGTTCCCATGGCACCAGCACTCTCTGTTGAGACCTGAAGTTCCAGGGTATAACACATCTCTTGGACGCTTAGAAGTCTCCATGTCTCCAATTGTGATCCCAGCCTGGAAGCTGTCGGGGTGCTGGACCAGCAGAGAATTCCTGACGTGTGATTTTTCCATGGGAAGTACTACTTCAATAGCAGAAGGCTAACACATCTGATGGGCAGACTGCCCACTGGGCCATCTTGTCTGCCAACACTCCCACATTTATTAAGGTTCTTTGTTAGATAAGAGGGTTGGACACCTGGATCCTTCCAAAAACAAAACAAAATTAAAGCTGCAACTACCTTTCTACCCTGTGGAAGGAAATCTACCTTGCTGTCCTTTTGGTTTTACTGGTGACAAGCAGATGTCACCTGGAGCAATTTGGAAACCTGAGCAAAGAGAATTCAGATAAGATTCAAAAGAAGGACTTAATTGATAAGTACAACCTCCTTGCCACGCAGTGACTATAGCAGCTAATAAACAAGCAAAGAGACTCATTAGAATGACCCTGCTGGGCCCCACCGTTTCTGCACTTCTCCAGCCGCAGCTGCCTGGGTCCCGAGCTGCAGGCTAGTCCTGCTCCAGATTCTGGGTCTTCATGGGAATTTAAGGTACTCTATGAACTTTGGGGATTAAATTTCAGATAAACTCCGCTGTTTCAGTTTAACAACTGATCTTCTGTTTTGTCCCTACAGTGAAGCCATCAACTTGAGGCCCATGCTGGACTTCCCTGTTTTGCTCATGACGTAGAGCCCTGAAGCCAAACTCCTTTCTCTGGAGAGCTCTCAATCTCCTTGATGTGAGCAGAGACCCTGCCTGCTTGGAGCCCATAAATGACCTTCTCCTTATCAACCCATCTCTGTGTTCTGCTCACTTGATGGGCTATGCCCTGTCTGTCTTGAGACTTCACTGAGTTTAAAACCATCGGGCAATCAATTACCGCCCATTCTCTGGACATTCTGCTGGACATGGTTGATGATCCCCTGTCACCTACATCTGGGTCTGCTCCCAAAGGTCCCCTAATTCCTGGTTCAATCTTCTCCCACATTCCTCCCATTTTCAGCAACATTCATAGTTTCCATCTACCTGAGAGAGCTATAGTACTCCGTTCTGCCTTGCATCCCAGTGAGTTGTTTACAAGGCCTTCTTATTCATTCTTTTTTTTTAAAGATCCTTAAAGGAGGGGGTTGACTCTTACTCTTCATTACAGTTCCTACAGTTTTTTACACAGTAGATGCTTAATTGGTTTGTTGAATAAATGAATGCATGAAAACATGAATCAGAATCTCTCATCTCTCTCAAAAAGAGATGTCCAGCTGTGTCTTTTTACATGACACAGAAAATTGTAAAACATGGAATAGAGGCAGCACTGTGGATACATGTCCAGCAGAGTAGGGGTTCATTAACATTGGCTCAAGTAAACTTTGGCATGCAGGTCATCCGCAATGGCCTAGAACCTTAGCCAATTTTCTAGAGGATCGTAAGGAGTTCAAACATACTCCGTAAAGAAAGGAAACAATGAGTGCTAACTAGAAAGAAAAAGATAAGAGTCCAAGAACTATAAAATTTGAGAATGAAACTGCTCTGTTAACGATTCCATTGTAATGCTTTGCCACACCTTACATAAGACATTGGCCATCTAAACCAGAGAAAGCAAAAATGCCTAACAGTTCCAGGTACTGTTCTAAATGACTTACATGGGATACCTCAACTTTACCCTTTCAAACTTCCATATGAGGCTTGTTATTATTCTAAACCCAATTTAAAGCCTATGAAGTAGCCATATAACAACGTCAAGAACAACAAAAAGTGGAGTGGAAAATTTCAGTTACAGAGTAGAATATTAATGTTATAAAACTTGACATTAAAAATGATATAATCATGAGAATCTGGAAAAGAAAGGAGAGTGGGATTAGAAGAAGTATAATTTTTAAAAATATTTCATGGTAGGTATGTAAAGAATCTCAAATTTAAATATTAGTTTAAAATTTAAAAAATAACACCAACACCCTTAATGTTTTTCATATTTTTTTTCCTTTCTGACTGGGAGGATTATTTTAGGAATAGTATCTGCTATTTAAAATGTTTTTCTAAGGTTAAGTAAGTCCACATGCAAGTGATGAACATAAGCTTCATTTTAATTACTATTTCTTATGATAAACACTTTTAGTTCAAATAACATGTATTATATTAATTCATTTCTATCTATCTCTCCTCACCTCCTGAAGTCAAATAATCAGTATTTTCTTATTTCTACCATTATATATATTCTACATTAGATGAGGTAGGGAATTCAAAAGAAATATAGATGCACTTATAGATAAGACCTATAGCTGGAGAAATTGTGATGCCTCATATTTTATTGTCTAAAGAAGGCAGCTGGAGGGTAAAAACAGTAGTTTTCTAAGTTCTAACTAGACATCTCAGCTTCTTCCCTCCTCTGTCTGTGCAGGATGTCTCGAGCATGGACAGCTAGCTCACACACCCCTCGCAGGGGAGTTCGGGTTAAGCACTGAAGTTGTGATTTTACAATTAGAGTCTCCTGTCTCTTTAACTGCATTGGCACTAAGCTAAAGGTTTCTTCAAATTAATAATTACCTTATTTTCACGTCCATTAAAATCCAACCACACTTTGAGAACAAGAAGTACATAAATGACCCTCAGTGTGGTTGGGAAGCCTAATCACACATCAGAGAGAACAGATGACCAGCCTACTCTGTGTGCCAGGGGGAGTGGGTGCTCACCCTCTCAGCTGAAGCTAAACCCAGGGCCACGCTACTCCTTTCTCCCACATCCCCAATGCTGGCAGAGTCCTTTTGCTGCGGAGTCTGTTTCCCTGTCCCTTTCTTGCTCAGTCCACAAGGCAATGTGGGAGGTTTTCTTGCCTAAGACACACAGGTTTCATTACAGAAGAAAGGGTTTTAGCAGGTACCCCGCTGCTCCAGAAAAAGCTCAGCATTATGAATTGTGAACACTCCCACTTTTAAGATTAAGGGGAGGGGAGAAGGATGAAGGTTATGGTCTGTGACTTGGTAAGAAATGAAGGAGTCACTGAGGAGCAATACACACACCACACACACCACTCAGAGCAGCCTCATTTGTAAATGCAGGGCTCACCTCCTGCATGGCTTGCTATGTGATAGAGAAATGAAATAAGGCTTCTTCCCTCTGGCCTGGGGAGTTATCACCCAGCCAACAGGCCCACACGGGAAGAGAATGGGGCACATTTGCAAGTGAAGTCCATGGGCATAAGCTCACTGACTTTCTAGTAAGACTTAAAAACAGTCACAAATAACTGATAAAGTAAAAAAAAAAGTAAGACAAATTACCACTGGGCCCTTTCCTTTACCATCATCTGCTTTTCTACAGGCACTTCAATTATCATTTTCAATAAAAATTTGTTTCATCAACATATAAAATAGCAAAATAGAGAAAACATAAGTTCTACAAAAATCATTTTAAGACCTATGGTTTATTTTAGGAGCTTACATTATAATAATTTAGAATATCTAAATGAGATCATTCTTTGTATTATATTCTCTCATTCATACATGCAGGGAATTCAATTTGGCTTTATGAATATATTTCAAGTGGCAATTTACAAGATGGGTTAGATTCAAGATACTAAATATGAGGTTAGTTAGGATCCTTACTGCACTGAGTAGAATCAGGGCACTCTCAAGGCGTTGAAAGAAGACTATAAGGCATAAAAGCTAAAATAACAGAAAATTAATTACATGTGTGCCTGAAGAGGGGTTAAATAAAACATCAGGATTTATTGCCTGTATATGCTCATATTGCTTTTATGTCACTTATATAAAGAACAGTCCAAATCCATTAAGTTCTTCGGATGCTTCAGCTCCCAGCCAAACACCAACAGCACATAGCAAAAAGCCTCCAGTGCAAAATGGATCTCAAACATTTTTCATCAGTGCACACATGAAAGATATGCAAGACACAGCCCTTACCAAGCAGTGACTTTCGTAAGATGAGCAGGCAGAGAAGTAAAAGTTGCAGTCCAGTAACTGGCTTCTAGTCCCTTTCTTTCCATTACCCCACATCACTAAACCTGGTGGGATGTTACAGTGCAGTAAGTTTGTCTTTGTGAAGCAGACCTGGTGGATGGGATGCTGGGCTGGGACCATCACTATCATGCTCAAAAACAATGAGGTCCAAATATATGTGGGACAAAGAGAAGCTGCTGGACATTCTGTCAACTACTGAAGTGCTACGATCTAAGATGGTTACATATTCAGATGTTAGCAGAGGAAAATGTTAAATAACAACATCAGAGAACAATGAAGTACCCTATCAACTTCAGAGTGAGTAAAAGTATTAGGTACATGGTCAAGAGCAGTCACAGAAACAGGAAGACATCTGACAAGATGAAATCAGTACTGATCCACTCATGAAGTAAACCTTGTTGGTCTTTAAGAATTCTTTCCTACCTTAATAAAAAAATTTTTTTAATTAAAAAAAAAGAATTTTTTCCTTTAGAAAGAAAGCTTCTTATTCCTTGGTCTATTCAGCCAAGAGGTCACACACATGGTGCATGGACCCAAGGCTGAGCTTAACTCTGTTTTGATTTTATTGTTAATTTGTGCTGTTGTTTTAAACAAGGTTTGTGCCTCAGTTTACCAATCTGATCAATGAAAGAACTGAACTAGAACAGACATTTTCAAACTGCTCTGCAGGTCACTGCAGAAGCTCATGCAAGGTCCATTTAGGCCTGGACTGAAACAAGGACAGAGACAGGTCACATGGGAGAAGATGAGGAGGAAGGGGAGGAGGACATACTAAAAGGTCATGATACCATCCCTACCTCAGTCAAGACTGCTTTAATATCCAAGAAATCATTGCCCAGAACAATGTCAAGAAGCACTGTCCTTATGTTTTCTTCTAGTGGTTTTACAGTTTCCAGTTTTAAGTCTTTAATCCATTTGGAGTTGATTTTTTGTGCAAGGTATAAAGTAAGTATCAAACTTCATTCTTCTGCATATGGATACCCAGTTTCCCCAACATCATTTGCTGAAGAGACTATCTTTTCCCCATTGTGTGTGCAGAACTGTGTGGCTGACCAGTTGAATGTAAATGTGTGGATTTACTTCAGTACTCTCAATTATGTTCCACTGACCTGTAACTCTGTTTTTAATGCTCATATCATACTACTATGATTACCATTGCCTGGTAGTATATTTTGAAATCAGGTAGTGTTATGCCTCCAGCTTTGCCCTACTTGCTCAACAGTGCTTTGGCTATTTGGTTCCCTATGACTTTTAGTATTCTTTTTCTATTTCTGTGAAAAATGCAAGTGGAATTTTTTGATAGGGATGGCACTGTATCTGTACAACACTTTGGGGAGTATGGACATTTCACCAATATTACCAAGTTTGTCTAATCCATAAACACAGGATATCTTTCCATTTATTTGTGCCTTCTTCAATTTCCTTCAGTGTTGTATAGCTTTCAGTGTATAAATCTTTCACTTCCTTCATTAAATTTATTCCAAAGTATTTTTTTATGCTATTATAAGTAGGACTGTTTTCTTAATTTTCCTTTTGGGTAGTTCACTGTTACTACAGAAATGCAACTGACTTTTTTATGTTGATTTTATATCCTGCAACTTTACTGAATTCATTTATTGAAATCATCCAATAAATGAATGGATGGTTTCACTGGTAAATTCTAGCACACATTTAACCGAAGAGGAGATAACATTTCCAAACTCATTTTATGATGCCAATTTACCATCATACCTAAGCCAGACAAAGCTACCATAAAAGAAGAAAAAACTACAGGCCAATATCCCTGATGAACACAGATGCAAAGATCCTCAACACAATACTGCGAACTAAATTCAACAGCACATGACAAGGATCATACAACTTAATCAACCAGGATTTATTCCTGAGATGCAATGATGATTAACATACACGAAACAACAAATGTGATATACCACATTAACAGAATGAGGAATCAAAATCATATGATCATACTGACAGATGCAGAAAAGCATTTGACAAAATTCAACATCCTTTAGTGGTATAAAATCTCAACAAATTAGTATGGAAGGAATGTACCTCAACATAATAAAGGCCATATATGACAAGCCCACAGCTAACATCATACTTGGTGGTGAAAAGTTGAAAAGAAACCTCTAAAATCAGGAACCAGACAAGGGTGACCACTCTCACCACTTCTATTCAATATAGTACTGGAAGTCCTAGCCAGAGCAATTGGGCAAGGAAAAGAAATAATAGGCATCCAAATCAGAAAGAAGTAAAATTGTCTTTGTTTGCAGTTGACATGACCTTATATATAGAAAACCTTAATGACACCACCAAAAATCTGTTAGAATAAACAAACTGAACAAAATCGCAGAACACAAAATTGACTTTCCTATTTTTAAATGATCATTAGGAACTACCACCGACAGAACTGATAACATTCTATCTAGAGAGAGACAAAACACAGACTAATAGCAAATGATATGTCCTGTGTCTGTTCTAGGAGGAAGGAGGTGGGATGCGTGTAGGCAGTAGACTACAGAGTGACTAAAAAGCATTGGGGAGGGTTAGTGTGCCCCAGTAAGTAAGCACTGAGGTTCTGCAACCAGGAAAAAGTACATTCAAATTCTGCTTTCACCATTTAATAGTGTCTTTGGGCAAGTTACTGAACTTCTCTGGAAGAGCACTTGCCCAACACCTGGCATATGGTAAGCTCTGGACAAATGTCTGAAATTGACCTTAACAAAAATAGTTGCCCCTTTTCCTGTCTTCCTGAAATATATGCATTAGTTTCTCCCTTAGATAGGAAAATTGAAGGACTCTATGGAAATGAAAATATTATTTGATAAGCTTATCAAATTTTGCTATTATCAGAAGGTAATACTTTATGGTGAATAAAGATATACCACCAGAATACCGGATATCTAAGGGAAAGAGAAAGATATCAAAAGTACAAAGAAGAGGCATGGAAAGTAAACTTTGTTCATTTCACAACTTTTCCTAGAATCGGCCAGTTCTCACAAAAGCCCCAACAAACATCTGTTAAAAACTTGGTTCAAACATAGGCAAAAATCTCTTGAACATAAATATGAGCAATTTTTCCTGGACACACCTCCCTGGGCAAAGGAAACAAAATAAAAAATGAACAAGTGGGACTACTTCAAACTAAAAAGTTTCTGTACAGCAAAGGATACCATCAACAAAACAAAAGGCACCTATAGTGTGGGATAATATATTTGTAAATGATTCATCCAGTAAGGGGGTAACTTCCAAAATATATAAAGAACTCATACACCAAAAAATAATAATAACCCAATTTAAAAATGGGCAGAGGACTGAATAGACATTTCTCCAAAGAAGAAATATAGGCACATGAAAAGATGCTCTACATCACTAATCATCAGGTAAATGCAAATCAAAACCACAATGAGATAACACCTCATACCAGTTAGGATGGCCACTATCCAAAAGACAAGAAATGTTGGTGAGGATGTGGAGAGATGAGACCCCTCCTACACTGTTGGTGGGAATTTAAATGGGTTCAACTGCTGTGGAAAGCACTGTGGAGGTTCTTCAAAAAACTAAAAATAGAAATACCATATGACCCAGTAATTCTACTTCTAGGAATTTACCTGAAGAAAACAAAATCTCTCATCCGAAAAGATATATGCATACCATGTTTATCACTGCATCATTTACAATGGCCAAGATATAGAAGCAACCTAAACATCCATCAGTAGATGAATGGATAAAGAAGAGGTGGTACATGTACACAATGGAATACCATTCAACCGTTAAAAAAAAGAAATACTGCCATTTGCACAACATGGGTGATCTAGAGGGTATTATGCTCAGTGAAATAAGCCAGGTAGAGAAAGACCAATACCGTATGATTTCACTTATTTGTGGAATATAAAAACAAAGCCAAACAGAATGAACAAACAGAATGAACAAACAGCAGTAGACTCATAGGCACTGAGAAATGACTAGTGGTTTCCATGGGGGAGGGGTTGGGGTAGGTGGGTAAGGATGGTGAGGGGGATAAAGGGGCACAAAAATTCTCAATCATAATATAAGTTGTTCATGAGGATAGCAGTGCAGCGTGAAGAATATAGTCAATGATTCTGTAACATCATTCTATGCTGACAGTAACCACACTAGTAGGGGGTGAGGAATTAATAATATGGGTAACTGTTAAATCACTGTGTTGTATATTTTAAACCAATATAAGATTATATATCAACAATACTTCAATAAAAAAGAAGAAAAAGTCTGTTCAACACAAATGAAAGAGAAACAGAAAAAATATATGTGTTTCTAAGTTAATAAACAAAAGCTTAATGCAGCTCAAGCTTCGGGAGTCATTTGTACTTCTGTAATAGCCTAACATCTTCCTCAGCCTAAGTTTCTTTTTTCTATTTCAAGAAATATAGAATGAAAACAAAATTTAGTGAGGTTTTCAAACATTGTGCAAAGGAAAAAAGCAAGTCACAGAGGACCGCATGTATGACTCTCTATATTAAATGTCCAGGATAGGCATATCTACTGAGTTAAAGGGTCAGGAAGTCGATCAGCGGTTGCCAGAGGCTAGCGTAATGGTTTAAAGGAGTTGTGGGGTGGGACAGTGTGCAAAACTAAGTGGTGCGGGGTTTCTTTCTGGGATAATGAAAATATTTTAAAATTGATTGTAATGATAGATGCAGAACTCTGAATATGCTAAAAGTGACTGAACTGTATATTTTAAATGAGTGAATTGTATGGTGCATTATATCTCAATAAAGCTATTTTAAAAATTCAGTTAGTTTTACTTTGTGTTTATTTTCTCTAAAGAAAGACATTCTAAAGGTTACAGGAAATGACTCAGGCACGTTGTTTCCTAGAATATTCTTTTACATTTCCCTTTCCTGGACAGAGAGCTTATGTAAATATGGAAGTAAGCAACAGGCATATTATTCAATAAACATTACTCCCTGTAAGCACAGCACTTCCAGTGTAGAAGTGTAGACACATGTTAAGCAAATAAACACTCAAATAAAAATGGGAGTACAATATTGTGTTGAATGATCATGACACAGATGAATTATTAGGCATTTGGCCAACTCTGTCTTTTCATACTGAGTATTTATGCTTCTGTGGGAACCTGTCTCTTATTTTGTCACTGAAACTTTAAGTGCTTTGAGGGTGAAACTGCCTTATCCATCACTGGGTACAGTGCTCAGAACAGCAGCGTGCACATGATAGATTCTTAATAAATATTATTGACTGAATAACCCAATAAAAAAGTCTATCATTACCAGAAATACACAGACTTTGGCTGAAAATAGTGAAAAGGTCTGGCTTCATCGATTGCATTCCTCAATTAACTGACTATATACAGTATATCAAAACAGAGAATATGCACTCCTTCATCGGTGGGCCACTTAAAAACCTCTTGCTAGCTCTTACAATCATGGGTGTCTATGACTTCTGGAATATCTTTTTTCCTCTTCATATAAGTACACTAAATCATAGCTGCTGTGTTGAGAGTCTGATTTTTTTTCTTCTCCTCAAGAAGAAAACTCAAGCAATGCCCTACATACACTGCTCCCTCATGCCCACAAGACATCAAGAACACACATGCTCTTGTCCACAGTCCCCTCTGGACCACTGGCCACTGAAGATAATGGGTCTTTAGCCCCCTCTCTACACATTAAGGAAATAAGAGACTGACTCAAAAGCACACTGCCGTAACAAGGATAACAAGAGGAGACAAAATGATGGGAATCACTTACATCCCAGGTGCTGGTCAAGCTGATAATAAAACAATAGGTGACCTTACAGAAATGTGGTTCTGAAGTTTCCATCTGAGTTCTTGGAAACTCTTATATGTTACATTCCCAAAAAGAAAATATTTTGAATTTCAGAAAGAGAGTAAAGGGAAACCCAGACCCTTCCGAGAAACATTGAGTAACTTCTAGAAGGACCAAAATGTATTAAAATTCATACTCTGCTGGTTGGGAATCTAATTCCTCACACTCTGGGGGCTTTGCCCAGCCATGTTGACTTATTCATGGTTTCATTTTGATAAAAATAAATTCCAATGTGGTTGGAATCATGGTAAACAAATTCCTTCTTGTATCACTTCCTGTGTTCCCTTTGCTTAGGAATTTGTTCTTGGTTTACCAAGACTCTGAAATGTTCTGACTCTCGTGATACATTCTATTTCCCTTTCATGGTGGAGCTTCGGCCAGAGATATTCTTCATCATCACTCGTGGTCAGCAGAGCTTAGGACTACATCCAAAATATCTTCTAACTGCACACTCAAGCGCTCAAAATAACAAGTATGTAGTGAATCCTTACTGTGATCATATAAACATGTGACTGCATTTTTTTTTCCTGTGAAAGAGAGAACTAAAAAGCATACTGATGAAATGTGCAGTGTGGAGAGGGCCACACTATGACACTATAAATCAAGGCAGTAAACTCTGGATGACTTCCAGACAGTCAGTACTATTTGAGTATAAATACTTGGGCATTTATTCATTCATTTACTGAGGACCGTCTGAGATTGGATTTCCCAAAGCAAAAGGATCTGAGAAAAAGGATTCAAGTGCAACAGATTGAGAGGTATCTCAGGAAACATTGCTGGCAGGATGGAGAAGTGACCCAGGAAAAGAAAGTAAGAAAATAAACATTACGTGACACACCCACCTGCCTAGTGCCTCAGACAGCTGACTGAGCCGGGCACCCCAGCTCTGTGATCCTCCCGCACACACAGATCCAGGACCCACGGAGGCTCGAGCACGACTCCACCCCACCGCCCCAGAGAAAGGCTGCCTGAAACTCGGCCTCCACAGGCCACGGGGCGCCCACATTTCACAGGCATACACCGATGACCCAAAACAAAGGCCTGAGGCCCCTCCTCCCTGACTGTAAAGCTACAGCACAGTAGACTTTCTCACAGCTAGACCTGGCCGCCTTTCCCAATGAAAGAAATGGCCTTCTCAGCACAACTTGGGACCAAGAGAAAATGCAGCTCTTACTCCAGAACCCAAGTACACTAAGGAGCCACCGGTTCTAGCGGGCCCTAAGGCACTGGGCTATGCATCCAGAACACTGCAATCCAGAAAGGGTCTGGTCAGTTCAGTAGGCATCACCGAGTCTGATTTAATAAGAAAAGAAACGAGCCCTTTTGAAAACATCCACACACACACACCCTCACAGAAAGACCCAGGCACTCACCCACATCCTCCCGGCCAGGTGTGCCTCCCAGCTGCGAGGTGTCTCGATTTTGTCCCTGGAGACCGCCGCTGCCTCTTCCTCGAGCCTTCCCTTGAGGAACAGCCTCAGGGCACAGCTCTCCCTTTCAATGCAGCCCAACTGCCAGCACCTGCGACGGGGGAGCTGGCCCTGGCGCCCAAGCCCCTCCACCAGGAAATCTCCTCTTTGACCACCAGGAGGGACAGCCAAGCCTGGGCGGGAGATGGGATTCCCAGAAGGCAAACTGGAGCCTGCAGGTGCCCTGGGTGGCTGAGGGTGGGAAGCGCCGGTGCTGATGGAGGGGAGAGAGAGGATGGGCTGGGATGCGCGGAGCATCAGGGAGGCTATGAAAACGGCGTGCTCAGGCCCCAGGCTCTGCTTCTGTGACCACGCTTCCCAGAGGAAGCCTGATCTCGCGGTATCTTGGGAGGTCCACGGGACGCCTGGAAATTCTGGGATGAGAAACAGCTGGGTGCTCCAGTGCCAAAAGCCCCTCTCCCAGGCGCTTCCTGAAAGAATCTGGCTCGGGCCACCGATCAACCAAACCCCAGTTCTCTTTGATGCCTCGGCCTGTGCTCAGAGACATGGTGCAGCTGAGTATCGGCCCAGGAACCCGGCCAGGTGCAAGCAAAGGGCTTGGGCCAAAAACTGCTGAGGTCAGAACACAGGAGTGACCTGCGCATGTGCAGGCTGCAAATTTAGGGCCTCCCAGGCCCTGGGATAGCAATGACAACTTCTGGCACAGAATCCTGGTGCCCCAACACAACATCTGCCACAGTCTAGGCCACAACCACCAAGAGTACCCTTGTATTCTGAAATCAGAAAATAAGGTATGTCAGGCTGGTAGAGGACCTGAATGGTGGCCTGCCAGATAAGACCTGGTGATGATTTAACATGTCCAGCCCATTCACAGCCATCCTCCTCTTTCTCCTCTTCTGCAGACCTGAGCAGGGGGCCCTGCAGACAACATTTCCCCCATGTCGAAACATGTCCAGGTGAAGAGGCCATGCATTACGGCTTGGACAGCTTATTCTAGTACATTGCTGACTGTTGCTTGAACCGCATAGTCTATGTTCCTTCAAAAGCAGAGCCGAGATAAAGATCCCCCCAAAAGGAGAGTGAAACAGGGAAGGAGGTCACAGAAATATAAGGAACAATATTGGGGTCACTGTTGTGGGCAATGGAGGTTTTATCTGGATGCTCACAGTAGATGCTCAGTAAACATACGCTTTCTGAATAAATGAGCCCACGGAATCGGCACTGGAGACAGAAGTTCTTTGGGCTTTCTAATCCACTCCTGTGCAAGTTCAGATGTCAGAGGACGACAAGTAAAGCCAACAAAAGAGAATGAGAACCAGATAGAGTTCATGTTTTGAGTATTTATATGGGAAGGGAAACCTAATGCCAGTGGCTTTTCGTGGGCAAGAATTCTGTCATCCGAGACAAATGTTAGCAAGTTCCAACTTCCAGGGATCTGTGTCTATGAATGTCAAGGTGATGAAAAGTAACAGCCACAGCTGTTGGTTGTTGAGCCTCCTGCTGAAAGAAACATCTCCACTGGATGTTTTTTCACACATCTTAAACTTATATCCAAAACAAAACTCCTAACTTCCACCCCACACATCTAATATTCTTCCCTCAGTTTTTCTCATCTCACCTAATGAAGACCTCCTTGAATTCCCTGCTCTCACACACATCAGTAAATCCTGTCATCTCTTCCCTCAAACTATAGCTTCAGTCAGACCACTTCCCCCCACTGAGGCCCTCAGTTCTCCATTCCAAGACACCATCATCAATAGCCTAGATTTCTGCAATAGCTTTCTGCTATTCCCATCAGAACAATTACATTCCACCACGATCACTTTTCTGGAAGCCTTCTCTGACCCATACCTTTATGACATTAACAAAGGTCACGATTCTACATGACTGCTCTCCAGTCAGGGCAAAAGCTCTATTTATAGCATCATTTGGGCCATTTTTCACTTTAATCCAGCTCTACTCCTGGCTTTTTGTCTTCCACTTGGCTCTGAGTTTCACCTCCTAATTCCAGATTTGCTCATGCCTCTTAGATGTGTTGACAGGACCTGGTTCCCTTGGGTGGATCTTGCCATTTCAGAATACTAAATTTAGTTCACACCAATCCTTCTAGACCATCATTCCTAAGTCCCTGAGAGTAGACTAGTCCATCTTTGTTCCTGTTCTCTGTATATGAACCAGATGCCACCCAGAAAAACAAACATCTGGGCACATTCTAACTGCCTAGAAAAAAAAAGTACAACAGGAATGAGAACCAAGATGGAGGTTTTCTTGAGACAAAAGGAGATCAAGAGACTTGATTAAGCCATTCTCAACTTTAAATGGTATGTCAGGAACCAAATGTTGGGGCACTGTATGCCCTAAAAGACCTTTCAACTCTAAGGAATTGCTAGAATTACCAATCTTTGTTTAAGAAGGTCTGTAAAAAAGACCATCACAGCCAAAATTTGGAAATTAAGCATCAACAACCACCAAATCTTAAACCTGTTAAATATCGCTCATGCTCTGAGTGACCTGCCATTACAGCATCGTATCATTCTTAGTTGGAACCATCTAAACCTCCTGACATGAGATACTGGGCTCTAAAAGCTAACAATAAGGCATGCCCTTTTGCTTTTTTTGTTTTTGCATACATGTAAACCAAAATTAAGGAAGGAAGAAGTAGGTATTTTGTGTGGATACCTGATTGTACACCCAGTCCAGTATATCATGGAGAACTTCATTCCAAATTTTTCAATGTCCAGGGTTCTTTATAATGGTAAAGGAAATTATAAGTCCGTACATATTCAAAACTATTTCTCCATTTTTATATTCAAAATGAGTATAAATGGGTATAAAATTCCTGCAAATTTTTCTTTGAAGTCTTTGTAGACTTTGTTCTCCTGAATATTTTGTATTTCTTGTGATGTACTTCTTTATTCAATATTACATTGAAAGGCTTATCCATTCTCCTGTATGTAGCTATAATTAATTCATTTGCATGCTCCACAGTATTCCAATGTATCAATAGTCAAAGTTAATTTATCCATACTATTATTAATGGACATTTGGGATCTTTTCTTTGGTGGCCAATACAATACAAACAATGCTGTTATGAACATTCATATTGTCCTCTGAGTAAACATACAAAAGTTTCCTTAGCATCTATGCCAAGCAAAAATTGGCTAAGCCATGTGGTGTGCCCATTTTGGACTAGATTAGATGATGCTAAACTGTTTTCCAAAGTGGGCTTAAAAATTTCCACTCCCATCAGCAAGGTAAAAGAGTTCCCATTGCCCCATTTTTGACACCATTTCATATAATCATTTTGACTGTGTGTGTGTGTGTGTGTGTGTGTGTGTGTTATATAATCTAGTGGTAACTCATAATTTTCATTAGTATTTCCCTGATTATTTATGAGGTTTCTTTGGCTTTCCTCTTTTGTGATGTGCTTGTTCAAGTCTTAGGTCCACTTTTCTATTAATTTGTTTTTATTGATTTTTCAGTGTTCTCTATATATTCTGGGTATGTTATTTATATTACACATATAACTACTTCCACATACTGACTGGTCTTTTGCTTTCTTTTTCTTTTGGTCATTTTAATACAGGCATTGTTCTGTTTTACAGTCAGTATGGTGTAGACCACTGGCTGTACACCAAAACCTCTCTATCCTTCTTGGGAGCAGACCTAGACTACAGTTCCCCAGGTTACCTTGCCATTGGGTGAGTCATGTGACTCGGTTCTCCCTAGTGGGATATGGATGGAAGTGATCTGTGCCCTTCTCAGGCCTGACCAATAGAAACCCACTATATGGACTCCACTGTGCTCTTTTTTTTTTTTTTTTTGCCCTGATGGTCTGTGGTAGCCACATCCGAAGTAGCCTTGCAAAGCCACCTGTTGAAGACAGAAGTATGAATTTCAGTTTATATCCATGAATGGGGCTGATCCAAACACCCTCCCCTCATTGTTTCAAGAAAAGAAAAATTTATCTCTATGCAAAAATAAATCTTCATGCATCTCTAAAATTTAGCCATTTACCATAAAATCCTATTTCATATAATTAGCGCATTTCTATGTTGTTTTAAAAACCCTTCCTTAACCAGTGGTAATAAAGATATTCTCCACTAATCATCTGAAAACATTACTGCCTTGCTTTTCATACTCAAGTGTTTAATCCACTAACAGGAATTCATTTTTGTAAAAGGTGCAAAGTTGGAATATTTTTCTTTCTTTTTCCCAATATGGATATCCAGTTTTCCCAGCACAATTTATTGAAAAATCTATCATTTCACCACAGACATGTAGTACTTCCCCTACCACACTTCAAGTAGCCACAGAAGTATGGGTCTGTTGGACAGCTCTCTCTCGATTCTTGGTAGATTTGTCTATTCCTGCACCAAGACACACTGTCTTAATTTCTGTTACTCTGTGGGCCTTGCTACCTTGCTATCTTCTTTCACAAGAGTACTTTAATGTTCTCGGCTTTTTTGCCTCTCTGAATAAATTTTAGAATCATCCTGTAAAATTCCACAGTTTTAAATTTAACCACCCCACGCCTTTTTAAGACTTTACTTTTTAGAGCAGTTTTAGGTTCACAGCAAAATTAAAAGGAAGCTACAGAGATTTCCCACATACTCCTGCCCTCACATGTGAATAGCCTCCCCCATTAACATGCCCCACCAGAGTGTACATTTGTTATAACTGATGGGCCTACACTGACACATCATAACCACCCAAAAGCCATAGTTTACATTAAGGTTAAAACTCTAGGTGTTGTACATTCTGTGTGTTTGAACTGTTGTATAATGACATGTATTCATTATCACAGTAAAAAATCTGTGCTTTACCTACTCATTCCTTCCCAACTCAGCCCCTGGCAACCACTCATCCTTTTACTGTTCTATTGTTTTGCCTTTCCTAGAATGTCATATAATTAGAATCGTATCATATGCAGCCTTTTCAGATTGCCTTCTTTCTCTTAATACCATGTACTTAAGGTTTTCCCATGTCTTTTCATGGCCTGATAGCTTATTTCTTTTTAGTGCCAGATAATATTCCACAGTCTTGGTGTAATACAGTTTATTTATCTTTTCATCTATTAAAGAATATCTTGGTTCCTTCCAAGTTTTGGCAATTACGAATAAAGCTGCTATAAAGATCCATGTGCAGGTTTTTGTGTGTATGTAAGTTTTCATCTCCCATGGGCAAATAACAAGGAGCATAACTGGATCATATGGTAAGAATATGTTTAGTTTTGCAAGAAACTTCCACACTGTCTTCCAAAGTAGCTGTACCACTTTGCATTCCCACCAGCAATGAGTGAGGGTTCCTGTTGCTTCACATCCTTGCCAGCATTTGCCATTGTCAGTTTTCTACATTTCGATCTTGCCAAAAGGTATGTAATGGGTAACTCATTCTTTTAATTTGCATTTCTCTGATATCATAGGATGTGGGACATCCTTTCATATGCTTATTTGCCATATGTGTATCTTCTTTGGTGAGATGCCTGTTAAAGACTTTGACCCATTTTTTAATCAGATTGTTTGTTTTTTGTTGTTGAATTTGAAGAGTTTTTTGTATATTTGGGGTAACAGTCCTTTATCTGATGTATCTTTGCAAATATTTTCTCCCAGTCCATGTCTCATCCTCTCATTTTCTTGACAATGTCTTTAACAGAGCAGAAATTTTTAATTGTAATGAAGTCCAGTTTATCATGGATTCTTTCATGGATTGTGCCTTTAGTGTTGTATTTACTACAGTGAACATTTAGGTTAATCTGGAAAGAATTTATGATTATCTATTCAGTCATCCAATTCAGTATATATATAGGGTATCTCTTTATGTAGTCTTTAATGACTGAATTAATTTTTATAACTTTATCCACAAAATCTTTCACATCTTTTGTTAGGTATTATCCTAGTTTCTTCATCTTCGAAATATATTGCCTATTTTATTTTTCTTTTTATTGGAATTGGTCTTTATACTGATTTTCATCCAGGAACTTTGTTACACTACTGAAACACAGTGATATACTTGAAAACAGGGCTTTTTCTCATTGCCAAGTCACTTAGGTTGTCTCTTAATTCCATTATGAGGTTGCCAAATATCTGTTAGAAGTTACTCAAGATATTCTCAAGCAGGAAGCTCTATTCAAGAGCTGCCTACTCTAGTTAACAGGAACTTAATTAGGAATTAATATGTAAACTGCTAGCCTTCATGTTGTCCAGAAGTCTCAAAATTTAGTGGGCATCAAAGTCACCTAAGGGGCTTGTTACAGCATGATTGCTGGGCCCACAGCCAGTATTTCAGATTCAACTGATTTGTAGTGGGAATTTGCATTTCTAACAAGGCCCAGGTGAAGCTGATGTTGCTCTTCTGGGGACTGTACTTTGAGAACCACTGGTGTCAACTGTCAGCTGAATGAGGATCCCCATCAAACTGAATCAAAGGGAGCATTCATTGCTGGGGTAGGCAATAGTGGTGAGTCTTGCAACTCAGGGCTTGGTTTTCATTAGATCTGTATACTTTGGTTAATTAACTAGTGATTTTGTTTTATATTTAAACTTCAATTAACCTTTTTTCTTTGGTGATATTTATTTCTTTGCCCTTTTTTAGAAACTATTTTCAATTTTTAGATGTTTTTGTTCAGTCTGTTTAGAGCTTCATCACCATGGCAATATGTATTTCCCTTTAAACACTGCAAACAAATATACTAGGAGTGCTTCATTTTAATCTTTACTAGTTATTGTGAGATTGCTGTGTAAGTTAATAAACACATTTGTAAATACATTGTTTGCAGGAAGAAAATTTCTGAGTTGCAGCTGATGAAAAGCCTGCTGAATTTATGTTGTAAGCATTACTTAACACAGTATAAAGATGAAAAGACAACAAAAATATCTTCATATTTCCTCATCCCTTCACTGCAACTGGGAGAACCTTATTCCCCTCTATTTCCTCTTCCTCCTCCACTTCTCTCTTAATGTCACCATGTAATATTCAGAGAGCACTTGGATTATGGGTCTGAATAGAGAAATGCTTTCAGATAATCATTAGCCTACATACCAGTAACTTACACTTAAAGATGGGATGGAGTTGTAAAGTGCTTTTATAATACAATATTATTGTTAAAGGCAAGGGTTGACTCTTTTGTTTTATTTTGACATGGCATGTCCTGAAATAAATATCAATTCAATATGAAAAAAAAAAAACTCAGGGCTCTTCCTGCCACAAGGGGAAGTATTCAGTGAGAAGGGAAGGGGCATACTCTTCTGTTTCCAGCAAGCGGGGAAGGTCTGGCAGGATAATTCCATACTGTCTTGACCAAAAGATGTACAGAGAAAAAAAATCAAGGACCCACAAGTCAGCAGGAAAATAATCACAGGACAGGTTCATTTCATAGTCTGAGGGCACTAAGGTAGATGTAGAGAAATATTAGAGGTGACCTTCTACCCCAACAACTAAGAGATGTGAAAAAAGGATTGGCTTGACACAGGATTTTTCTCACCCAAGACTGTTAATTAGCAGGCTGTCCACACACCTGGTAAGAAAAGTTCCTTATCTGTTCCAATTGGACATACCAGAGAAGGCATCATGGAGAAGGCTGGACTTCAAGTAGCTCTTGAAGGAAATCAGGAGGATTTCCCTGGGAGAGATCTCTGGATGAAGCAGAATGAGAATATATGGCTGCCAGACAATTCATGCTCAGCAAAACCAAGGGAAACTTTGGGGACTTCACTGGGCAGAGGCTGAGACAGAGGAGGATTACAGATCTGCAGACTGCTGGATGCAGATGTGATTCTAGTGCTCGACCTACCGCCAGGAGAATAAAGCTGGGTATAAACCCTTTTACCCCAAGAACGTTCCATTGCCATTTCTCCATCTTACTGAATCCATAGTGAACTTGCCTAGGGCTGAAACCCTCAGGCAAGATAATGGAATAGATATTGACAATAGACAGGTTAATGTGGCCAGTGGATAGAAACTTAGGAGGAGAAACAGGCAAATCCTGGACTCTGAGCAGCATACAAAAGAAACATCTCAGGTGTATCAGCTTTGTGGAATCTTTCCATTTTTTTTTTCTGGCAGCATTAACCTCACCCAAAGAGGTTTGACTGATTTCAGAAGGTGCTCTCTTCTGAAGAACACGTTTTGTTTCTTGAGTATCTATCTCCCCTAATAGTTGTCTGGAATTCCCGATGGCAAGAATGCAGAATGGATTCTTATAAATACTCAAGTCCTACTTCCTAGAAATATCCTAGGGAAATGTTTTTTTTTCCTGAATTGACTGACAAAGACCCACATGGAGCAGAGAACAGAAGAGCTCTAAGTCAATGTAAGGTTTCCTAAAATGACACATAGTGTTTTTATTTGTGAGTGGCCTAGAGGCTCCTGGGTAAGTTGGAAGAATTAGAACCAGCAACTCTGTTTAAGTAGTTCACTTACAGTGTATTGACAGGGCAAATACAGACTGAGGGGCTGCCAGATGGGAGCATTCCAAGCTTCAGCTAACAATCCATGGACCAAACAATGAAGTTACACCCACTGTCCTGGGTTCTTAACAAGGTCTCCCATTGTATCCTGACTCTGTTGCTCCCAAGTTCAGGCCAATAAGATGTTAGACTGTAGCACAGGCCAAAAGGCAAGCATATGGATGGCATAGCACTGAGTCAACAGACCTGAACTCCAGAACGTTTTAATAAACTGAGTTACCCAAAGGCTTGGGCAGGGAATGAACCACTTAACAGGAGATTAAATGGGTTCTTCTTACTTCCTGGTTTCCTGAAAAAGTCAAACCTAATCAAATCGCAGTGGCACAAAGAGGGCCAGGTTGATAATTTGGGGGTAAAGAAAACTTTTTTTTATATAATTTATTTTATTATCATTAATTTACAATTACATGTGCAATATTACGATTATTAAACTACCCCTTCATCAGGTCCCCCCCACCAACCCCATTACAGTCACTGTCCATCAGCGTAGTGAGATGCTACAGAATCACCACTTGTCCTCTCTGAGCTGTACTGCCCTCCCCCTGCCCCCCAACATTACATCTGCTAATCGTAATGCCCCTTTCCCCCTCTTATCCCTCCCTTCCCGCCCATTTTCCCCAGTCCCTTTCCCTTTGGTAACTATTAGTCCGTTCTTGGGTTCTGTGAGTCTGCTGCTGTTTTGTTCCTTCAGTTTTTTTCTTTGTTCTTATACTCCACATATGAGTGAAATCATTTGATACTTGTCTTTTTCTTTTTTTTTTATTTCACTGAGCATAATACCCTCT
>JAVSCE010005760.1:0-52297 GCA_032199065.1 Smutsia gigantea | reverse complement strand
ATCTGGATTATCTCTTGGGCTACAGCCCCATACAGTGGCAGAAATTTTCCTTTCATTTCCAGACCAACATTTTGTAAATGTCCCCTTATTTGCCCATCAGGATAATAGAAAACACAAAAGGTCTAGACATCTGTAAACATGAGTTCTCATCCAGTTCTATGCCGGAAACTCCCAGGATGAGTTTTGATGTAAAGCTCAGCATTTATCCATCTTGCTTCAGGTCCTTATCCAATTAATGGGACTAATAAAACATATCCTGCCTACCGTCATGAGGATATTTCAAGAATCTGAGAATAAAAACTATAACACTGGAAAGTCATCTGTCCCAGCTCACTTTATGGATGAGGACGATGAGGTCACTCAACAGATGGTACAACTAGAAAATGGCATGGCCACAATCGGAACCCAAGATTTTGTCCTGTGCTCTTTCGGCCATGCCACACTCATCACACACGAAATGAAAGATTGTTACTTAAATGGGTCAAAGATGGCTTCTGTGTATTGGCCCTCAGGTCGTTTATTTTTCCACTGCAGGCTGAAACTGATTTGCTCAGAAGACCCCACCAGGCTGCTGAGCCCTGCCCTGTCCTCCTCTCCCCAGAAGTCCCCTTAATCTCCTCCTCCCCTTCTGAATGCTGGCCTCCTGGAGCCTCTGGAAGGTCTCATGCTGTGAGAGATTTCCCCTCTTGTGCGAATCTGTCCAAACATGTCCCAGTAAAGCTTACTATGTGTTAAATTTGACCTCTCATGGTCAAATCTTTTTCCTTCACCAGCCCCAAACCCCTCAAATCTCCTACCAAAGACGCAAATGTTCTTGAGCCAGTGTCATGGAGAGGTTTGGTGCCATCCCAAGGCTAAGAGTGACGGCAAAATGGACCCCAAATGCCAGTTTCCTGACTCCCTGTGGGTCTTCTTAATACCTTGCAGCAAGAGACATTAATGCCATTACGATTAGCACACATAATGTAGGGGCAGGCACGGGGAAGGCAGAATAACACAAAGAAGGCAAGTAGTGACTCTATAGCATCTCACTACACTGATGGACAGTGACTGTAATGGGGTTGGTGAGGGGGACCTGATGATGGGGAGAGTCTAGTAACCATAATGTTGCTCATGTAATTGTACATTAATGATATGAAAATAAATAAATAAATAAATAAAAAGAGAGACTAATGCTTCTTGATCTTGGCCTTGTGTGGATAAGCCCTGATAACTTGACCCAATCAAATCTTACACCTCTCGTATATTCATTCACAAGTCCCAAAGAAGAGATTAAGAAAAAATTCAAATAACAAGTTGGCCCCTGTGGCCAGAAAGCAAAAGTTCTCATCCCTTTCATGTACATCTGGAGCATCAAAGTGAAATCCTGAGCTCAGGGACAAAGCAGAAGTCACCCAGAATGTGGCTGTCACCCAAAGGCAAAACTGATTTAGGAAACAAAGCAAGGAATTCCAGTTTAACACTGAATGTTTTATTATTTTAAAAGCTCCAAAATCTAAAGTATGCCTCTTAAAATCTAAATGCATGGACTTTTGCAAACAGTACACAAAACTATTTAGCTCCCTTAAATATTACTGACAAGATGTGAGGAACCAATTGACAGGTAACTAGTTGAACTATTCTTGCTTTCCCTTGCCATGGACACAGGGGAAAGGGAATTTTACATTTTAAAAGTTGCTGGTTTGATGACATCAAAGAACGAAGTATTTTGAGTATGTTTTCCTGGTTTGGTCTAATGAATAATTTTTCCCACTCCCCCTCCCTGCCCTCAAAAATTTCTAAGCTCTAAATTCAATTCAAGTTCACTTGGTTTGGAAGTACTAAATTTTGGAGAAAAACTAACACTTCCACCCTGTGTATTTTTGCCAGAATTAATAGTGATAATTGACACAGACTGATGTGCTAGATAGTCAATGAGGGCTTTAAGTACACGTGCCATCTGCATGACAAAACCATTAAGGTAGATCCTATTACTGTTCTCATTTTACAGGTATGGAAACTGAGGCATGGTTTCAAGACCAGGGAGCTTCTAAGTCTATTCAATTTGACTCTAGAGCTGCCCTGCCCAATACAGTAGCTGCTAGCCACATACAGCTATCGAGTACTTGAAATGTGGCTAGTTTGAATTGAGATGTGTGGTTAGTATAAAATGTACACCATATTTTGACAACTCCTATAAAGAAAATAAGGTAAGATATCTCATAAATAATTTTTAAAGTGTTGTTTACATGTTGAAATAATATTTTGGATATATTGGATAAAATAAAATTTTATTAAAATTAGCTTTACCCCTTTGTTTTCACTCTTTGTTAATGAGGCTAGTAGAAAAGTTATACTCCTTTTAAAAAGTGTGGCCTGCACTTGTGGTTCACATTGTACCTCTATTGGACCACGCTACTCAAGAGCCCAAACTCTTCACCAGTTTGGTTTGTCCTCCAAAGGAAAGATTTTATACTAGTCACATTAATAAAAAAGTGAGACCTTCTTTCATTGCAATTTATGTTTTGTTTCTATATGAGGAACCCAAGACATAAAATAGTAAAGACCCAAAGTCAAACATTAACCCTGAAACAATCTTCAAAGCATGCTGAGAACAAAAGAGAACATACTCTACTCTCAGCTTTACTTGCTTAACCTGCTTTCCAATGTGGACCGAAGCCACAGAGTTCAAGAAGTTTAATGGCTGTCTGAGCTTTAATGTCTAATCAAAAGCCAAACACGGCCTCTGCTTGTGCTTTTACCCTGCTTTAGGCCCTCTGTGCTATGTGCAGATGGCAGGACACAGCAAGGCTGGGAGGATGCCAGCTGCATGGCTTTTTAGCAGGAGTCAGGGGTTGCTTTCTATGGGATTAATACTTCAATTATTTAATGATAATCACTGGGTTTCCATTTCAAGGAAAATGTATAAAACATATGTTCATAAGCATATTCACTGAATGACATAAGGACTCCTTAAGAAAACCTAATGTATTCATAAGATCTAGTCATGACTCAGACGCTGGACTGGTTCAGAGTTGAGGCTGGATTTTTATATATTCGTCTAAAAGGTCCCTAAACAAAAAACATATCCTGAAATATGAGCAACTCCACCCATGCCATCTAAAAGAACAGGACTTGGCAATTAAAACCAAACATGTTCTTATGCTTTCTACCAGTTCCTGGTCCTGCCCAGCCCCCATCCAGCTCTGGACATTTACCGTCTGTTCTTATTTACTTAGTTCCCTAGAGCACAGGGCAGCTTTTCCCTGTCACTGTGTTCACCTGTGAGAGCTCTATTTAAAGAGCCCTCATAATGTTCCGAACATTTGAGCCAAGCCTCAGCTCCCCCTTTCATCACTCTCCCTCCCCTACTTTTTCTTAACATCTCTCTCTCCTTAGTCCCCTAAAGCTTCTTCCCTAGCTGACATGTAAAGGAAGAGGTCGTGCCACTGTAAACCTTCCTGGGGTGGTGATAGGACTCACCCTCCATCCCGCAGCCCCCCTCAAGTGGGGATTAAGTGTTCTTCTCTTGTGTCCCAACACAGGGCAGCTGTCCCTGAGCCATACAGGATCGACCGATGACACTCCAAAGGGCTGCAGTGGAGAGGACAGAGGCCCCATGTCCTTTTCTCACAAGACTGTGTGTGCTTATGTAACCTCTCTCTGTAGTAGACACAACTATCACCTTTCACGGTTCCTCGTTGTTCAGCCTTACCTTTCTGGAATCGTCACAGGTCGGACGTTCCTAATGCACAGCACACCATGTGGTATGGTGAAAGGTGTGTGAAAACCTGGAGTATCAGATTCTAATCACTGTTCTGCTGCTAATGAGTTGTGTGGCTTTGCACATGTCATTGACCCTCTCTGGGCCTATTGTTCAGAGAAGTGAAAGGCTGAACTGGGTGATGCCTAGATGCCCTTCCTGTTCTACAATTTTATGATCCACGAACTTTACAGATCATCTTGAGTCATTCACATTCACTCCCAAAATCTCTGTTTCCCATGATTCTTGACTCTGAGGGGCTCACCTTCCTGGGAGATTGGTGGTTTCCCTGTGATAAGCAAACTGAACAGGTCCCCTTACAAGGTGACTAACACAACTCCACTCAGACTCCAGGACAAAGCCCAAGTTATGTTATAGCCACAGGGGTTGAAATAATTTTTTTTTAATGTAAAGGGGAAAAAATGATCCCACAAAAGGATAATTTTGTAGGAGAGGGAGTGTGAATAAGGCCTACATTTAGTCACATAAGAACCATGTGAAGTTTTTAATCATTTGTTCTTGGTTTGTTCTTGGATTCTTGGCTAAAAGGAAGCACTTCTACCCTGCAGGGTACTTTAGAATTACTGCTGGGCTCTTCAAAACATGTCTGCCTGTTTCCATTTCTCCCCTTCCCATCCCAGTTTATACACTGCAGCCGCATAAATACCACTAAAGCTGCTTTTATCACTCTGCCCTTGCTCAAAAGCCTCCCAGTTTCCTCTTGGTCCCCTAGATAAAGCACAGCCCCGCTCAGCCTGGCTGGCCAAGGCTGTAGACATCACGGCCCCCGTCATCCTGACAGCCTCCACACTGCTCCTCACGAAACACAATGCCCAGGGCTTCCTTGGCACTGTCCCATGTCATACCATCACTCAGTCACTCAGTCTCTTCCCTCCCAGGAATGCCCTCTGCCCTCTCCACCTGACCAATCTGACCAGCTCTGTACAATTCATGTCCAAAAATGACCTCTTTCACGATAAGCTTTCTCTCTCCTTCAAAACCTCATAGGCCAGTGCTGTCCAAGAGCAACAAATGCAAGTCATATATGTGATTTAAATGTTTCTAGTGGTCATATTAAAAAAGGAAAAAAACAGATGAAATCCATTTTAATAATATAATGTTTTATTTAACCCAATATATCCAAAATATTATGACTCTAAGATACAGCAAACATTTTTTAAAAGTCAATGTTATTTTATATTCCTTTTTTTCTTTTGTACCAAATCTTCTAACTCCAGGGTACATTTTATACTTAGAGCACCTGTCACTTAGGATCCTAAATTTTCATAGGAAAATGACCTATATTTAGATCTCATTAGGTTGAAAAATTTTTAAGTAGAATAGCATACCCAAGTTGTTTCAAATATACTAAAAAGTCTTCTACTAACTGAACCACTTGTTGGTTTTTAAATTTATTTATTTTTAAGTTTATTTTGATATCACCAGTCTACAATCAAATGAGTAATATTATAGTGATTACACTACCCCCTTCATCAGGTAGCCCCCCCCCCAACCCCATCACAGTCACTGTCCATTAGCATGGTTTTTAAATTTAAACTCAAGTTATTAAAATAACATTAAATTTTCAGCTCCTCAGTCACACTAGCTGCACTTCCAGTGTTCAGTCACCACATGTAACTAGTGGGACTATGTTAGACAGGGCAACCATAGACCTCCCAGAAGCATCCATCCCATTTGACTTTGTTTGGGAAGGTGTCCTGTGTGTATACCTTCAAATAGATCACAAACCCCAGAAGACAGAACTATGCCTTTCTCTCTCACTGCTCCTCCCCAGTACTTAGCAGTGAGACCAGACTCATATTAGGCTCTGACTAAGTGTTCTATGGATTAATGAAAGAAAGAGTAAATGAATAAGCGATCTTATTCTTCCTACAAGATGTTAACTATTTAAACACGCATTTATTTTTAGCATTTTCTATAGGTCCTTGCCCATAAAAGAGCCAGCAAGCATTTCTCCCTTACTTAGATGAATGAATTCAGGATGCTATGGCCACGTAAGTTCTATTTTTCATATTATTTTACACTCTGGCACAAGAACAGACCTGTAGATCAATGGAACAGAATAGAGAGCCCAGATATAAACCCAAGCATATATGGTCAATTAATATACGATAAAGAAGCCATGGATATACAATGGGGAAATGACAGCCTGTTCAACAACTGGTGTTGGTAAAACTGGACAGCTACATGTAAGAGAATGAAACTGGATTACTGCCTAACTCCATGCACAAAAGTAAACTCAAAATGGATCAAAGACCTGAATGTAAGTCATGAAGCCATAAAACTCTTAGAAGAAAACATAGGCAAAAATCTCTTGAATATAAACATGAGCAACTTTTCCCTGAACACATCTCCTCGGGCAAGGGAAACAAAAGCAAAAAATATGTTTTATGGGACTACATCAAGCATATCATTTTGCACTCATGCATACAAGAAATCCATGTATAAAATACATAAAAATAGCTCTTAGGGTTTAACTCTTTAAAATTTCTTTTAGTGTTAAAGCACACCAATTTAACAACCAGATGTGTTCGGAGCCCGCTGTGATGGGGCATCTCTCCTCCTTAAGCGGGGCTTTCAGCATGGAATTCTGACAGAGTCACTCTTTTCTCCCTCCCTCCTTCACAGGTGCAGTCACCGCACTGCACACTTGACACTGTATTTCTAGAGAAATACAGGCACTCTATAAAAAGCTTTAAACAGGAAAAAAAAAAAGAGCCTCAGAAGGAAGAGAACAAAGGTTGGTGGAGTACAGAGACAAGCAGGTAGTGAGGCAGTAACCCCCTCGGGGCAGTCGCACCCCGCAGGCAGGGTGGGACCCGCGGGTGCAGCAGCAGTTACTCCCATTTCCAGGCTCTCTGGGGCTTTAACTGGGGATCAAGCCTTGTTTTATGACACAGGAATTACTATAAAAGAATAAGCCTGATTCCTATCAAATATTCTCATTAAAGCATGGACTCATTCTCATCGCTTCATGGAAAAAGTCGTGATCAGGCAAGGTGAGGACAATGAAGCTGGGACCAGGGCAAATAGGAGGTCCTGGACTTGATCACGGAACACGAGCACTGGGCTCTGAAGATTTCCTGGGGAGTCCTGGGGTAGGGACCTAAGAGTTGATGTCCCTGTCATGATCTTCCGCTGTCCCGTTACACTCCAAGAAAATGGCATCGGAGCTTCCTTGTTCAGCAACAAGATGCAGTCATTGTGATTTCTTTTTCCTCATATCCCATTGACCTCACCCTGCAAGCCCCCGTATGCAGCTGGTGAGTGGGTCTGCCGGGCCCTCGGGGTATTTCCTTCCAGCTATCCTAATTAATTCTTTTTGACAGATATCAGGATGCCAATGGACACATCCCGTGACATATCACTGCTCTCTAGTCCAGTGGCTCCTCTCTGTGATCCGAGTGACCCAGCAGTACCTGACATCTAAGTAGGGGAGAGAAGGAAGATCTGCACAGAGCAAACAGCACAGCGCAGGTGATCACCTGACCTGGATTTCTGACGATTCCAGTATGAGAGGGGGCAGGGGTTAACTCAGATCTCCTTTCTTTGTTTCTTGTCTTGTTATTGCTAAATGTATTGGGGCTATTAAAATTTGTTTTGAAAAAATTCCAAACTGGAATTTCCTGTCAAGTTTTCTCCCTTGAATATTTTTCCTTATAGCTGTGTGATTTCCAATTGCTTTTATATTTAGTAATGGTTCCCAGAATTCCTAAGACAATAGAATTTTACCAGAAACAGTTACATGACTAAATGAATCTCACATTAAGGGAATATAGCAGTAGATTAGAATATAGATGTGATTAGAATAACCTTTATTATCAGATGAAGGGCAGTGTAAGACTGACTTTGTGTAGGGCAAGGTTAAGTGACTGAATTAGTTAAGACTCTTTAAAAATACAAATAACAGAAACCCAACTCAAACTACTTAAGCAAAATAGCTGTTTGTTGTCATATGAATCTGCATACTGTTATATGAATCTCACAATTCATACTGTCATATGAATCATGTGGATTGCCATATGAATTCTGTCTGTGAATGGATCTGAACTTCAGGCAGGGCCAGATCCAGGTGCTGAAACAATGCTGTCAGACTCTTACACGCAACATGATCTTCATTTCTCAGTTTGGCTTTCCTCTGAATTAAAAAAAATTTCTTTTTATTCTGCCCTGTTGCAGCAGGCTTCCTTTAACAGCTGGGAGAAAATGGCTATTGGCTGTTCTAGATTGCATGCCCCCAGCTTAGAAATCCTTGTGGGAAGAAAATATCTCTTTGCTAGTGTGTCAATAAATCCATCTTTGGGAAGGATTCTCATTGGCCCTGGTTTTTTCACATGTCCTCCACTGCAATAATTATTCTTTTGTAGGAATAGGATACTTTGATTAGCTGGAATAAATTATATATGCAAACCAGGTGGCCAGGGTGAGGGGTATTTGTCAGAAGGGGAATGGGGGATTAATACCCCAGTGGTTGCACTGAGAGATGGCTAGGAGCATGGCAATTACCTCCCCAAGTTGTCATTTAAGATGTATTTGCTCAGCATCTACTTTGGGCTAGGTAGTGACCAAAGAGATTGAAATGCTGGCTCTCATGCAGTCTATTCTATTGCAATAACTTTCATCCACATTAAAAAGCAGAAACAATTAAATGCAAAGTGTGTCCATCGATGGGATCCGGGATTTTTTTTAAAAAAGCTATAAAGGACATTCTACAGATAATTGGGGAAATTTGCATGTGGAGTGTATATTATTGTTAAATAATTTCTGGAGTATGTTTTATACTTGTGGAAGAATATCCTTGCTCTTAAGAGACACATACTGAAGTATTTAGAACTAAAGGGTCATGCTTCCTGCAACTAATTCTCAAATGGTTCAGCAAAAAATAAAATGTGCTGTGTATTTGTGTATATGTGCTCTTCATCAGCAAATCATTCCTACACCACCTCAGAGAAACATATAATCCAGAGAACATCAGATTTTTATGCAAGCCCTGGTCTAAAGCAAGTCTCTTAGCTCCTTTCTAAACAGACAAACACTTTAGCTCAACCTACATAATATCCTAGAACTTCCCCTCAACCATCATTGTGGGAATTTAGTGAAATCACATTACTTTAATCAAATTAAATCCTGATTATTTTCAAGAAGGACTTCCACATCTGTTTTTACATCATCCCAGGCTCAAAACCAGAGAGGGAACGTCCCATACAAGAGAACTCTTCATTCCAGAGCAAATATACAGGATTTAAAAACTTTATTACTCTGTGAAATAAGCCCCATCCTTTCCTCCAGCAGCAGCTCTCTGTTCTTACTAAGTGCAAAGAGGGTGCCACACCTCTCTGTATTTGTTTCCTATTGCTGCTATAACAAATTACCAACACAGATTTGCTCATAAGTCTGGAGGCCAGAAGTCTAAATGCAAGATATTGGCAGAACTGCATTCCCTCTGGAGGCTGCCGAAGGGAACCATTTCCTGGGCTTTTCCCATTACTAGCAGCCAACTGCATTCCTTAGCTCTCAGTCCTTCCTCACATCACTCCAACCTCTTGCTTCTGTCATCACATCTCCGACTACTCTCTCTGATCTGCCTCTCTCTTATAAGGACTCTTACGATTACATCAGTCTCCTGCACTGTTATGCCTCTGCCCTTTAGACACCACATTCTGAGAAAGACAGTCAAGATCATAATTTCTGCCCCAAATTTACTTTATAACCTGAATCCTCTGACCTTGAGACTAGAGAAAAGACCCCACCCAACACTGCACAGGATCTTTATGACTGATCTTAACCCCTTCTCTCTGTCCTTGAGGCCAGGAGGAGGCACCAACCTCCACCATTTCCAGGAGGTGGTGGACTTCCTAAGAGTGGACCCACCTGTGCACACACAGACCCTGGAAAACCAGATAAACAGGTCTTTTGCCCATCAAGCCACCCTCATCCATTTAAACTCCACTGCAGGGGGAGACAAAGGCTCTTATTTCTCTGCTCCCCCTCCTTCCCCTCCCCACCCAAGGTCCCCTCTGCTTTCCCAGCCTCATTGGTCCCAGCGCCAATCTGGAGGGACAATGCCTGACATTCACGGTTTCCAGGGCCTCTAGGGAGGCCCCAGGGTCCTCTGATTCTTCAGCATCAAGTGAGCACACATCTTGCCCTGGATGACGCTGCCCACTTCTCACAGATGGGCCAGGCTAACATGTTTCTGCCTCTCCACCCTGGCAGTTACACATTCTTTCTCATCACCCCACACACCCCGAAAGGCTGGAAGACGTTTATATGGGAAAGAGCTCACTATCCAGCTACCGTATTTTCCTAGATCTGTCTATGGACAGCAGAGTAATCACTCTGCATTTGTGAGGTCGTTTTCTCAGGGTACATCAGTGAGATGAAATGAGGCCAATCAAGTGAATTTCTTTCTTCTCAGGTGTCAGCTAACCTCTACTCCTCACTTGTCAAGATTGTCATCTGGGCAATGTACAAAAGGAGTAATAGCAAATAGTCTATGAGGTTTTGGTAGATTATAAAGAATTTCATTTCTTATTCATTTAACAAGTATTTATTGAGAAGCTACTATAGGCCAGGACCTCAAAGTTGAGTGGTAATCTAAGCAAATATAACAAACATCATGACCCCACTAGACCACGCAAATTAACATATAGTCACCAGTTGTCTTTTGCAGCTTCTAAAAAAATCATATTTCTAGGCAACAAACATTAATGACTGCTAAAACCCAGAGGTAACAGGATTAAAAGGTGTCATATAGCTGCTGTAACAAATTACTACAAATGTGGTGGCATAACACAGATGTATCATTGCACGGTTCTGGATGTCACAAGTTCAAAATAGGTCTATCAGGGCTAAAATCAAGGTGTCCGCAGAGTTGTATTCCCTCTGGAGGCTCTAGGGGGAGCCACTGGCTCTAGGGGAAGCCACTGGATTCTGAAGGCTGCCTGCATTCCTTGGCTGATGGCCTCCTTCTCCATCTTCAAGCTAGCAATGGTGAGCTAAGTCCTCCTCTTGCTTCAATGTCTCGTCTCTCCACGGCCTCCTTGTAAGGAAAAGGGAAGTTGCATGGCCAGGATCCTCACCTGACCCTAAACTACTTGCCCACCATGCCTGCACTGCTCCCAGGCACATGCTTGTACACGTGTTGGCAAAAAGCTATTATTGACTGTGTTGCTATAAAGAGCTCCGCCCAGTGCTCTGTGCAAGGTAACAGAGAGGCCTGGAGGCAGAGAACAGCTTGCTGCATGCAGACTGCCCTGGAAACAGATTCTTCTTTACTATGTAATATAACAAATGCACAGTCTCCAGGGATTGGGACCTGGACATCTTTAGGAGGCTATAATTCTGCCTGACACAACTTCCAAATCCCTGCTTCCAGACGCCAGGAAAGACCTGGATCCCAGCCTACCATGTAGATGTGCCAGGGCCAAGAGGCTGTGCCTCCACTGGCCCCTGCCCCACCTCCGCACCTGCGCTCTGGTCAAGGTGCTGACCTGGGCCTTTCCTTGAGGCCTCAGCCTCCACTTCATTTCTTCTCAGACAGTAGGCCTCTAGCCCCTCAATCCTCAGGTTCCCTAAGTATCTGGTGTTTCTAAAGATGTCTTCCATTCCAAGTACCAGATTTAGTTTGAAGCAAAGAAAGAAACAAGAATCCAAGTGACCTCCTGTGACCTCAGTCTCCCGCTGACTAACTTATACCTGCCACAAGATGAACTGAAAGCTGGAGGCTGTTCTCTTCCCTACAGCCCCTGCCCACTAAGGGCTGAAGACAGATAGCCTCAGGCCTAACCAATCTCAGGCAAAGGGAGAGGCTCCTCCATGGTTTTCTGAAGAAAGTCTAATAACGTCAAGTTCTTGAGAGACTAAATTAATGTGAAGTTTCTTCCCTTCACACTTCCTTCCCTTCCTCTTCCCTCCAAATCTGTCAGCTGACTGGGGACTAAATCAAAACTGCATCTTAACAATCAACACAGACCGATAGTGTGTTGATCTAATGGCTATCTGTCCTCCACCTGAAGCTCCCAAAACCCATGGTTCATTGGGTGCCAAGTCCTCAGGGTAACAAGATTTACGGGCTTTGGAAACACATCTGAAAATATTTTTGAAGAGCACTCCAATTTTTCTCACATAGAAATATGTGTGAACTGAGGAGGCAGGAAAAGGAGGATTAAGCTGAAGTCCAGTCCAGAAAGTGATTCAACAAGTTTGTAGCAAAGTCCTAAAATAATAAGAGAAACTTCTCTGCAAATGGTGCATCACATGGTCTTCACAAGAGGCCAGACATGGGGTGGGTGGAGGGGAGCGATTTTCGTTACAGCTTATGAGAACAGACCATGAGAGACTATTAGAAACTGTTAGGTCTCTTGTCGCTTTTGTTGACACAAATCGTCTAAGACCCCCAACACAACCCATTGCTGGATCACTAGGCTCCTGAATTCACTTGACTGAATGTACTGTGTACTTGAATTTAAAGCAAGAGAGCTTTCCTTTGAGACATTATGAGGTAACAGGGTTTGGTCTGTTACGAAAAATCCAATTCAAAGTCCCATCTTTCAGGGGCCAAATGATGTCTTTATGTAAAAGGGCTTTCAGCAGAGCTGCACACATTTTAATTATGAGAGAACTGGGGTGGAGTGTGGCGCTATGCCTCTGCTCAAGAGACACAACAAAGGAGGAGCCTTGCTGTGCTGAGGGCCAGAACTTGCAGATGGAAGGCAAAGAAGATACAGACGGATATATAAGCTTCCATGGGAGCAATCTTTTGTGGTGTGTCCCACCCCAAGTTATAGGTTGTGGGAGAACTTGGGGACACTCAGTTCTATTTCAGTTTTAAGGAAGAAAAGGGAGGCGATTTCGGAGGCTTCCACACTGTGGGGTCGGTTTCTGCAGGCTGGTTGCTAAGATGTGACTGGGGTGCTGCCAAGGGGAGGCCCCCAAGGGGTTTTTCACAATTTCTCCCTTCACTTGTTTGTTCCGTTTGTTTTCTTTCTAGTACAATGTGGAATCTGTCACACAGGATTGCTTAAAAGTCCACTGAGCTTACTGCTATGGGGAAATGCCCATGACATGCTGCAAAGTAAAAAAAGCAGCTACATACAGTCTATACTGAATAATTCTCACCTTGTTACAAGCATGTCTCTAGACATGCTTTATATATGTGACTATAATGTTAGAAGGAAATGCACAAAAAATGTTAGTATGCAAGGCTCATCAGTGCTCTTTTTTTTAGGAGAGCAAGGCAGAGATTTTTATTTAGAGGTAAAGCAAGAGGACAGAGCTCCTGGCTCAGGCCAGGAGGGGACAAGAGAGTCCCCTCATCAGTGATCTTTCAACGTGTTTTCACCTAGTTTGTTGTTTTCTCCAATTATTCTACAATCAACATATATTGCCTTTATTATGCTAAAAACAAAGCTTAATTAAAACAAATATCATGTAAGCTTCTTGCTAGGGAGATGAAAGTTTAAATTCCCTCTATCTCCTACTGCTTTGGCATATGATCCTATCCTCTAATGAATTCAAACCAAACCATGCAGAGGAGAAAAGAGGGGATGGAAAGTCTCGATTGGACTCCCGGGGATTCTGGCGACCAAAGTGTCAGGGCAGTTGCAGAGGTCGGCATGTCTTGCTGGCCTTGGAGGGAGTGCACCAGCATTTTGTTGAGAACCTGAGAATCTGGGTTCTTCAGGGGGTGGAGGGAGCTCATCCAAGGCCTTTCTTGGACAGAGAGGTTCCTAATCAGGGTCTGGACGACCCGGGAGATCTGACCATAGGATGGGGAGGCCAAGACCTTGGGATGGACTAGCTGGGCCTCTCGGGTGGCAGGTGTGAAGCAGGGAGAGTGAGGTCACAGCCTGTTTGCCCAGCTCAGCCAGTTCTGTTTGGCAGGTGGGCGTGGAGGACAACATGTGCACCGCAGCTGTGAGCACACAGCGGGCCAGGCAGGGGCGGTTCCCGCAGCTATCTCCCCACCAAGGACGGGCTTTCAGAAGGGTGCCCTGCCGTTCCCTGACACCAGTAGCATGTGATGAAAAGAGCACAAGGGAGGTCAAATTACTAAATTGGAATCTGTTAAGTCCTAGCTGTGTGACCTTGGGACTTAGCTTCCTGAAAGTGTGTCCTTATCTGTAGAATATATAATAAGGAAAAAATATAATAAGGATCTGATTGAGTTATTGTAAGTGTTAAATGAGAACATGTGTATTAAAGACATTTCATATTGTTTCACAAAACACAGGTTCGTTATTCTCAAAATGAGATGGGGGGCCTACCCTTCTGCACCCTTTCTCCACCACAGTGGGACCTGAGAGACAAGAGTCACAGTCCTAAGCCACCTGGACAAAGAAATCCCTGCCCACCTTTGCCATCTCAGCTCCCAGCCTCCCTGACAGGTGCTACCTTCCAGCGAACCCCACACTCGCCACCCCTCTAATGATGATGGTTGTGGCTAACAGTTGTGAAGAAAGTTAAAATGGAAGTTTCAGCTGAAACCCTGAGACAACAGGTAAGAGACACCAATCTGAGTCATGAGATGAACGACCCTGGAGCCCTGGCCCAGGACGTGTGCCAGGAAACTCAAGCTCCCCACCCACAGGGAGAGTGTGAGAAAGCCCTGGGAAGGGGACTGTTGGAGAACCCGCTTGTTTGTGAATCCCACGCTCCCTAAAGAAGAACAGAGGTGGGGTCCACCTTGCTGCCAGTTCAAGAGAGCAGAGCTTTAAGCCTCACTCGGAGAGGAAAGTGAACCCCCTCAGTTTGAGGACAGGAACTAGAAGGCTGGTGCCTGAGTCCGAACGGTGAAGGAAAGCCTGGGAGGCGCTGACGGCGGGAGAAGAGCCCGTGCTGGGAAAGGCCTGCTGCCAGAGTTCGTCGTGTCGGGAGGTTTCCCGGGGATCTGCTCTGCACGGGGTTTGGAAAGACTGTGCGCCTGAGAGCTAGGGTTGGGCCGCTGGGATCTGGGGTGTGCGGAGGGCAGGCTAAAGCTGCTTCTGCCCGAATCAGAGCGACTGCAGGCCCAGCTCCCCAGCGATGGAGCCGGGGCCGCAGGGGCGTCGCCAAGGACCCGGGAGGCGGCAGCAGGAGAGAGGTCAGTCCTAACCATCTGCAGTGCAGAGAGCGCCGGACGCATAGCGCTTTCCTGCTGCCGCCGGGCTCTCTGCACCGCATCCCAGTGAGGTCGGACACAGACACAGCGGGTGCGTGTGGGAGGAGGTGAGCAAGAGAAAGAAAGCCGACCTCACCCCTGCCCCGCCCAGGCAGCCCCCTGGGCAGAGGTGGAAAGGCTGAAGTGTTGACCCATATGGGAGTTCTGAGAATGAAAATGACCTACATCTTAGTGTCTCCTCAGAGTGACCAGGAAAGCTGGGGTTTTCATCCAGATGCACGGGCAGTGGGAGGGAAAACAAAGCTGCTTTGTGATTACACTCCGGGAACTTGGTGATCCAGTGTACCGCGGTACCAATTATGTGTCTGCTGAGCGCCACTGAGCACTTGGCAAGCCCTATTCCAAGCTTTTACTTCTATTAAATCATTTGAATCTTACAACCATATAATGTGTCATCGCCATGTTACTGACGGGGAAATGGAGGCACAGTGACTTGCCCAAAATTCGCAGATTCGCCCTGCAAGCCTTAGCTACCGTGCCCCTCCCTGGGCCATTTCCACGTCTCCAGGATCCCACAGCGACACACCTCTCACGCTGAACTGGGATCGCTCGTTTGGTGCTGGTATCCAGGTATGGGATCCTCTTTGGGGCAAGGGCTTTCATTTCTGTGGGGCAGGACGAAACCTCAGAACACCCCGTTTCCCCCATTTCGGCTCCCGCCTGCCCTGAAGAGAGGTCTGGCTCGGCGAGCTCGCGCTTTGCCTCGGCCCGGCGGGCCTTTGGGTTTTCGCGACGGAGAACTCAGAGCCGCTACAGGGCCGAGCACAAGCGGCTTGAAGGCTGGTCTCGGGAAGAGGTTTCCCACGAGTCTGGGGAGGCATGGGACACCTGCAGGGTGTGAAGAACATGGAGAAGAAAAAGAGGCTATTTTAGGATAAGGACTATAATCCCACTTAGACATATCAAAAATCACATAGACATATTTGCTTGAAATTATATTTTTGGTGGCTAGACTGTGGCTTCTATGGGAGTTTGTTTCATTTGGTTTGTTTCCAACACTGCTCTGAGGCCAAACTGTCCTGGCTTCCCAGTCCAAGGAGTATGTACATTCCTAGAACCTAGGCTGTGACACCCAGGAGGTATTCGGTAAATGACTGAAAGGGAATTGCAGAGGCTCCTGTAATGCACAACCAGCTGCCTGTTCTGAGGAGGCGCTGGCAAAACAGCCACAGAAATAAGCACTGAGGGGGCAGCTTAACCCCAGCTGAAAACCCCAAACCAATGGGTGTGTGGTTCCTGGTTATGGTGTGACAGCTGACGAGAGCCTGGGCTAGCGCTCCGAATGTCAGAGCCTGGCAGAGTGGGTGAGGAAGGTGCTCGCAGCCCCAGACAGAGGGCTCAGCTGACCAACTGCTTCTCCGGGGCTGTGAGTCAGAGGTGAAGGTGGGAGACGGGGCCTCCCACAAGCCTGGCCTTGTCTATCACCTCGACTTGGTTAAAGGGTGTCCTTCCAGCCCCTTCTGATTAACTTCTGCTTACCATTTGCTCCTTTTAGATGACCTTTGATGATATCCACTTTGAAATGGTTTGTCCAGAGGATTTCAAGAGGTCAGCATCTTGTATTCTAGGTATTTTATAAAAGGACCTTTCTTTCTCCATGTGGAGCCCAGCTGGGCAGAGGTATTTTGCTAGAGAAGCCAGCCTTGAAATATCCACCTAACAGGTAATCAATTCAAGACTTTCCTCATTTTTCTCGCATTTCTTTAGGGGGATTTCTCAGACACTCGGGAACAGAAGGCGTTGTGAGAGAGGTTCATGCCCTTTCTGCAGGGAATTCAGTTCAAAGTCTTATCATTGTCAGCCTTGGAAAGAAGGCTAAGAAGAGAGAGTGTCTCTTTACAGCTGGACAGTCGTGGCCTCAAAAATAAGCATGGACTCGCCAGGAATCCCTAACAAGTACCCAAACTGTCACCCACAGATATCTTCAATTTTGTGAGTCTTTAGCACAGTCTTGAAGATAACTCTTAAGAAGCCTCAGTCCACACAAATGTTACTGACTTCAAACTAAATTCATCCTTGTCACATTGCTGGTGCTAAGGAAGAAATGCCTCAAGGCAGAAAAGCTCAGTAAGACAATCTCCAGAGAAGAAACGAGACTCTGAATTTCCCCGCTACAATAATTCCTTCTCTTCTGCACATTTTCAAGAATTCCAGAACCGTGACTTTACTCCTGAGCTAGCAAGGGGAGCCTGGCAAACATAAACAGAGATTATGTTGTAAACAGGCACTTCCCCGACTTTTGCCAAAATGGTTTTAAATGTTTGAAAGAGATGATAAGAAGCAGGGATTTTGTTCTCCAACTTGGTATAATTTCAATGGGAGTTTTATGTCTACTTTTCTGCTGAATGGGGTTCTTCTTAATGCAACATGGTGTCTTCTGAGGCAGAGATTCAACAGGTACCTGCTGAGAGGGCTATTCATAAGTCATGGCGGCCATCCCATGCCTGGGGAGAGCCCCAGCCACCATAAGGGGAATCGTCATCCCCCGGATAATCATATCTGGGGTGTCTTCTTAGTTACATAAGTTACACATACGTTATACAGAGCCAGAAGCACCTGCTGCCCAGAGGGAAGGGGACAATGGGACTGCCTGTGGTCAGTCAGACACAGGGGTCTGAACAATAAATACCAGACGACACATCCAGCAATCTCAAGGGACACAACGAGCCAACTTTCATGTTTCAAAACAGCATGGAAAAGGCAAGTATGACAGCATGCTTCAAAGTGGCGCTCGCAGGAAAGCCAGGGAAGTCCGGGCGAGGCCGCTGGCTCAGCCCGAGGGTGGTAAAGTGTGCGGTCAGGCTGGTGGTGGCACAGCAGGTGTCTGGAGCTCAGCCCTCTGGAGCCAGCCACCCCAGTACAGCAACTGTGCTTGGGGACCATTGGTGAGCACAGACATGTGCCCTAAAGAATGTAAGTAGCCCATGTGGCACACCTTGGCTGGGCGTGGCACTCAAGGAGGATTGGGGCTGTCATCTTTCAAATGACCGCTGAAGCCTGCACAGGGTCAGGCCCAGCCAAGGGACTATCTCAGGGGAGGATCAAACCATGCAAGACACGTCTCCAACAGCGACACCGCGTGGCAGCGAGGAGCAACTGCGGGAGTGTCTGATCAGGCTGGCTTCTCCCTCAGCCTGCAGAAGCCAGACTGAATCCCTTCGGCCTTTTAAAATTAAGGCCCTGGGATCATTAACCTTGTGCCCTAAGCTTGTGAAGCTGCTCATACCAGTTACATTCTCCTCCATCTTTCTCAGAATTGCTATGTGCGTAAGCATGTAAATGGCTTTTAGCTGTACTAATTTATGGGTTATTTGCTCTGAATTTATGGCATCTCAATAAGAATCAGGGCTACCCTCAAATGGCCCCACTTTTAGAGAGGGTCTCATGGCAGTCTGTCTGAGGCAGCCAGTAGCACCGGGATATACCCTGCTAGAACAGGGCAGTTCTTCCTCTGACTAGGGGGAAAAGGACCCACTGTCCCCTGGAACCCACTGGTTGCTAGAATGACCACCTATATGGGCTGAGGTGGAAGAAACTGTGACCCCTTAAGTCTGCTCTTTGGCTGAAGGTTATCATCTTTCTTTCCATGGGGTCTCAGAAGGACTGCAGACACCACTGCAGCATTCTTGTGTCTTACTTGTATGTTGGGAGTCTGTGTTCTCTGTGCAAAGGGGGAAGCTGTTCCTCGTTCACTTGGGACTGGAGCTCAGATTTCAATCAGACGAGCATGAAGACAAATATCACATAACCCTTCTTTCCTAAAGTGGCAGCAAGTACCCAAAGAAGAGATGGAGTGGGCTGGGCTGACTTTTGCTTTCTTATATTTCTTAGTCATGCAGGGAAGACATTTAAAGGTGAATTTTATGTGGGGATAAGGAGGTGTGCATCTGTGCAAATTAAATGGAAATCTATTTGAAGTAAGGTGGAGGTAATGCTCTACCATTTGCCTCCCAGCATCAGGTCACAGACACGCAGCTTGCCACTCCATCTCGGTGTGTCTTGCTCTTACCTCAAAAACGCAGAGCCTGTGCATGCCAGGTCTGGTGTTGACTGTCCCAGAAGACCGTGAGTAAACATATGATTACTCAGACTTTGCACCTGTCTTATCCTGGATTCCCCAGAAAGTAGAGCCTGAGGCAGAGAGCTCATGCTTCAAAACTTTGTTAGGGAATACAATCCCCTAAGGATATGGGAGCAAGACTGAGAGAGAAAAGGTGGGAAGCAGAGAAGGAAGGTGAACCCATTCAAGGAGCCACCACCAAGCTGCCTGCCTGCCTCTACATGATGCCCATGTATGGCTATGGATGCGGACACTCATTCAAAATGTATTTCTTTAACAGTCATTAAACTCCAGGTATTATGCACAAAGCTATAGAGTTGGCCCCTGTCCTACAGAGAATTATATAAATGGCATCTAAAGTCCACCCTTGGTTGTGCAGGAAGGGGAAGAATTTACTCATCAGCTCTTGCCTCCCAGTAGTCCAGGGTTTGCCCCACAGGACATTGACTCCCCCTCCACTTTTGGTTACACATGGTGGGTACCAGGCAAGTCTCATGGAGGCATCAGCAGACATACCCTGAGCAGACAGGAAGAGGTGACCAGTGTGCACATACGCAAAGCATTGCTTGGACCCAAGAGAAGTCAGCTGGAGCCCATGTGCCCTGGCACTGGGACAAGAAACAGCTAAAGCCAAGAGGATCTGAAACACCAGCCATGGGAAGAGTGAGGATGGAATTGTAACAGCTGTCTGCAACTCCAGATCAGGACATCTAGAACTACGTGTCTCAGAAGCAGCCCACACAATGTAGAAGAGCGAGCCAGCCTAAGACCAACAGAAGTGACAGCAAGCATTCACCAAGTCTGAAGTGAATTGGATTTCACAGTTCTCCAGGGTCTTCTTAAAACTTTTTTTTCATGAATTTATGTGATTCATAATCCACACCCTCCACCACTTCAGTACCCAGCACAATCACAAGCCCCTCCTGCTGGGGAGGCAGGCAACAAGGAATGTTCCAAGTTTGCAGCCAGCTGGGTTCAAGTCTCAGATGCGCCCCCTACAGGCTTTGTGTCCATCCACAAGAGCCCTAAACCCCCTCAGCCTCAGTTTCTTCATCTGTAAAAAGGGGAATTATATCAAATAAGATAATTCAGTGTAATGCTTAGCCCACTGTCTGACCCACAATAAATTCTTCATAAATAGAAGCTACTGTGGTTACTATGCCACCAAACTCTGTATGCTTCCAGGATTATCATGTTTCTCAGAGGAAAATTAGAATGATATGACACTCAGAGAGGTTCTAAACCCTTAGCTCTATCATCAGCTGCTTCTATTTTAACTCCCCTGTGAGCAAGTAGAAAACTTGGCAATAGAAAAATGGCCTGAAACAAAAATAAAATCAAGTCGTAAAATTAGCATCCCATTTTTCCATCTTCATTCCAGGGCACAGTGTTCCCCAACCCCCCAGGAGTGAGTCAGTTCTGGCAGAAGAGAAATGAATCCATCCTAAAAGAGAATCTGTTATTCTTTGTCCCACTAATCCTTTTCTTTCAGACTCAGTGTTTCAGCCTCAAGGAGGATGCTTGCAAATGACTCCACAGGCTGATGAAAATGGCGCCATGGGTCTAAGTTTACCTGAGCAGATATACCCTACTCTCTGGCCCTGAATACTCCCACTCGGCCTTGCTTTCTGAGTGCTTGAGACACTTCTCACAGCTTTTATCTTGCTTTCAGTGACAGATAAGTGGCCTCTATCACGCATCACTGATGAGATACCCCCAATGAGTTCATCACTTCATTAGCCCCCAAATGTCTACAGAGCCCCAAATTTATGTCAGGTCCTGCACTGGCCTTGGAGATATGCAGATAAGTCTCTCAGGGAAAACTGCCCAGGTGAGGAAACACATCACAAGACAGCAAGAACAGAGGTTCAGGCATCTGTCCAACAGCTGACCTGCTGAGCACCCATCAAGCCCAAGCACTGCAGACTCAGCGCCTGCCCGCAGGGGGCTTGCGATCTAGAGGGAGAGACTGACAGACAAACGATGATCGCCATACCAGGAGGCTGACGTCAAGCGTGGGAGAACGCGCGAAAATGCCCTTTCTGGGTAGCTCTTCCAGGAATCACACCAAGCCGCACTGTGGCTTGGCCACTCTACACGCAGTGCCCTGGCATGCCTCGACCTTCCTGTCTCTGGGTAGCAGGTCAGACCATTCTTCTCACTAGAATGAGATTTTTGTGTTTATCAAATAAGGCATAGATTTTTTTTTAAGGGTTGATAAGCATTCCTTTATAAGATACTTTCCTGTCTGGCAAAAAATCACCAAGCTGGGTTACCAATATGTCTCAGAGCCCAGGGCCCTAAGAGAAGGAAAATTGTTTTTGCCCCATAAAAGGCCTACTTAACAATTCCCTATTTCTAGCCCCCAAATTCCCAGATGATGACAGTGGGAAAGCCCACTCTCTTCAGTGGAGACCCCTCGGTCCCTGTTAATTTAACAGCCCATTCACGTGGACTTACCTAAAAAATGAATGGCTTCCATCAAACACATATTCAGGATGCTACCTCTTAAATGACTGAAAACTATCAAGAGGGCTGAAATGATCTTTTCCCTATCTTTGCCACTCCTAAAAAGAGCTACCATTATATTCCACTTTCCCCCAGAGGGCTCTGAAAGAAAGATGCTTCTCCCTAGCACATGGCTGAGGACAGGGAGATTCCCAAAGGAGCAGCAGGACCATTTCACTGGGACACTGGGACAACTTGCTTCACCCACACTTTCTTGCCTTCAAGATCAGCTAAAATCCCATCTCTGTTCAGCCTTTTCATGCCCACTCCTCATTTGGCATCATCTTTTTCACATGCCACCCATCACACTTGCTCTGGCACCTGATGGCCATCTAACACTCAAACAAAGTAATTCACCCCACAGACATCCTACACATCAACTTGGTGTCAAACACTGGGATAGGAGCTAGGAATACAAAGATAAATGTGTCTGGGACAGCCAGCTGATCATGGAATTTTGTGCCCCCCTTCATAAAGTTGTCATGGAGAACCGGATTTCAACCAGAAGCTATGTCTCCCAGTGCCCCTTGCATTTAGCTGGGGCCATGTGACCACTTCTCAACAATGGAAAATGAGCAGAAGTAGTGTGTATCATTTCTGAGCCAAAGTGTTAAGAAGTCTGGCTTCCTTGCCCTCTCCTTCCTCAATCACTGGTTGGCTACAGAGGACTCTCAAGCCATAAGGCGAGGAAAAGCCACAGAATGAAAGAAGCCAGAGTCCCTGAATTATCTTGAAGAGGTAAACCACCCATCGATCAGGAATATCTGCACTGGCCCATTATGTGATTGGGAAATGTATTTCTACTGTGTTAAGCTACTAAAACACAGAGGATTATTTGTTACAGCAGCTAGCATTATTCTAATTTTACAATGAATAAGACAGTCTCTGTCCCTAAGATAGTAATATACCAGAACATTTAGACTTGTATTTTAGAAACTTTCTAGCAACAGGATGGAGAATAGACTGAAATAGATCACTTCAGAAAGAAGACTGGTATATAATTATTTTTAATGCATGTTTATTTATATTTTATATGCATCAGCTATTACTTTTATTTTTGCAGGCTCACCCTTTATTCCCCTTCTTCTAACAACACTCTAATTTTCCTTGATCCATGTAGTTTAAGTGGGGCTGATTCACCATAGTTCTAAAGATCGTCTTGGACAATCAGAACCAATCACATCTACACTGGGACTTTATCTAGAAGAGTGAAAGGAAGACATTCTCTTTCTTTGTTGGGGTACTGAGAGATAAATGTGAGACTAAAGCACAAGGCAGCCATCTCATCTCCATCGGGAGAAATTGCTGAGAGTGGAATGGATGAGGAAGGGGTTAGAACAGCTGGACTGTGATCCATTTCTCTCCCAACTAATAGAGAGACTCCCTGGGGGAGAGAAGGCTAGTAACCTGGCCTAATCTCTTTGTAAATGTGCTGAAAACTGGCCTTCTGATAATTAGTTAAATTTTAAAGAAGGGAAGTCCTTATCTATGGAATGCTCTTGGTGGAGGTCCCTCGTTCGGGGTGCTTATGGTAAACAGCTTTAGAATCTATGCATATGAAGCACAGCTCCCTGGAAAATGTCGCATAAGCTCAGAAAAAATCTTGCTATAAAACGGAGATGTCCATAACATAAACACTCCCTGCCACATTAGATGAGTGCAAACATTACTTAAAGACCTCATCTTATCATTCTGAGCCACAGAGTATGTCTTACACAGGAAGCAAGGACCCAGGGAGCAACAAGGGGTGTCCCACACATCTCTTACCTGTTTCTGTGTAACAGATTCCCTCAAAATTTAGTATTTTAAAACAACATCACTTATTATCTCTCATGTTCTCTGAGGGTTAGGAATTTGGGAAGTGCATAGCAGGATCAAGATGTCTTGCTCCATAATGTATGGGATGAGGGGGTATAGCAGACAGGACTTGAAAACTGGAGTTGACTAAGTCGCTGGAGCTGGAATTACTGGCAGCCCCACTCACTCACATGTCTAAAAATTGGTGCTGCTGGGGGCTCAGCTGGTCCTGAGGCTGGAGTTCCCTACTACACTGCCCCTCCATGGTTTGCTCAGCTTCCTCAGGGCATGGTGGCTGGGTTTCAACAGAGAGCATCTCAGAAGGAACAGGCAGAAGCCATATCACCTTTTATGACCTAGACTCAAAAGTCATTGTAACTCCAGGGAAAGGAAATCCTGGAGCAAATATACTTCTAAAACCGAAATCAGTAAAAGGGAGAAATAGAGTTTAAAACCCATTTATTGCTTACAAACTGCAGTCTGGGGCCATCTCTTTCCTTCTCTGCCAGAAGCAAGCCAGCCCTCCCCCTAACCTCTCAGGATCAGATAAATCTTTGGTAGCCCAAGTGATTACCCATTGGCATGGAGATGAACTACCTTTCTCCACCTCTGAGGAATGCCTGTTGATATGCAGATGCACTAAAGCCAGGCAAGATATTCTGGAAATACTACAATTTTACCCACAGGCCACCCCTCCGGAAATCTCGCCTTACAATCGACTTGTTCTCCCTTTTCCACAGTGGTTCCTGGGCAAGAAAACTGGAGCATTGTGACCAAACTAATGACATACAATAGCAACAGCAATAAAATCATGATAATCCTTAGCCAGAGGATTCAGCTAGGTTCAAAGTCCTATGCAGATTAAGTCCAAAGCTCATCCATTCCAGCAGGCAGTAGCTTAAGAGGTAGAGTTCAGGGCAATCATCATGTGGCAGCTGCAGCCAGGGGTCGCATCTAGGCCACAAGGAATGTAGAAGAAAATAACCGTGATCTTTGGGGGCCACTCTGCTGTTACCCTAGGAATATACACGAGGCCAGCTTCCAGGCCTTTTCCCCAAGGTGCCAGAAGGATCAGCCATCACCAGTCCATGTGTTGAAATGTCCAGGGCCACATCCATTCAACAGTGTCTCCAGGGCTTCATGCAGTGGGGCTGGCAGCAGGATGTTGCCCTGCTGGCCATATCCTGGCTTCAATAACTCTTCTTTGGTTTGCACATACAGCTGTATAGGAGAGGCAGCAAGGTGTGCTAGCATGTCCACAGGGCTCAAGGCTCCTTTATGTGGCTTGTCATTTAAGCACCGTAGCACTGTCCATAGGTGAACTGACCAGCCCTGTAGACTATTGGTGCCCGACTTCAGGCCAGATTTCAACAATTCAACAAACCGTTGTATCTCTCTATCATGCCTGCCCCAGTAGAGTTATATGGTATATGAAATTTCTACTTTATTCTTAATTGCTGCACCCATCCTTGCAATGCATGTCCAGTAAAGTAGGTGCCTTGATTGCTCTCAATCACCTGCAGCTGCCCATAGACTGCAAAGAGATGCTCTAGGCCTCTCTTGGTGGTTTGCTGATCTACACAATGTGCAGGAAGGGCAACCAAGAGTCCAGTAGCAGTGTCCACACAAGTCATGGCCTGCCGATATCCTTCTGATATGGGCAGAGGCCCAGCATAGTCTATCTGCCACCTGAGGAGGGCTATCAGCCCCCTTCCTACTGTCCCGTGTTGCTGTGGGACTCGGTGGAAGTCCCTCTCAGAGCACACACGGCACTCCTCTCCACGGGCTCGGGGTCTCTCCTCGGCCTTCCTGGCCCACAGTGCTCCAGCTGGCAGCAGGAGCAGCCTTTGGCTTGGGCCACGGGCCAGAGTCGTCCCCGCTAGCAGTAGTGGTGGCGCCTCCATGACTGCACGAGTGCAGACGCACGTCCCTTGGTGCGAGTGCCACTTTTCCCCATCATCTCTAGAGGCAGCCCTCCCAAAGGTCACACCCATTATGACAGATTTCAGGTTCAGAGATTCTGCTGACTACACCAGATGTAACTCTGGGGAAAGGAAATCCCGGGGCAAAAATACCTCTAAAACCGAAATCAGTCAAAGGGAAAAATAAAGTTTAAAACACATTTATTGCTTACAAACTGCAGTCCAGAGCCATCTCTTTCCTACTCTGCTAGAAGCAAACCAGCCCTCCCCCTAACCTCTCAGGTTCAGATAATCCCTTGGTAGCCCAAGTGATTACCCACTGATATGGAGATGAACTTTTTTCTCCACCCCTGAGGAACGCCTATTGATATGCAGATGCACTAAAGCCAGGCGAGATTGTCTGGAAATATTACAATTTTACTCACAGTTGTAGAGCACCACTTTGCCATATTCACAATCCCACCCAGATACAATGGAAGGGAACCTAGACCCCACCTCTTGAGGGGAGGAGTGACAAAGTCACATGATGTGGGATGGGAGATTCTGTAGTAGCCTTCCGGGAAAAGTGCAGTCTGCCTCACACTGCCTTGTCTAGGCTGGTTGATTACTTACATTTTTTAAATCACTAGTAAAGATTACTCATAGAGGTAAAATCTCTGATCTGACCAAGGAAATCAGAGCTAAGAGGTGATGAACCAGGAAGAGCCATGCTGACCGTGTTTGTGCTCCTATTTAGCTATATTTGAAGCCAAAATCATTCTTCTGCAGCCCAACTGCACAAGCCAAAAATGGCTTCCTTTTCACTTAAGCTGGTTTGATTTGAGGTTTTTTTTCACTAGTAATCAAAGGATTTCAAAATAACATAGTATGTGTATATTATTTACTACCTTTTTCAGTGGCATTTCGGGCTTCTTATAAAAATACATACATACTATTCTGCAAGATAAAAATGTTTTTTAAAAACTGAGGAAATTAGAACCAAGAGTAAACAACAGTAGAGAAAAACTTAAGTAAACTAAGTATGGGGTTAAAGCTCATAATTCCAGCTGGGAGATCATGAACACTTAGTGGAAAGAGGAGAGACCAGCTAAAAACCTACCAAAATAATCCAGGTGAGGGTGAGAAGCGAGATGAGTGAGTGGGTCCAATAGGGTTTGTTAACTGACTCAACGTGAAGGAAAAAGGAAAGAGCAGAACACAGTAGAAGTCCAAGAAGGTTCCTATGTTTCTGGCTTAGGGGATTGACATACAGAAGTACAACTCATCTAGATGCAGACATCTCAATGAAGAACAAGTTTTAAGGGGATTACCTGGAGGTAAGGAGTTCTTTCTGGACATGTTGAGTATGGGGTACCATGGGCATGCAAACAGAGATGCATATGGACAGTTGTTTTTCTAGGATATCAAGTGAGGCATAGCTCTGAACTAGACATACAGATTCAGTTCACAATAAATTTTTTTTTAGATTCATTTAATGGGGACAGGGCACTGTGCTAATTACTAGAGATAAATGGATAAGCACAATAGGCAAGATGTCTGTCCTCTGGGAGCTGACATTCCATCAAGAGTCAGCAGCAGATAAATGATGGTTGAGGCTGTAGATGTGAGGGATGTCACCAGGAACATGGTCTTGAGCCAACTGAGGAAAGGGTCACAGGAAGGAGACTGAGCAGGATGGTCAGAGAGGGTGGGAGAAAAGCCACAAGGATGTTTTGAAAGCGCCCAGGAGAAGGAATGTAGACTGTGTATGAAAGTACTTAATAAACACTACGTAAACGTTTTATTATTATCATTTTTGGCCCCCATCTCTCTCTGCCTTTTCTAAGATCATTTTTTGGCTATTTGCCTTCCTTAAGTTTCTTGAGGGCTGGGACATTTTTCCTCGGTACTCCTGAGTAGCCTGGCTAGTTACTGTCTTGTACCAGTCAGTGTTTGTGGAAGTCCTCATGTCTATGACTTAGCATGTCTGTGAATCAGCGTGGACCTGCATGTGCACACACATGCACCTGTGGCCACGTCTGGTCCCCCTACAGTTAGGGAGGTGCCCAAGGGCTGTGGTTCTTTGTCACTGATCCCCAGTTAGTCTCTAACATAGTAAGTCGCTCAGTACGCATCAAAGTGGATTTTCTCTCCTGTTTCAGTGGCTAAGCATTCATGTATGATCTCTGAGCAGGAATGTACTGCCTGTAGGGAAACAATTTGTTTTCTTCTCTTTGATCCCTGTTGTTCCTTTGCACAATGTGTTCTCACTGGACTGTTTTTATTCCAGTGTTGGAATCAAGTTTCCAAGGTTATTAAGCAGGCACTTAACCTAACCAAGCCCAAAACAAACCAGGTCTGCTGAGATCTGAAAAGGCAGTCAGAGCAGCACAGAACTCAGAGCCAGAAGGGACACAGAGATTATCTAGGGATGGCATGAGTCCAGACTAGCCTTCTTTCTTACAAGCAAGGGAACAAATACCAAGAATTTCCAAAATTTGCCCAAGGACACAGCTAGTTAATGGCAGGGCTGGGATTAGTACAGTTTCCAAACTCCCAAGCCTTTGACCCAAGTTTTCCTCTTAAACTAAGTTTTATCTATAAGTCTAGAGTACTGTAGGATGAATAATGCTGCAGAGGGGTGGCTGACAGCCTGGCTGCTGGGATGGGCACAAATGGTCACCAAGGCAGTCCATAGTACTCCATCTTTTCTTTCCATGACATAAATAGTACTATTTATTTGTGAACAGCTGGAATTTTCTCCAGACAAATCTTATACTCTTTCTCCAAGACTTTCATACTACCACCTTTCCTTAATTGGCTGTCACTTTAGAATGGCAGGATAAGGAAAAATACCATTAACAAATGCAAAAGAGCAAAAAACTTTAAAATGGACACTCTTTCTCATTTACATCCCACCTGACATCCTAATCATCTATTGGCAACATTATAATCCTCTCCAGTGGCCACTGACTGTGGTGTTACAGAGGATTGGAACTCTAGAGTAAGCAGTAGAAGGAGAGGAAAGGTCTTGCTTCCATATTATGTTTCTGGCAAATTTATTTTAAAGAGGGCACAAAATAGAACACCCATTTTATTCTGATATTTAATAATAAAATAATAATAATGGTTAATATCTCTTGATGTCATTTGGTGAGTACTTCATATGTGATCCTAAGTAATGTTTGCAATTTTCCTTCAAAAGAGAAATTATTCACAATTCACCAAAATGGAAAAGCAGATTTTAAAAGCTTAAGTAAATTGCTCAGCCCTGTTACAGACGAGTAGAACCGACATTTCCTGTAAGAGAACTGAAGGATTAAATGAGATGGTCAAAATAACAAATAAGATATGGATAAATTCCATAGCCTCATAGCTTCTCAAAGAAACCACAAAGGACAGATAAAGTTATCATCCCTTGTACAGATGAAGCTCCCAAAACCTGGAGAAGTCACGGAACTTTCCCAAATTCCCAGAGCTAGTCAGAGCAGAGGAGTCCACTCTTCCCACCCTATTCACCCAGCAGCACGCTGCCCTGCAAGAGAATGTCAGTCATTACTGAGCGTCTGTTAGACACCAGGGGCTGCTCTGGACACATCACTTATCTCACTGAATCTTTGCAACAATCTCTTAAGGCAGTTACTATACCCCTGCATTATAAATAAGGAAACCCAGACCAAGAGAAATGTCTAATTAAAATACACCAGTTCCTAAATGCGCGCCCAGTTTCCCTGTGCCAGTTTATCCCCCTTGACTATATCAAATTATGCACAGAAAAACTGACTCTGACTTATCATGGTCTGTGAATCGGTGTGGACATGCATGTGCGCACACACTCACGCACTTGCCTACATCATCAGACAAATAAGGGTTCCACCTACCTACCACTGGCTTCGGATTAACACCACTTGATTCATTCCATCAAAATCACCGTATTATAAAAGAGAATGCTAATGTCCACCAATATATACACACTTTGCCCTCCATATGACCTTGCCCCTGTAGCAGTCACCAGTGGAATGTGAGAAGTGGCATAGAAGTGGTTCTGGCCTGAGCCAGAACAGTGCACAGGTGTGTCTCCTTCCTTGGCTGGATGTTGATATGGAAGCAGCCAAGCTTCAATTATTCAGGTGAGGGCAACACTCAGAGAGATGGTGGGGAAGTGAAATGGAAGAAATGGAAATCTTTGAATGACTCTATGGAGCAGGTCCACCTGCCAACCTGGGATGTTTACCTCATATTAGGTTCTAAGAAAGAAAGAAAATTCTATCTTCTTGAAGTCACCAAATGCTTGAGCAATAATTAATCTATTGTTTTAAGCCACTAAGGTATATCGTTACACAGCAGTAGCTGCTGATATACATAGCATATAGAACATCTCTCATCAGGCCTTTTTAGGGTTCTAGCAAGAGGAAGTGACTGGCTTGTTTAAGCAGGAAATAATTTATTGAGAGGATATTGCTGACAGAATCAAGAGAAGCCTAGAGAGGCAGCCTCAGGAAAATAGGCAGGAAAGGGGGAAGTTAGGCAGCTGAACCCATGGCTTAAAATTACACCCCAGGAACCACCTAGAGAGATCACCCCTGTGGCGACTGCTGGACACTGACTGGACACCAGAGCTGGCCCTGGGGACTGGGTACCACTGGTGTCACTGTGGCCACCACTGCCCTGAAATCCATTATTGCTTCTGCCAGAAGACATTCCCCACCATCCTTGCTTCCTTGCTTCTCTTGTTCCAGAATCAAAGGTCCAGACGAGATCATCAGATTGGCCATACCTACTTTAAGTACCCATGCCTTGCCTTCCTGGGAAGAGGGCATATATTTGGCTTTTTCAGCAACTCTTGCTCCATATGACTCCTATAGGAAAGAGATTCAGAAGTTGGGCAGGCAAAAACAACTAAAAGCTGCAAATTGTTCTCCCAGAAGAAAAATGCTTCTAGAGCAATGTGCGTCTACGGAAAGTCTTAAGTCTGAGAAGTGCTTTCGGGTGGCTCCTTCCACCTCCACTTTCATTATAGTCAACCTCAGGGCTTGTCTTAAGTAGGACTCTCAGTTCCAAGTAACAGGAACTTAATTAAACCTATGTTTTTTAAAAGGAGGGGAGTTATTAGCTCAAATAAATAACAATTACAGACATGTTTGGATTCAAGGCCTGAATGATGTCACTGGGATGCCTTCTCTTTCCATTTCTGTTCTGCTGTCCTGGAAGGGCCTCCATTATCACTAAAGACCTCCCTGGCATGGTGGTAAGATACATGCTCCTGAGGCATGCATCCCATCTTCTCAGTGCACCTAGATGTAAAAAAGCGTTTCCTTCCCCACAGTTCAGAGAAGTTCTGGAATTGCATCTCACCTGGCTCTAATTGGTCCATGTCCATTGCTGAACCAACCAGTGTAGGCAGGTAGACAGGGGTCACATTCCCACACTCAAAGTCAGCTCCACCCAAACCATAGGGCCAGTGAGTACAGGAATGCAAGTTTCTCAAGGAAAATCAGGATGCGGCTACCCGAGGGCACAGCAAAGGAAACAGATGTCCATATGAGGGTCAGATTGGCAGCTGAGCCTAGGACCCCAGAGGTTATTAAAAAGTCACCATACCATGCAAACTAAGTAAAGGAGTCCCCCAAAGTCTGAGCTCTACCTCCCATCTCCTGTGAAGCTCGGCTCTGCACCATAACACTGACCTGAATGTTCACCTAATAGTAGAACAAGGGTTCTCGACCTCGACACTGTTGACAGTTGGGCCAAGGGCTCTTTGCTGTGAGAGGTCTGCTGGAGGCAATGTAGGGTGTTTAGCGGCCTCCCTGGTCTCAACTCACTAGATTCCACTGCCAGCCCCATTTTTAACTGTGAAACTAAAAATGTCTCCACACATGGCTAAATATCCCTTGGGGGACACAATCACTCCCCCAGATAAAAACCGCCATACTAGAAGACGTGAGACCAGAAAAGAAGGGTTCTAAATATTGACCGGGAAGGACCAACGCAAGTCCTCTGGTCCAGCTGGGTCTCTCTGCTGCCCGCGGCCTGCAAAGTTGGAATCCTGGGCAAGAGGGCTGCGTTACTGACCCTCGGTGCCAGAGCCAGAGACCTTCCAGGCCTGCTCCGAAGCTTTGCTCAGGGCTAACCTCAGAGGTGCCGGGGTCCCTCCTCTCCTTCAATTTAAATGTAATTACAGGTCTTACCACTTACTGAGTGCCTACTGCATGCAAGGCACCCTGGGTGCTTGCAAGCATTTTCTCACTTAATCATGACATCAACACTCCAATACAGATGTTAGCTTCATTTTACAAAGGAGGACACTGAAGCTCTGAGACATTAACTACCCCCATATTATACCGAACCATGTCTGTCAGACTCCAGAGTCCTCAGCTTTTTAATATGTCCCGCATCCTCCCTGCATTTCCACTTCTGATGGCTTTTTGCATCCAAGCTACCATAATGTACAATTTCTATTCCAGTTCCCTTTTCTTTAAGATCTTATTTTATATTTTCTCTCATTCTTCTCCCTGTGCTTCTCGTTTCTATTCTGAGTTTTATCTCTTTATCTCTGCAGGTCTAAAATAACAAAGCAACCAATTACAATATAACTATTGCTCACTCTCACATGAATGACCATATTTTGCTATTTCTCTTAGAAATTCGGTCATTTTAGAAATTTGTTTCATGATTTCATTTAGAATTAGGGGTGGGGGTAAGGGTTCAGGCCACTTAGCCTGGATTTAAATTTATCATTTTAGAGACCTCATAGCATGATGGAAGGGCATATGCTTGGGACTCAGAAGATCTGGGTTTTCATTTCGGCCCTGCTACAAACTGCTATGTGACCTTGGGGAAATGATATAACGTCTCTGAGTCTCATTTTCTCAATAAAATTGGAGGCCTGGACTTACACAAGTACTCTCCTAGCAATCTGATGACGGCACTAACTCTAAAGTTAATTCCATGACCACTTGAAAAGTCTGAAATATTGAGAGTAGGTTTCAAATAAGTTGCAAGTGCTGCTTTGCAGGGAGGTGGCCCGAGAGAGGGCCTCTGCGCGAGCAACAGCTCACAGCTGACTTCAGATGTGCTCTCTTGAGGACAAGGAAGGGGGCAGGGCTGTGTCACCTGAGTCTTGATATAAAGGTCAATTAAAAATGCATGCCCTGGCTGAAGGAGGACACCCAGGGAATTAGTGATGGCCCTTGGATGTCTGCGTTGCACCCGTGACAGGATCTGTACAAGAGGCAGGAGGTGGGCGTGGAGTGAGGCTCTGCTGAGGACAGGCGTAAACGGAGAGCTCAGAAGGCTCTGGTCACCTGGTTCTGGGTGCAGCCGTGGCCAGAAGGAGCCTGCCTCCCAGTGTGAGGTGAACGTTATGCATCTAGCAGGAGAAGCAGGCAAGCACTGTGCTTCTCACACCACCACAGCGCCCCCAGGCCACCCCCTGCACCTTCCACCTCACCTCCTGACTGAACAGAAAACAGTTACTCCCTGGTTGGAAATGGAAGCCCCAGAGCAAGAGGGGGACACTTCAGAGATGACAGAGTAGCCTGAACCCCCTCCTGGGAGCCAGTGACCTCAGAAGGCAGGAGGGAGCTTGAAGAGGGGGCTGCCACCTTCCTCCTTCCCCCTCGCTCTCCCGAGCACGGCTGCTGTCAAACTGTTTTTTCTGAGACCTTAGAGGAAGTCTCCAATGAATCCTCACAGCTTAAGAATTGGAAAACCACCAGAGATGGGAGAAACCACCTGAGTTTTGTGGTAAAGATGGTGAGAGAGTTAGAGAAGAAAACTCCTGGGGAGAGGCCAGGGAAAGGAGCTTCTTCCCGTCTCTGCCCACTCTATATGCCATGAGCCATGTGCCATGGGCTGTGGACCATGGACCATGGACTGCATCTGTAGGGGGAGAGCCCAGAGGATGCTGGGAAACCACTGAGGTCCTCCACTGCTCCTCAGGTCCTAGGCCGAGTAGGTAAGGACATGCTTCTGCCCTGGTCATATGCATAGGATAATAGGTCCGTCCCAAGCAGTGGAGAGCAGAGACTTCACAGAATGATTTAGCATGGGAGGAGTGATAAAAGGAATGTCAGGTGGCTCCAGGTGGGCAAGGTGTCTAGGCGATGCTCGCACCAAAGTTTGAAGGGGGACACATCCAACCAGCAGGTAGGGGGCTTGGAGCTCAGGGGTCACGAATTTGGGATCATCAGTTAGCAGGACTTGATGCTTAGAGTTCATACAGCAAAAGTGTGGAGGCTGAGAAGCTGGATAACAAAAAGTGTCATCTTAAAATGTCCTTTGTTGAAATGCTGTGTTTCCTCTGCTGGGTCACTTTTGGGTTATTAGGAAGTGCCGGGGTGATGATTAGCTCATATAAACTATGCAAAAACTTTAAAACTGCAATTAGAAGAGCAGTCAGCAGCCACTTCTCAGCATCTTCCAAGGTTGTGCCCATAGCATGTGCTGAGCAGGGTGCCCTGAGTCCTCTGGGCCCACTGGACGCTCCTCTGGGCCCACTGGACGCTCCTCTGACCACTCGACACGTTCCTCCTCTAGTTCACCCAGAGACGGCAGGACTTTCCACAGCCCAGTTTACCCTTGTACCCTAAGAGCTGGAACTGTCTCTGGAACGTGGATGATGCTCAATGAATATTTGATGGGTGAATGAATGAATAATTCAACCATCAATCTTTCTACTAAAGAGTAGACCCCTTTTTAAAAGTCATTTCTATATCCAAAGCCTATTATCAGTGCCTGACACACAGTAGGTACTGAATAAATGTGTTCAAATGGGGCAAAAGTTTTCCCTACCAACAGCAAGCAATGTTGCTCTCTGGCTGCCCTGGGAATCATTTGCTTCCACCCAACACCTCCCACACCACCCCTGCATCCCTCACCTAAAATTTAGATGAATTTCTGAGCTGTTCTCTAGACAAGCAGTACATTCACTTCACTTCTTTCTCCTCTAAAAAACATGTGCGCAAATCATTTCTCTTGGCTAAAGGTCAAGCCAGGCAAATTTCTAACTCTAACAGCAGAAAAATAAACATAGGCTATAGTAAGGCATAGCTTGAAGAAGAAAATGTCTACCTGTTTTAGTTCATTTGAAAAACTTATTTTATAAGAAACTGTCCTTGCAGGATTCTAAATGAGAACTTCCAGACCTCCCAGGCACTCTCTGGTGACGCTGAACCACCCCCCTCAATCCCCTTGGGGGCACAGCCAGCCAGAAGCACCTTCCCTGCCACATGGGCATAATAGACATAATGACTACCCTCAGGGTGAGGACAGACACACTGTCATTCAAAATGTTGTGTAATCTTCCTTTTTTGTTTTTGCCTGTGGCAAATTAAGATCATTTCCCTCTCTTGAAAGGATTCAGCTGTCCTGTTCCTTTGTCTTCCCCTCTCCCTGCCCTCCCCTCCCCTTCCCCCTGCCATTCCACTCTGCTGTTCCCCCCACCCCTCCACTCTTCAGCTCGCCCTCCATTCCCACACCCATTAGCCATTGACTCACCTCCCTGTTTTTCTCTGGGATCTGACCAGAAGCATCCCCCTTTCCCTTTTAATTTAGAGTTGCACCATCTCTGGCGAGGTCACTAACCTTTATTGAGAAGGCTGGAATTCCTTACCCATCACCACCCATGGCACAGGGCTGCCCAACTCTCCTGTCTTGGAATTTGGTCTGAAGAAAGCATTACTGCCATTGTGCAGGCTTCCAGTAGGAAACCTGTTTGTCCCACAGAATTCTTGGCTGTGGTTTTTTGGTGCAGCTGGGAACTGAACTTGAACTGGCTGTGTTTAAAGCCAATCCAGCAGAGGTAATGCTTGGGGCCAAAGGTAAACTTTTGCTGCAAGTAAACGCCAACTCTGAAAGGGGTGGGGGGCAGTCAGGAGCCGGAGCAGCAAGCCCAAATGTTAATAAAAAACTAAACGCAATTATAAAATTATTAATTTCCTAGGGCTGCAATTACTACGAATCACCACAAATGGGGTGGCGTAAAAGAACCAAAACTTATTCTCTCAAGAGTTCTGGAGTCTTGAAGTCTAAAATCAAGGTGTCGGCAGGCCCTGCTCCCTCTGCAGCTTGTAGTGCGGGAACACTGCCTCGCCCCTTCTGAGCTTCTCACGGCTCGCAGCAGTCCTTGGTGTTCTCTGCCTTGTACACGCATGGCGCCCATCTCTGCCACCCTTTTCTCATGACCTCTTCCCACTGTGTATGTGTATTTCCTCCTCTGTGTGTTCTAAGGGCACCATTCATTGGGTTAGGATCCACTTGAATCCAGTATGATCTCATCTGAACTAATTACATGTGCAAAGACTATTCCAAATCTGAAGTTCCAAGTGGACGTGAATTTTGGGGGAGATAGTTTTGATGCCGGGGTTCTTATTCACGAAGCCGAAGAATGAGCTTCACAAACACTCAAGGTAGAAGAGCAAGGGACAGGCTTTTATTTAGAAATAAAGTGAGAGGACAGAGCTCCTGGCTCATGCCAGGAGGGGACAAGAGAGTCCGGGTTGTTGCACTGTCTAGGGGTTTTATGAACAGTTGAGGATTTTGGGAAACATGAAAAAAAGCTTAGGGGTGTGGACTTACTAAGTGGTCCCTGAATATTTAGAATTAACTTAACACAAGCAACTTCCTGCTCTGATGATTTCTCCCTGAGATACCAGCATCTTGGTCTGGAAGCATATGAAACAAGGCCACCTGCCCAGCCCCCAAGGTGGGCTGAGGTATTGTTTGCCAAAGAGTAAGTTAAGAATTTCTAAGTCCTTAACTTCTTGGGTATTAAAATGCATCTTATCTTTAAGGTGGAATCTTTCTTGCCTTTTACTATGTTGTTTATGCCTGGGCTCACTTGCTAAATCCGTTGCCCAGTTTGCAAAACCACCCCATCAGATCTGGAGGAAAGACAGCACAGAGGCCTGGGCCTTTTAGCATGCTAAAGTGACTCTTACACATGATTACAAATGATTAGCATAATAAAAACATGTGCTACTCTTCTTTATCTGGGGAACGTTAGCTGATTTTACTGAAGAATGACCCTAAAGCTTAATGTTTAACACAGAGTTCTGGTAGGGGGTTTCTTTGCATGTAGTTACAGTGCTCTGACTGCAAATACCTTGCTTTGCTTTTTACAGAAGCCCTCACCCTACTCTGACCACACCCACGTCTCTGTCTCACTTTCAATCCAGGTCATTATTTAGAAGACATAGGAAGATAGGTCTTTAAAATATTTTCCCTGGATTTTATCATATTCTCTTGCATATCTTTAAAGTATCATCCAGAGGAGAAGGAAAGCAATGAAAGAATATATTTTGGTTTGTGGGGGAGGGGTATAAATCTCAAAGAGTTCCCACAAAGCTAATTTAAATTTAGGGGCTTCAAGAAAAAAAAAATTTTCAAAACAATCCTCTTTAATGTTTGTTTCAGCTCAGTGTACACATGTCCTCATCGACAAAGGACGCTTTCCTCCAGTTCCGCCCTCTCCTCCCCCCAGATCAGGGGTTCCTTAGGGGGCCTACTTTGTTGGGAAGAGAGGGACGAATGGGAAGAACACTGAAAATCTCGAGGGGCTGAAGTATGGAAGAAAGATCCCTTAGTGCTTTCAAAGCCTTATTTTAGAATGAACTAAAACTTATTTGTATACTCTGTATGAGCTTTTCTTAAAATGAAGTCAATTAATATTCAGTAACTAGAATGAAGGTTGCCTTCCTATTAACTTAAATTTCCAGTTACTGTGTCCACAAGATCATAGGGAAAGCAGGCAAGTCAATTAGCAAGACACTTCAGGTCCCAAACTTGATTTCAAAAACAAAAACATTAAAAAAAACTAAACCAATTTTTTTTAAAGGCCCTGGCCTCCACCACAAATTATTTTTGTCTCCTCCCCCACTCCCCACTGGGGACATTTGGGTGTCCTCACTAGGAGGGGTGCCACTGGCATCTAGAGACCAGAGATGCTGCTAAACATCACAATGCCATTCACAGCAAAGAAGGATCCAGACCAAAACATGAAACAATGCCAAGTTTGAGAAGCCCTGGTCTAGCTCATAGGAAATCTTTCAAAACCCACTTTGATCATGTTTCTCTCCTGCTCAAAGGGCTGCTTATTATCTTTGAGAATTCAAGCTCCTTGGCCTTTAACACCTTCCAGAACTTTCCCAAGGCTGCCTTTCCAGCCCTCTCTCTCCCTATTCCCAATATGAAGCCTTCAAACACACCACCCTGGGCCTGCACGTACATTCTCAAGCCCCTCACAGCTCACTCGACTTTGAAAATGTTTCCCCCTCTCAGACTTGAAACTTTCCTGTCATTCAAGGATCAGCTCCAATTCCACCCCTTCCAGAAACTCTCTGGGACCCCCTCCTCTCGGCTTCTCTTACACCCATCCCTCTCCCCTCATGCAATGCACCCCAGCCATACGGGCACTCTTGCTATCCTGCTACTACACCAAGGTCTCTTCCACCTCTCTCGTCCCAGCTCCTCGTGGGATGCATTCGTAACCTTTAGGTTTCAGCTTAATACCATCATCTCTGAAAGGCCCTCACCACTCTTTATGGTTCCTTCTGAGTATTGATCACTGTATAGTTTCCTGTCCATTCACATGCTTCCATCCTTCTTCCCTGCCTTTTTTTCTCACATTAGAATATACCCTCTAAGGACAGGAACCTTGGCTGGCTTGTTCATATAGTATGTCCCAGCCCCTTCACAATACCGTGAGCCTGACTCACAATAGGTGTTCAATAAACATTTGTTAACTGAATGAATGAGTATCCTAACTCACATGCAGTTGTTTGTAATGAAAGTCTGAGGTCAGTCTCTCCAATTCTCTAGAGCAGAGCCGCTCCACCTCCATAGTAGAGCGGGATGCATTTGGTAAATGTGGAATAATTATGCTTTGGATGAAGAAGTGGCTGTCACAAATTTCATATCTATGGAGCTTACATTCTAGTATTTCTAGATTTGGACTCCATAGCAGACCTCCTTTATAGTTAATCCTAAATGGTTGATGGTGGGAAGCAGAAAGCCGTATTCTTTCCAACTGACTAGGTCAATTACCTGGTAGGTGCTATATTCCCAGGAAGATTTCAAAATTGCTACAATTCTGTTTTATGACACTAATATGCCTTGTTTGTTATCACTGGGCTTTATGCTCTTTCTAGGGATACATTTTCATTGGTCTCTTTATCAAAATCTATGCAGTTCCATGCTGTGCAGAGACCTGGCTGAGACTCTCTCAGATACCCCTTGATTCTCCTTCCCTGGGCCAGTTACAAGAACTACCATTGCTGTGTTTACAAAGCATGCTGCCATAATTTCCTCCAGTCACCTGCAGCAGAAATGCTAAATGTCTCCTGATAGCCCTTTTCCTCTTCTTTCATGTTTGTAGAATTTTTAGTTGGGACATGGTCACCCAGTAAAAGACCACATCTCCCAGACCTCTTTGCACCAAGGTGTGGCCATGGACAAAGTTCTGGTCAATGGAATGCGAATGGAAGCAGCTTCTTGATAATGAGCATGAAAGGTGAGTGTCCTCTTCCTCTCTTCTTCTGGCTTAAATGTAGATGTAATGTCCGCCACACAGATGAAGGCAATGTCCAAAGATGGCAGAACAGCAAGAAAAATGTAGCTGGGTCAATGACGTCATAGCTGCTGTGCAGCCCCGAATCGTCCAAACTCAGAAGTTTCCACAAGAGAGAAAACTTTCTCTCTTGTTTAATTGACCACTATTTGGGGTCTTGTTGCAAAATATGACCTGATAGCCTCACCCTTTCCTACCTTCCCCACTGTGAAAGTCAGAAGCACCACCCCCATTTTGTTAAACTGAGGTAAAGAGTGTGCGTGCCCACAGTCTAAAAAAAACATCAGAAATGCCAGCACGGGGCCAGAACCCCCTGAGACATGTTTCCTTGGCCTCCTCAGCCACCCAAGCTTCTCTTTTGTGGCCTGTTCTCAGCCTTCTCTCGCTCCTTCCGACCTTGACCTTGGCCATGGGCACTGACCAGGTGGCACGACATGAGCTGAATAAAGGCTATTTTGAGAGACCCTGAGGGGGCTTCTCTCCTGCCCGTAGGGCTTTTGACATTCCTAGATGGAACTCACCCTTTCCCTTTTCTCAGCTTTCCCTGAGGTATTATTTGCTGCACCAGAACAGAAGCACAGCAACTTCAGTCTTAGATCTGCCTCCAGAACGTGTTACGTGAGCCTGTTGCTGAGGATAGTTTTCAGGTCATCAGACCCGCAAACATGAATGCTCTTTAATGATACCAAAGTGCTTTGAAATGATCTCTGCTTATTTCCCCCTGTCCACCATTCGTCGAAAACAGATGGTCGTAGTGTCCCTAAGTGTTCTCGATGGAACCAGCCAAGAAAGAAGGTGGGGTAAGTCAGGCACTCACGCACCAAATGTAGGTTGCACACCTGCTCAGGTCCCATGCTAGGCACTGAGGATACAGCGGTGAGCAAGCCGGGGAAGGTCCCTACCTCACAGAGCTCCCATTTTCATGGGGGAGACAGACACGGATGAAGAAAAGAAGGCACAAGGAAGGAGAGAGAGAGGAGAAAGGAAGGGAGAACGGGGAGAAGAGAAACAAAGTGATTTCGTATTGGATGGAAATGCGATGAAGAAAATACAGAGGAGTAGGTCAGGCAGGCCCCTCCCAGGAGAAGCCAATTGTGCTGAGGTTTGAATGACACCAAGCCAGTCATGGGGATAATAACTAAGGGAAGGTTCCAAGAGAAGGAGCAGCAGATGCCAGTGCCCTGGGGTGGAAACCTCTGGGTGTGTTAGGGGTAAAGGAAGACCCTTGTGGCTACAGTTGAAGTGAATGCAGAGGATCAGGGCCTGAGATGGAGTCAGCTTGTGTTTCTTCCAGCTCCTCAAGAGTTCACACATGAAGCTGGCAAGATGGGCCTGGAGGTCAGTAAAAGAGGAAATGAGGAGCCTACCTTCAAGTGTCCTTCCCAGGAAGAGAGGAGCTTAAGAAATCTCTGGAAAGCTAGAAAACACAGCTCCTCACCCTCTCAGTGCTGTGTAGAGAGCTCCCTGCCAGTGTTCACACTGCATGCATGGTCACTGTGATGATATTGGCAAACGTGGACAACTGACAGCATTGCTGAACTTTGGTGCTAAATGTATCCTATTCCAGCTTTTCTAAAAGGTGTACCTTCTAGCATGAGCAAGAAGTGAAACTCCCTCTTCTACCAGGCCTGAATACTTAATGGAACAATTCATCCTAAAAGCAGTGCCTAGAGTCTAAAAAAGAAGATTCTTGCCTTGAAACTCTTTTTTCCTGCATTGATAACACTTCAGCCCAGATGGCCCCATTTCAGCCATAAGTGACCCAAATCAAAGGTTCTGGTCAGGTCTGGGATGACTGAGAGGGGCTCATGTGACTCACTTTATGTATTTGGGCCTCAATGTTTCTTTGAAATGAGCATAAACACCTTAGAGACTACTGTCAGCTAACTGGTAAGCAGACTCTAGAATCCACCTTTTCTCTTTTTTGTAAATTGTGGTAACTTCTGCCTCTCTCCATGGCATAGCTCCCATTCTCCATAATTTCACAGAAATGATGCTGGCAAGTCTGTGGTCAGTTATTCCTTCTGTGCCTGGGCAGTCAGTGGAGATGCCATGATGGACAGGGTGGCCCTGGCCCCTGCCTCCAAGAAGCTAAGTCCAGTGGGGAACACAGATACTGAGCAAGTAATTTCTGGAGTAAGTGCCATGCAGGAGAAACTCAGGCCTCTTTGGAACAGCCACTGACAATATCCAGGCCTGGGCCTGGAGACTCAACTCTCCTTGAAAGTCTCATCCATCTTAAGAAATTTATCCTATTCTTTGAGGATTGTTTTTGCTTTGTGATGCATTGAAGAAAATATAGGAGCACCTAGTTTTGCTTTCTGTCACCTGCCTGCCATAGTTTCCCGAAGCGTAGCTCTGCCCCATCTTTCTTTAAGCAGACTTTTGAGCAATATAACAGAAAGTGATGTGGGGTGATGGAAAGACCCAGCATTTGGCCTGAGATGATCTGGGCTCAGATCCCAGCTTTGCCTCTGAGAGGTCCCCACACACTGTGAGGATAATGACTCCTGTCCTCACAAGCAATCCCCTCTGTGCAGCCCCCAGGATTCTTGGGCGGACCCATGTGATCATTCATATGACAATGCTCGCGAACCCCAGAGCATTATTCTCATGTCAGCTGCTATTTCACAAGTCTTAGCATATTCTGGACTTCAGCTTTTCCTGCCCCTAATATACAGATCCCCGCTATTCCTTTGTGACACCATTCATTATGTGCCCCTCCTTCCATCTCCTGTTTGTGTTTATTTAAAATCAAAGCTCCAACAGCTTTCCCTCACCACCCATTGGTTCTTTTAGCTGCCTCTCCCTTTTCTTTCTTGTGATTATTTTTGTAATGGTACAGGTAGGATATCATTTAAAGCTTCCTAACCTTCTCGGGTCCTTTCGGAGTTGGCCTTATATGGAAACCCCAGACGTCCTCCTATTCCATTTTGCTAATATGGAAAATCAGAAAACTTTTAATCCAGATCAGAATCATCTCTCTCAGCCTGATGTCAAGTAAGGATCAATGTAGCCATCAGTTTTTCTAGGAAATCTATCCCATTTGGTGGCGGCTCTGAAGGAATCACATGGAAGCCATGAGGAAAGGAATCCCCTTGAAGGGCTGATATGGTGGCTGAGAGAAACAAGCAGCTGTTTTTCTGGGGACTCCTCCTGCAACCCAAACTTATCTTAGGCCTCCCAGACCCACCCCCAGGCCTCATCAAACCAAGAAGCTGGGTCTCTGTTCACTGGCCCTCGGGCCCCCCACTCAGCCTCCCACACAGTCCGTGGCCCAATGCAGGCAAGCTAGGAGCCAGCTCAGCCCTGGTCTGGGAGGCAGGCCGTGTCTCCAAGGACCCTCCAGAGGTGGCCCAAGCACGAGCTTCCTTCTTGTTCCAGAGAGGCCGCCACATCCTGGTGGCAACCAGCAGCGTCACTGCCCTCTCTTTTCCGGACGATCACAGAGGGCTTTGCACAGGCAGGGCATTTGGCATCAGAGCAGTGGTGCTTCTGTCCTCCACTCAGGAAGTCCTTCCCGGGCGGGGACCCGGGACGACTGAGGACAGCAGACAAGGAGAGGCTGTGGGTTAGCCCAGAGTTTAAGTACAAACACGTGGAAACTCAAGCACATGGAAAGAAAGTTAACATCACTTTTTTCCCACTTCAGTAAAAGAGGTTGCTGGGTAATTGCAGCTCAGACACAACTTCATTGGGAGTGTCTTGCTGCCAATGACAATGAACAGAGAAGCAAATGAGAGACGGAAGTCAGAACCCCAGGCTGTGCGCGAGGGGAGAGCGCAGCCTGGAGGTGCCGGGCGTGAACGCCGCTGTGGAAGCGCCCCTTCGCGCTGTGGGCGCCTCGGCCAGTTGCTCATCCCCTGTGGCCCCTGGGACACACAGAAAGGGCATCTCATTAAAAAGGACGCAGTCTTGAGCAGAGCGAAGCAGGAGGCGTGTGGCTGCACCCAGTTCTCAACCTCTGACCTCTGCCTTACCAGGCGACGGACCTTCTCCAGAGCGACTTGCGAGGAATCGCGGGAGAGAGCGCATGTGTTTTCAAGCAAAGATGCCGGAGCCCTTTGGTTACTGTGCAAGACCACGTCTTTCTTCTTTCTTTCTTTTGTTCCGTCTCCTTAAATCAACCTACCCATCCTCCATAGTCATTACCAAATGTCACCGAATCCCCCAAGTCAGATAGAAACTACCATTTGCTTGAAACACAGGTTCGTTTGTATGTTGGAATATGACACATCTTAGAAACAGCAAATCAAGAAGCATTCTACAAAATAAGCACTGGCGAGGGAAAAAAATGTAACTTTATATTGTCCAAAACACTCAGCAGGGAAATACCATCAACTTCACTTGCTGCAATCAGTCCTTAATGGACCTCATCTCTCTCATTCTGAGTACTTTTTAAAAATGTGTGCTCCTTTTTAGGTCCCGGCCATTAAAGCCTGAAGTTTTGTTACTGATTTGGTGATTTAACTTTCTGTTAAAGTTTTGTTATTGTTTCAGAACTTTTAAGGGTTTCTTGGAGTTGTTTAAAAAGTGTGCCCCTCCCACTCCCCCTTCTTTTTTCTTTTTGATTTTATGGAAATACTGACCCGTGAGGATTTACTTAAATCCTCCCTGGCTATAGGCCTCCAAAGACAAGCCATACCCATGGTGCCCCCCGGCCACCCAGCAGGAGAGAACACATCGGGCACAGGGCACAGCAGCCTGCTCGCCAATGACTAAGACCCTGAAAGCGTGGCTGTGTGTTCCCGCGCCCAGCTCAGGGCAGGCCTCCAGGCTGTGGTGTCCTCCGGACCCAGCGGTCCGTGAGCAGAGCCACAGCAAGAGGGAGAAGCCCTTGGATGTTCCTCCTCCGTGGGAAGGATGGATGTGCCACCTCTCCCAAGCCGCTGGCGGTCCTGCAGGAAAGGAAGATGTAAGCCAAGACAGGGAGGAGGCAGGAATAGGGCGAGTTGTGTGGGGTGGGGTGGGGTGGGGGCGCACCTCCTGGCCCTGGGGGTGCCCTGTCCAGGGCACCCCCTCTGAGGCAGTCCCTGAAGCAACAGCCTTATGCAAGGCCCCCTCCGGAGACAAAGGCACACAGAGCAGGGGCAGGCCCTTCTAGAGCCCAGCTCACAACCAAATGTTTGTGATTTATCCTTTGATTTATCCCTCTTCTTGTACCAGCATGCCTAATTCCCTGTCTTTTCCATGAGCCAATAAAAATCTGGTAAGCCTACAAACCCAAGTAAAGGGTTGTGAGCACCAAGCACCCCCTGCTTTCTGACACATGGACACAAAACAAAACAGCACACAGCTCTCATCCAACTGTGGGACAAGACCAACCACGCCCCAGGCTTGGGAAGAGCGCTCGGGTGGCTAGCCCCACTGGCCCTCTGGAAAAGGGGTTCATCAAGAGAAACAGCAGAATGGAAAGTCCTCTGGCCCAAAGTGTTTTATTGAGACCCTAAACACACTGGAGGCCTCCATGGGAAGATCTCAGGTGCCCAGGTCTGTGAGACGGCGGAGGGCAGTGGAAGGGGGAGCACACAGGGCCTCAGCCATCCAAGGACATGTGCCTATATTCCCCGGGATCTTCCGGAGAGAGAGAGAGAGAGGTGTCCCAACAGCGCCGACATTGCGGGAAGCTTCCATGGAGGAGAGGAAGAGGGACGACAAGCCAGGTGCTTCCTTCGTAACAGCTTGAGGTTTTGATCTGTTTCTGTCTGGCTTCTACATACATATTCACTTGGATTTTTTTTTTCATTCCAACAGTTAAAACGGTTTCAAAATCATAGCTCTAAAGAGAGGAGAAGGTGCTGGAGAGCTGGAGGAGGAGAGAGAGGGAAGGCTACGAATCTTGAGGCACCTTCGGGGCACCTTGCATGTTACTTTATTCAGTCATTCTCACCTGGACCCACGTAGGCATTACATTTTCAATTGTGTTTTAGAAGAAGAACCGGGTCTTTTCCCCCAAGGTCACACACTGGCAGAATTGATCCCACGTTGCGTGCCCAAGCTGAAGCTGCACCCAAGGAAACTTGATTTACCCCCATCTTTATTTCTTTATAAACCAGTAGCTGCTTGAGTATGATTGCAGAGGACAAGATCCAGACAGCTCTGTCAAGAAATTGGAAATATTCGGGACCCACTAACGTCCCGGCAGGCCCCGAGATGGAGCCATCGCTGTGGCCAAACCTTCAGTCTCAGACTGACTCTAAATTCTACAAGCTCCATGCTGAAAAGTGGGACTCTGTTTCTTGTCATCAGTGTCCCAGGTGCTCTTTGTTGTAGATCACAGTGCTTTGGAGATGTTTCAGCTGCTCCGTTTTTTTTGTCACAGAGAGAGAACTTGGTAGAATCGCTAGGAAATGTAGCCAGCTCTCTATGTACAGAGCATCTCCCACAGTTCCTTGCCAGAAAGGGAGCAAGAGCTCAGGCTGTGAGACGAGTATAAGGGATTTGTGAAGGGCTCCATTCAGCTATGTGCTGGGTGACCACTTACTGTGGAACGAGGTTTTCTGCTCAGAAAGGAAGTAGCCAAGGTTCTCTGATCAGATCCGCTGGCTTTTTACAATTTTTGACTGGTTGGGCATCTTGCCGGAGAAGGCTGGGTCCAGCTTCAGCATCCAGGGCCGGCAGGACCAGGGAGGTAACGCTGCCCCGTGTGCAACGCCTCTGACTCCCGCTCTGGTCGCTGAGGCCATCTGACTTGCCGCTGGCTGGCGGCCCAAACAGAAGCTGGCAACTGAATCCATGACACAAGCTTAAAAAAGAATCTCACATTGGCTGCACACTTGATCCCTCAGAACAACCCTGAGATTTGTTGGACCTGTTTGACCCAGCTGAGCATTGCGTGGAACAAGCATGCGGTCGGTGGTGGGGAAAGGAGCAGAGGACTTCAGAGGTCTAAACTGGAATTCAGCCACAATGCCAGGGATACGCATCCACACAGTCATCTAAAGCCAAACCGTTAAAAAAAAAACAATCAAACAAACAAACAAGCAACTCTACCTTGCCATTCCCCCACCCCATCCCCCAGAAAACATTCAAAGCAACGCAACACTGGCCCCCTCTGCCTGGGGGCTGAGTCAGCAGAACCAAAGATCGTCTCTTCTAGTCTCTCTGCATCCTCTCTACCCCTCCTACCAAGCCAGTTACCCTCCGTTGACCGTCTGTCTTTACCTTTATGTCACAAACCTAGGGATGGGGGCAAACTGTTGTAATTGGTACTTTTGAATCTACATAGTCCTTTGTCTCCTTCTGTTTATTATTCTCACTTAACCCCTCTTAACTTTCTGTTTTGAAATAATCATAGACTCATCAGAAGTTGCACAATATTTAAATTTTAATGGTAATTCAATGAGGGGAGGGCTGTCCTCTCATCTGCTGTGTCTCCCTTCCCTGTAAGTCTCTCTGCTCCGTGGGGGACACCACTTGAGAAAAGGAGTGACTGAAGAGGAGCCCAGAAATCTGCAAACTCTTGGGGTCTGACTTGCTTGGGAGCAGAATGGTTTTCTGTGCGTGTGTGTATGTACATAGGTATATTTGGATCATGTCCTCAGAAGATGGCATTTAAAAGGTAGAGGGTGCTCTCTAAATAGCCAAGTTTTTCATTATGTTATTATTGTTGAGCCTAATATGGAATGACTTCCATTTTCTCTTTTTATTATTTTATCTGTCTCATCTGACATTGGCCTCTTTCCAGCTTGTGAAAGTACCAGTTGTTTCTGCTAAGCCTCAAAAAAAAAAAAAAAACCCTCAAATTATTGTGATTTTTATTATAGAAATTCTTTTGATAACTCTCCCCAGGAACTTCCACACCAGCTAAGGAGTAGTTCATCGAAACTCCACCTGGAAAAAAAAGATAATAAACACTACTTTGATTTTCATTTGCAAAAGAGCGACAAGGCAGCACTCCGACAGGAGGAAGTCAGCGGATGAAGAAGACTAGGATCCGGGTCGTGCACTTAAAAGTTGCTTAAACTCTAGACAAGAGCTTTTAGTGAATGGTTAACAGACCATCTTTGTTCAGTAACAGAGTGCCGCAGGTAGCTAAGGTGGCATGTCCTGTGCAAGGCCTAGGGCATCCAGGTTTTGTTTTCAGATGAGAAGGTGGACTACCTGCCTCTCCCTTCACCTACTCTACCTATTGTCCCAACCCCCTTCCCCATTACAACCACCAGTCTCTTCTCTGTGTCTATTTCTGTTATGTTTGTTCACTCCTTTTATTTTTTAGATTCCACATATAAGTGAAATTATATGGTATTTTTCTCTCTCTGTCTGACTTAGTTGACGTAACGTAACACCCTGTAGGTCCATCCATGTCGTCACAAATGACACGATTTTGTTCTTTTTTATGGCTGAGTAATATTCCGTTGTAAATACATACCACATCATTTTTATCCATTCATCTATCAATGGACACTTAGTTTGTTTCCACAATTTGGCTACTGTAAATAATGCTGCTATATATCTTTTCAGATTAGTGATTTTGTTGTTCAAGTATTTTTAATGATAGATGACTCTATAAAGAAAAAAATCCTTGTTAATAAATCTTTATCTCTGCTCTTCTCTGATTCTTCCCTTTATGTAGATTTCTGGAAGTAGAATTACCAGATAAATGAAGGCTATGGCTCTTGATATGTATTATATGCTCAGCAGTTTTCCATAAGATCTGTGCCAATTCACCTTTCCAGTGTGTCCCACAGTCACACACCAAGTATATGCAAGAAGCTATGTGCCAACTTTAAAGAGCCCAATATATAAAATAATTAGTAGTTCAGGGTCTTTGATTCCCCACATACTGTAGCAAGGTCAGAAGGCACTGGAAAATTTGCAGGCTTTATTAACTAAGACAAATTAAAAAATAGCCTAACAAGCACCCCAGAGCCTCTGCGAGCTCATATTGTACCTTTGCACAAATTAGAAGAGTCACACCTTTTCTCAAGACACCTTGCTGCCATCTGCCAGAGATGTGTTGTAAGAAATATCAAATCTATGATGACTGTGATGGGACTGGAGGCTCTCTGAGCCAGGCAGTGCACATTTGTTGTCTTGAGTCGTCTGTCATGGCAGGTCTAAAGGTTTGTGCACAAAAGTTTGTATCTGCCACTGCAACCAGATACGTGACAGAACCTCTCAAACCTTCCTGTGCCCACATCCATCGCTCTCCTCCCTTTGCACCACCCACTGCTGCTGCAGCTAGCACCATTCAGTCAGAAACCCCTGAGCCTCCTACTTGCCTGGAAATGACGACTGCCCCGGAGGTGTCTGCTTTCGCAGGTGCTGCAGCCTGGATTTCCTGCGCTCCTTGGTTGCTCCATTTAGATGTCCCAGCAGGGCCTCAAATTTGTCAGAGGAGACAAATCTCATTCTCTCTGCCCCACTTCTCTGTCTCCCTGGGGATGCTTATCATCTTGGGATTGTCAACAAATCATCCCTTGCCTTTACACCCCACCACTGAGCTGTTGCCAAATTCTGATTATTCCACCTTCGCTTCCCTAGTGCGCTGCTCTCTCTGCCTCGCTGGAATCCATTAATCCCAATCAGGACGTTAACGAGCACAGATTATGGAAAATGACTCCAGGTTCTGATAATTGTCAGGTTCACTATCCCCACCTCAACTCAATGAACACATCTGATGGTTACAAAATGGCCTGCCCTCCTCTACGCTCTCCCCCACCAATTCACTTGTATTAGAGCTGTAAAGGGAAGATAGCACTGGACTGAGAGGCACCCAGAGGCAAGAAATAAATGGTGGGGGTCACTACCCTTGGCAAATAGAGTTGCTAAGTTTATACACAAGGAGAGGGTCAGGGTAGAAGGTGATGCAACCAGGCAGCTGCAGGTGTTGGCCAACGTAGGCAAAACACAGTGAGGTGGGGGTGGGGGCAGGGGTGCCCTGATAGTAATGAGGTAAACTCCCCAGGTCCCCCATCAAACCCTGCATGATATGGACAAAATCCCGACGGGCCCCCATTTTCAGCACACAGTTCTGTGACTGGGCTTTTGGACTTCCAGTGGAACTCCTAACAGGTGACATCCCTCAACCCAACCCATAGTTCTGATGAGGCAGAAATCTCCAGTACCAGTCACGTCCCAAGGGCCCACTGTTTCCATTTTAAAATCAGAACATGACATTGTGGGACAGAGAGCCAAAGAGTGCGGGCCTCAGAGAAAACCTGCTACCCCCCACAGCCCTCCTCATAGGAATCCTGGAGAAGAGATGGCGGGGAGGCCAGAGATGCTGCCCTGAGCACTAACCAATGTTTGGCAAACAGCTTGTGACAATAACCAGTCCTGTCTTCTCCAGCTCCACTAAAGAGAAAACTAGAAAAATGGCATGCAGTAAAGAATTTGTCCCTGCCCAGAGAGAGGTGCGGCCTTTGCCCTCAGCTTCGGGAAATGATCTCGTGTACCTGATAGGAGTGTCTTTGTCCAGAGCAGGTGCTGGCCACACCAGGTAGTTTTACGATGGGAGCTGGCTCTGCCACAACAACCAACCACGTGAATCGGGGCTCTGGATCACTTATTATAAGTCAGCCTAGAGACTGAGTTCAACCATGTGGGTGATCAATCAATCATGCCTACATAACAAAGCCCCAATAAAAACTCAGATGAGGGTCCCTGGTTGGCAGCATGCCATACACATTGTCACACATCAATACTGGGAGGATAGTGAATCCTAACTGGATATGGAGAGAAGACAGCACAAGTTTGACACTCGGAACCCTCACTCTCTGCCTGGTGTGTCTCATTCTTTGGCTGGTTTCAGTCTGGAACCTTTCCCTGTGATAAACCATACCAGCAGCACTACAGATTTCAGTGAGTTCTGTGGACCCTTCCCGCACAGCGTCAAACCTGAGGGTGGTTTTGGCAAACCCCAAACTTGCATTTAGTTTCCAAAGTGAGGGCAGTCTTGGAGACTGTGCCTTCAAACTTTGCAGTTTGGCTAACTCTGGGCAAATAGGCTAAAGGCAAAGTATAATATGATCTAGGTTGGCCAACAAGTAAATTTTATTTTATGACAAATTTGCCAAATTCTCAAAATGAGGTTACGGAAGCCATCTGAAGAGACCTGTTCAAACATTCTCATCTTCCTAGAGAAGTGTGGTTAGTGCTGACGCACAAGCAGAGAACCGGGCCAGAAGACACTCAAAGCCTGTCAAATCCTGGGAGTCTCATCCTGGGTGTGAAACTCTCTCTATGCTTAAACCTCCAGAGGTTTCCCATCACATTTAGAATGAAATCCAAATTTCTTACTTTATGTATGTGTTTGTGTAGTTCCCCAATGAAAATGTAAATCTAGATCAGTGCTGGCACAAAATAGGCATACTATAAATGTTTGCTAAATAAATGAATGGCTCAAAAAGTGCTTATTTTGCCAGCAAGGTTTTATTTCTTGACTTAAATTTTTTTAATTGAGATGTATTCACATAACATAAAATTCAGTCTTTTACAATGGAGGGGGTTTTAGCATATTCACAAATTATGCAACCACTACCACTATTTAATTTCTCTGGCTTAATTTAATCTCTATTCCTCCTTTCTCTCCACCATGTGGTTCCAAGAAGGTTGCTAATCCCAGTCCCCCACATGCATCACCCACAGGGAAGACAGAGGGCCCAGGAGAGGCCACATTCCTCCCAGCACCTTCCACCAGAAACTAAGAACAGTAAGGCCTTCGTTCTCAGCTGGGGCAGCTGGGAGGAGGGAGTGTGGAACTGGATGTACCTTGATGCCCTGCCACATGGAAGCAAATGGTCCATAATAGGTGAGAATAAATCTGACACATGGAGAGACCAAGAAAGGGAATCCTGGTTCCGGCTGTCTCTGAGGCCAGCCACGCCACTCCAGTTCCCACACTTCGGTTACATAGGCCAATGATTCTCTCTCTTGGGTCCAACTTAGTTCCAGTGGCTTACTCTAACTTGGAACCTAAGGTGTTTCTTAGGCCAATACCGTCCTAGGCCAGCTTGCACATTTCCCCAGCACAGATTGATTGCATATTTACTGTGTGCAGGGTGCTGTCCTTGGAATGTACAGTCTAGTGGGGCCATGGCAGGTGCGGCAAACGTGCAGAGCTCTGCATCTTACCTCCCGTTAGTGAAGAGATTTTGGAGGAAATGACATCTAAGCTAAGACCCAGAGTTAGAGAGGAATAAGTACCCAGGATGCTGGGGGTGTCAGAAGGGATTCCCACTGGCAGGAGAGGCAAGGGAAGCTATGCAAAGGACAGGACATTTGAGTTAATTAAGCATTAAAGGGTGGATAAGATAAAGATACTTAGAGAAAGGGCACAAGAGCATTTCAGTGGAGGAAAAAACTGAGTAAAAACCAGGTACAGGACACAGTAGAAGCTAACCAGAATCTGGGATACCAGGAGGGCAGAGGTAGGAATTAGACTGTAAAGGTAGGCTAGGAGCACATGGCAGGCTCAAGCCCTGAAGATGTAGGTGCACATTCAGCTCTGTGCTGCGACACGCAGTAGAATGTGAGAGAGAAAATATGGGTGAGATGGGGTTCAGAGAAACCAGTTTGGCACCTATTGCAATGGTCTGGGAACAAGATGACCTGACCAAGCACAGCGGCAGGAGAAAGGAGCATATGAGGGCACCCCTGAAGAGGCAGAACCGACTGGATTTAACACTGTCATCAGAAGTGCAGGAGAAAAAGGAACTACGCATGATGAGAGTGATGATGGTGAAGGCAACCAATGGTCATTGGCCCCAAACTGGGCCCAGCCCGTTATATACACGGCCTCGTCTCATCCCACAACCCTGGGAGGTAGGTCTGGTTATTACCCTATTTTAGAGTCAAGGAAACTGACCAACAGAGAGGTGAAGTAATCTGCACAAACAAAACCTGAATGACAATTTAAAAAATAAGGAATCCAGGCAGAGGAGAGTTGGGAAGGAGGAGGAGGTCATTTTTGCAAAGGCTGAGATAAATTGCCTATCTGGTAAAGTTGAGCCCTGAACTTCCATTTGAATGTGTCCCTGCCTGACACCAATAGCCTTACCTATAGAAGTTCACGAGTACAGAGCAAAGAACAGGATCCCAAGGTTTCTTGAATCAGTATAGATTATTTTGATTGCTCTCCCATCCACCATGCTTGTCACTCTGTGACAAAAGGAAATTAGATTCATCTGGTAAGCTTTGTTTTTCACCAAGCTATGTGAGATGATTAGTACCCTGCGGTCTTCTAGGTGTTTGCAAATTGATTTTTTGATTATTTGTTCCAGTGATTTTCCTTCTATTCAGTCTTTTTCCAAGTAATTCAGCTTTACAATGTGGGTAAGTTAAAATTCATATTTGCCTTCTCTTTCCTGTATTAATAAAAAGTTTGAATGTTGCAATTATTTAGGCTATTTTTTGCATGCAGCATAGATCTCTGAGGGGACATACATGCACATCTATATGACTGTGAATACACACACAGATAGGCATACAGAGATCTCCCTGCAGACTCCTTCAGAGTTTATGACCATATGCAAAAATGGAAGCATAGTGAGAAGCTATGACTAGGTCAAATATCCAAAATAAAGATCATAATTTT